>JAMLFY010000007.1:28613304-29066217 GCA_030441495.1 Dalbergia oliveri
TCGGTTTATCAAAATTGAATTTTAAAAGAAAATATTTTTTTCACTTAATTTAGAAACACGCTTCAGGAATGCCTAGTCTCTCACAAGCAAAATATACGATAATATAATACAATTTGTTGAAGGCCAAATAAATTAAATTAACAAAGGTGTAATAGAGGATCCTCAGTTCTTGTTCCACTATATCCTTATGTTCACATGTGGTAATGAGTGCTATATATATATATATATGCAAATGAGTTCCAATGATAATGGTAACATATGCATGCGAAGAAGTCTAAGTCTATATCTACACATTTGTTTTTATTGCAGCAATCTTGGGCAAGCATATAGAGAAAATATCATTATCTTCAAATGCTTCCTCAAAAAAATAATAAACGTCTAAACATTCCTACTTGCTAGCCTGGACGACGCCGTGAATCCTAAGGTGAGGTATAGGAAGGTTAAACTATGGAAATTATTGGATTACTTTGTTGGGCGGCGCTCTCTATATAATAACTTAACGGTGACGTCTTTAATTACTTCAAACGGGAAATGACCTCAAATTATTTATTATTCACGAGTTTCTTCTTATTATTTTTCTTTTGGAATAAAGATAATAATTGATAGTAAACGAATAAAAGGTCAGTGATTACGGATTATTGATTACTCATGGAAGGAGTATTTATATTTCCTTCTATATGTAGTCTCCTGCTCAGATTGAAAAAAAAAATTCTTGACCTCTAAAATCTAGAGGTGCTTTTATGAGCAATTCATTAAATATTTTTTAGAATAGCTAGCCAGATTTTTTTAAGTATCTAGAGTTTTGTAATCAGATGTTTACCTCTTTAAGGAAGCTACGTCTCGAAGGATTAATCATTTATATCGACAGTGAATATCCTAGAAACCAAAAAAGTTAAATACTTTTTAGAGCTGGCTCATGCTAATCAAAATTTAAAAGGCAAATATACTCGCATTCTAATTAATGACAATAAAAAATAAAAATAAGCTTCTTAAATATTTATATCTATTATTATTATTTTGGATTCTAAGAGTAATTTTATAATATATTTACCATGCCAAACTACTATGATGACTTTTCTTTTTTTGCTTGAGTGATGACTTTTTTCTTATTGATAGCAATATTTAAATTATTTTTACTAAGCAATATTATTATAGTCTTTTAAGAACAGATTTTGGAAAGAAAAGAAATTCAAGAAAGCAATAGGAAATCAAGTCTCACTATGATAAAGTATTCACTCACATTATTGATTTTTAAATATTTTTACTAAAAGAAACTCATTTTAATTTAAATTTATATGTCTTAAATTAAATGATAAATACAAATAAAACAGTATTATTCCAATAAATTTGACAATATATTGATTTACTTTTAAATTTCTATATCATATCAATGTTTACGTTACAACTTTCCATGTAAGTGACTAATCTTCGCTGTGGAAGCTTTTCCAAAGACGCAAATAACTGTCATGAAATGCGCTTCATTTTCATAAGGATCAATACAGACCATGGATAAGGGACAAGGTGAATTAACATTGTGCCACACCATGTTGTTGTAATGTCATAACTATTGCACACTCATTATTTACTATATACATATATATATATATATATATATATATATATATATATATATATATATATATATATTTCAATTATACGCGTAAAAAAATCGACTATTGAAAAAAACACACTAGATTAAAAAAGGAAAAAAAATCACCATGCAAGCTGTTGATTGTTAATTATATTTTTAGTCATTTAATGATTTGCATAAACAAGTGTAATTCTTCTGTAATGATCTTAGGTGCGTGGGTCTCGTCAATTAATGAAGACTGGGTGGTCTGTGTGCTCTATGATATGAGTTTCCCTATCATTCATGCAGGTCTCCGATAATAATTTGTACTCTGTTTGTCTCTTCTAAGAAAGGATGTTTTAAATATTTTATGGATTTATTTTTTTTTAATTAGTAATTGTTAGCTACATGACGATTTCAGATAGTAAACTTCGAATTTGATAATATGGATATATAAAAACATTTGAAAATTTCATAAAATAAATAACTAGTCAAAAATATCATAAATCAATACAACTTTTTTTTCTTACTCTGGATATGCTTGGTTGAAAAGTAAAAATAAGATAAATATTTTCATGGATGGATTATACATGTATACACACACACACACACACACAAAGCTTATTTATAAAAATTTTCACCTCATTTTTGTTTCCAATCAAACATACCATAAAAGTTACTTTTTCTTTGACTGATTTCTCATTGAAAACTGCCATTTATTTATCTTCAAGTATATGATTCACTTAAAAATACTGCCACATGCCATATATATCAGAAGCAATAGGATTTGTTTGGCACATGGAATTGAGATTAGCTCAGAATTTTAAATTTTATGTTTGACTCTTATAAAAAAAATTAGAATCAAAAACTAGAATTCTAAATTTAATTATATTTCTATTGTTTGGATATGTGATCTATAACTTCAAAATATTTTCACTATATTAAATTTGCAGTAGACGGACAATAGACAAGGATGGTAGGACACTAGTGGCTGATGCTAGTGGCAGGAGTCGGCCATCGACGAAGGGCGGCTAGCCACCGGTGGGTGTTCAACCACCAATGGCGGCGATCGGCCATATTAGCAACAAGTAATGAGAGATGGTCAGAGTTGGAGAATGATAAAAATTATGAGATATGAAATTGGTGATTTCAAGATATGAGTTAATAATTAGAAAATTTTTTAACTAGTTTTTTTTTTTAATTTCATAGAATTATTATATGGAATTGTAATTCTAATTCTTAAAGAGCTACTAAATATAAAATTTGGAATTAGACAGTCCAATTCCAATTTCATACTCAATTTCACTGCTTAAGCAGTCACTTGGAATAATATGGTTTGACCTATGAGTTAGCTTAAATTTGATGCGATATTGTGTAATGATATCATGATACATTATAGAAAAAAGTTAAAAAAAGAAGATATGTAATGGTTAAAACTTTTGATTTTTTTTATTGTTAATAATTTGGATTAATTAGATGGTAATGCAATAAAATTTATGCAGATAATAATGCATAAAAATAAAATATTAAAATATATGTGAAACAACATTTAAGTACTATGAAAAATGTCAACCGGAGTTAGCTTCCTTAAGACTCGTTTGTTTGAGTTTTTATTTTGAGAAGAAAAAAACTTCTATCAATTCAAAAACATATATTTAACTTAGTAATTAAATAATTTTTTACAAAATCCCAAAATTAAAAAATATTTTCATAAACTAGAAATAGTTGCTTTTAAAAAATTCTAAACAAAACTACATCACAAAAGTTTGTTTTCTCAAGCATCAACGAATGCAACCTTAATCAACATTCTGTAAACAACATTTTGTATAATTTAAATTTAAAATAAAATTATATTTTTTATTAATTTTATGATGGATTTTTTTTTTTGGTTTGATAATGCTTAAATTCATCTAGTGAGTCTAACAAAGGGAGCCCCTATTAACGCAACTAGGTAATTCCCTGTTGGTGCACGCACGTAGGAGTGCTGACTAGCTACTGATGAGTGTGGGATTGGGAAAAAATATTTGTAAAGATCAAAATTTATTATTCTCTTTATATGTTATTTTTTTATTTAATTATCTTTATATGTTCTTAAGTCTTATTAATTGCGCATTTTTATAAGGAATAATTTTATTTATTCACTCTTAATCTTTAAAAATTTAGTTAATTTCTGTTAATTTTTTCTATATTGCACTATATGCAAATTTGTGCGCGTGTATAGACATTGCATTCGGATATTACATGGCATATATTGATTCCACCGTTTAATAATTAGCTTGAAGATCACAGGAGATCAATTAGTATTAGTGAAATTAACGTATATATTTGATTATTTGCATAATCACTCCACGTACATATTATGAATATATATCCAAAGCCAAAATGGCCATCATGATAAGAGATAAATATATGATAGTAATGCACTTGTTTATATAATCCATCGTTAATGGGTCACAATCAAAGGATTTCCTTCACGAAAAGGTAACCGATCCCAACCATAGTCTTCTATAAAAATAATATAATAAATCTCACTTAAGAATGTGATTGGATCAACAAACTATCCAATTAACGCGTGGGCTCCTTTCAGCATTAATTAATTACTTCGTAGGTATACATGTTCACATACAATGTGTCAATCAATCATATTAGATTATCGACAAGAATGAATAATTGAGAAGTTAACAAAAAGAGAAGCATCTGGTTTTGGGTGGTGGGGGTGTTTGAGTAAGAACACCCATGTAAATGTTAGGGTTAAACCACATGGAAGACATAATTTGCAGGGTGCACTGATCACATGCCCTCCATGTTAAGCAGCCCCTTTTTTTAGTCAATATGTAATACATCTGTAACTATAAGAGAGCCAGCAAGGTTGATCATCGAGTTAGAAATTGTTGATTAATTATTAAAAAAAAAATGTTTCCTAAGGGTAACCGTATCATCTGCGAATAAAGTTAGAATTTAATTTACAAACACTTTGTCAAATATAAAATAATGTTATATAGACAATTATATACATTGACACGCCAGTAAAAATATCTAGCTCAGCTATTTACTAATTAGAAAATCTTACAAATAGAACAATATGATTAGTAGACAGTGTAAATCTTTTTACACAATCGGTAAATTAATAATAGTAATAAGTAATGTAAGCATTAAATATTTTTTATGATAGTAATAATAGTAGAAGAAAAGTCTAAAAAATGTTATAATAAGAAATGAAATTAAAGGGTAAAGAGTAGTGTGATGATCTTATAATTACAACATAGACAGCAATAATATATATATATACCCGTAAATTAAAAATTATAAAGAATTATAACAACTCCTTTCTACTATCTTCTAGTTAGTTATAACAATAAGAGAGAGGCAGATCGGACATAGTAACTTCGTTCTTTCTTGGTTGGCACATATATGGACATAAACGGCCAGACATAATTGAAATTCATTTATGAGCTGTATAAGGAAAAATAATTTTTGTAATAGTTATTTCTACGACAAAAAAAGTAATAGAATTTACTATTTACTAATAAATAATAAAATTTACTTATTGGTAGTGTGGTATGCTGAGTTGTTGTTCACCGCCATGTACCAATCTCCAACGTTGAATAATATGTAAAAATATCTCCTAATCCAATTATTGAAAAAATAAGGTGTAGAACACAGAATAATTTTAATATTTTTTATTTTGGTTCTTTATTGGAGAATGGGCAAATAATATTTTGCTGATATTATTATTATTACTACTATCATGATAAATTATAATGACCTTCCTGAGATTTGATAAAATCTATCTTAAATCTTCTCTATTTGTTTGAGGGACACTAATCTTCCTTGAATGTTCTATTTATTGTACAACAGAGGGGAGAACGATGTAATGATTTTATTTTCAAGAACCTTAAAGAGCCTTATTGCCACATCGATGTATTTTTTTGGCCTTTTTGACTTGATGGTCATTTTGGTATATCGATAGTGTTGAAGTTTAAACTTATAAATCATTTAAATTACCTTTTTTTTAATAACTACTTGTGTAAACTAAGTCTTTTACCACTAATATAACACTCTTAGTGGCTTCCAATCTTGGTTTGTACAAATAAAAATGTAAATAAGAGTATCATTTCTACTGGGATTGTCATGACTGTTCTCTCATCCAAACATTGAGTCAAATTCATGAGCACAAATTCAAATTTAATTAAATTCAAAACCAAATAAAAGAAAAATAAAATTGAAACTAACTAAGTAGCATTAGAATTTAGTTAGAAAGACTATGGTTTAAATTAATCAAGAGAGGGGTGCTAGGATTATAAATTTAACTAGTTGTTTCTATGAGTATTTGAGTTCTAAATCCAATGAAAATCTATTTGTTCAATTGATGAGGGATTTACTAATCTAATCAATACCTATTTCTCAACATATCAATCATCTTTAATAATCCTCTAAAACCCAATTAATTGCTTAACTTGGATAATAAGATTAAAATCTTTAACGCTCTACGAAATCCCTGATTAATCTCACACAATTATCAATCTCTAGTTCTCTACTCATGCATAACCAATAACTATAGTTTCTATACCTAGGGTCCAAGTTATGCATCAATTTTCCAATTGCCTACATAACTTAGGACATCAATTCATAGGTGGCCAATCCAAGAAAGCATTAAGAACAAAGATAACAACTCAATTGAAAATAAGCACATTCATTAAGTTGAAGGAAAACCTCAATACATCATCATCCTTCCAACATAGGTTACACCATCACCTTAGCATACAAAAGATTTAGCTATTAAATAAAGCTTTGCCTTTTGTTTTTGTAATTGATATGTACTTTAGAAGGCTCTCCTTTTCTTGTATCCATAAATATTTTTAGGCAACTCAAGTCATTGAACTAAGACTTCTTTATTTTATTAATTAAATGAAAGGGTTTATCTAAAATGGCACTGGTTAAGGTTTTCAATAAAGATAAAAATATAAAAACTTAGTGATAGATTTTACACCTTGAAACTTTAAAAGCACACATTTCCAATAAAAACTTACCATTTTAAAACTTTTATTGGGTACTGGTTAGCAAAATCCTAAATGAAATTGGGAAGCTAATTGTTCCATTGAACCGAGCCTTGTTTATTTTAGTACTAAAATGAAATTGATAAGCTAATTGTTTTGTGCTTTGGGCAATTTTCAATTGCTGGGTCCAACATTTGGAGCAATGATGATATCAGGGCAGAAGGCAGCCCATCTGGCCTTGAGATCGCTGGGACTTCCCAATGCCGTGGATTACGCAGGAAACATCCACCCTGAGCTTGTCCTAGCTGCTGCAGAATCTGCTGAAACTGCAGATGCTTAATCAATTTGGAAGTAGGTTTCAGTTGATAGTGTCAATGCCAGCGGCAACAAATAATGCTCTATCAACATAGTATTTGACTTTAATTCCAACTGTTAATATTTTTATATTAAATGTTGAGTTACCTAACAAAATGCTTCATATATCATCCAATCCTATATAAGGTATAACTAGTAATGATATTCACCTATACATTATATATCATCGTCTTATATATCAAAACTTTCATCAAATAACCCATTGGACCAGCCCAATAATTTATCACATCTAATAACTCATTTTATTGTAGGATTTTGTCTCATAAGATTATGCCATGTAAGTATTTTGGTTGTCTTATAGGATCAGATGATGATTTTTCATTAGTCAGCATTTAACAAATAAGAATAATATCAAATAATTTTAAAAATATTTAGTACGAAATAAAGAATTAAAGGCCAAACCCAAAATTTGTTTATTTTTAGGTAAAAAATATGCATATTAAAACCCTTTCACAATTAAAACTTTCGTTTATATTGTTCCATTCTTGCGATTGATATGTTAGGATGTTGTTATATCACACATGCGACTAGCATTATTTCTTCTATCTCAAACTGCTGCTTTTCCATAGATTTCATTAGTATTCTTACGATCTAGTTTATTCTTTTTGGCTGCCACAGAACTTTAGTAGATTCCCTGCCATCAATTAATGTTCTCTCAACTTTCCCTTCTGTACATATGCATGCACATTATATTATACTAAAATGTTAATAATAACATGTATGCTTTGGCTTAAAAATAAACAGAAAAAAAAGATGAGACAATTTGAGAACTACTTTGGGCTAAATGCAAACCATATTCTATATCGTATTTAAGAGGGCAATAGGCGCAGAAATCCGCAGGGAATAAAAGCAACTGTTCAGTATTTACAGCACACGAGGTACGACAATACGAAACAAACAAGCTAACATATATACACACGAAAAATGCACAGAAACAAAGGAAATGTGATATCCCTTTCTCACTTTCTTTAACCATCAATTATATAATCTATCATTCATTATGAACAGCAATAATTTTAGCACGTTGTCACTTTTGCATCATTTGACAGATGTTTTCCTACCTTACTTCTCCCCTACACTTCCCACTCTTCTACATGAAGTACTAATATACCCTTTTCTAGCTTATCCCTACTTTCTCTGACCCTTTTAAAATTTTATCCGCTACAAATATATTCGACCATGGCGAAATATTAATCAATTTAAAGAAACCTATTAAGAAAAACCTAATAAAAAAAGAAAGAAAATATACTATTGGGGATAAATGTAAGTGATGAATTACTTGGGTCCCACCCCTCATGCATTATATATCTTAGTTGATCCATTTTTCGCCATCGATTCAATAATTGAGTTCCAATGATTTTATTTTATTTTGGATGGTCTACATATGTGCACACATACACCAAGTTTGATGAAATAAATTTCCAAATGAAAGCATCGTATTAGTATGGTCATACTTTATTTTTTTAATAATAAAAAAAATAGCTGTATACCAAATACTGACCCCGAAAGTGAAGATTACTGTTACAAGTCTCACATAAGATAGTCTCTTATTGTCCAAATATAATACTTAATTTTAAGGGTTCTCTCCATTCAATAGATTAGTTTTTGTGGGTTAGATTATATTCTCCTTGATTAGAGTCCTCGTTAATCCTTAGATGAAGGCGAGACAATGTTATAAATTCTACATTACAAAGCGCTATTCTATGAACTCCCACACACGATAGGTTAGTATCTTGAGTTGAATTCTCTCGCTTGGGCTTGAGCTGATATCAGTTACAAAGGTTAATAAAATAAATAAATAAATAAAGCACGCAAATTTGTATTCTCTTTCCCTCTGCAAATCTGGTCTCTGAGCCCAAGAATTTTATACATATAAAAGGGAAGACACTGGTTGAGTTAAAATTACAAGTTTGATTACTATATAAAGTTTAATTAGATATATAAGCAGACTAGCATGTTCACGTTCATATATTGAAGAACTTCGTTGCTCTATATGGAGGCCATATATGTGTGAGTGTGATTAACATGATGACAGTTATTTTTTTAGGATGTGATGAGTGAACTTTTAACCTCTTTAGTTATTTATAAGATCTGCATATATAGAGATTTTCCTTTTCCCTATTTTTGACGGGATGAAAACTTACCTCATTCCAATGTCATGACCTGCTGAGTCAACCTCTTTAGTTATTTATATGATCTGCATATATAGAGATTTTCCTTTTCCCTATTTTTGACGGGATGAAAACTTACCTCATTCCAATGTCATGACCTGCTGAGTCAACCCTTATTAATAATACTGGGCTGTGACTATGGCATTTAGCTTGATCTCCTGATTTTATTATTTCACTTTGAAAGCTTGAATGCTGCTCATATTTTTATTATCAGAGAGAAATATAAGTACACTAGAAAATTTGAAAGACCAATGAGCAATATTTCTTATGTCAAATTACATTTATTTTTTTGAGATTTAAGTGAAATTCACTTTGACACCTCTTTATTTATAAAATTTGCTCTTGAAATTCTAAGTTTGTGAAATAATGACATTGACCTCTCATGAAATTATAAAATCATTACATTGTTGTGTCCTTGATTGCACATTGAATAGCACGTTAGGAGATCAATATTATCTATATATATAGAGAAATTGGGATGAATTTCATCAAGATTAAGGGAAGCTCAATATAATCTACTCTTTCTAATAAATGGAAGAACAATGAACCGTGTAACTTGGTTGGCTCTCAACGGTCATTTTGATTCAAGCTCAAATTCTCAGCACCGTATATATATTTTTCTGGTAAAATCCAAATAAAATAATACTGGGCTCATAAAGTCCACCACGTTGAAGCACGTTGTGGGGTCATTACAAGTTAATGGAACTCTTGGATCCAACAAATACAAAATAAGAAAAATAAAGCCCACTTTATTACTTTCTCCTCTTTCACTTATAATTGAACACTTATTTACAATGAGAAAGAAAAGGGAAGAATTGATTCGATGACTCTATATAACTAGTGATATCTATTGGCAAGTCACCTCATTATGAAGCGTTGCAAATGGTCCCTAATAGCAAAAAAAATATTAGACAATTGGCGAAACAAGTGGAATTAGAAGATTTTTAGCTATCAAAAAATTCATTCTATTTATTGTGTTAGGTCGAAGCTAACCGAATGTGTACCCGTTACTTCCATTCATAAATGGTCTTTGCCATCCTAAGTGACCTACTTCTATTTAACCATTAGCCATTCATTATTCTATCAACTAATTAACTGGATTAAAATTAATATTTTTACTAACAAACTTCAAATGAAGTTTATCCAACTATGACGTTCGACAAATGAAAGGCTGCCCATGTATCTTTAGAATCACTTTAGATTTTCCTTAAAATATTATTGTATTATATTAAAGCAGCAGTGATGCTCATGATATGGGTTTTTTTTGTCTTCCACCCTTGTCCTTAAAGGACTAATCAATTCAAGATTCAACCCCAAGTGAAAGACTTCTGATAGCTGCTCCATTCCCATCCTTTCAAGGATTAAATGAGGAGGAAATAGTTATGGAAATACCTCTTATGCTGTGCCACACTATGTGGTTGCTCAAGGGTTTGAGTACAAATAATAATTTTATTAGTTTGTTTTAATTTAATGAGAAATTTTAAGAGATGTTATTCTGTATATGAAGTTATAAGATATTTTGGGATTGATCATATCTTTCTTTGGTAGTTTTTTTAATATATAAACTCTATGGTTTGCAATATTTAATTAGATATTATAGGCATTATGGAGGGCATGGGAAAAGCACCTAACGATAAGTACAAGAACTATTGAAAGCATCCCCTGAAGACCAAGCTCATCATCATACCATTGTTAAAGACACTTGAGATTGAGAGTTCCACAATCAATTACAGGTCAATGATATCCATATATATAAGGGGCAATTCGGTAATTTCAAAGGGCCCCCCACTTTACCACTGAAATCCAAAATCCACAAAGCAAAGCTGACCTACAAATGGGGTATGGGCCAACTTATTATCTCCATCGTCGCTATCTGCAGGCTGTTCCCACTGCTATACATCTGTTAAAATTTTATAGAAATACATATCAAGTATATATAGAGAAAAAAATATTAATATTATCATCTCTACCATTTTTATTATATCTCGCTATCATTATTTTCCCTTTAAACGATGTAATGTTATAATTTTATCCCTTAGCTTTTCTTTTCCTTTTCGAGCACTTACGTATGACACACATAAGAGAACCCAAGGCTTCCTGCTTGTCCTTCTTTTTCAATCCAACACCATGAGAATAAATAAATAAATAAATAATTTAACCAAGGATTCCATGCCCCCTAATCATAAAGTTTAAAATAATGACAACAATAATGATAATACACATACAGAAAGAAAAAGTTATCTCAGCTTAATTAAAGCATAATTTTGCTATTTTTCTATCATGAAATTGACAGAGATCCCACCTAAAAATAAACAAATATATTCAACCTCAAAGCATCTCCATGCGCATAATAAAAACCCTTTGAGTATACTATTCCCCTTGTTTTCTGATATATTCCCCCCTCTCTCTTTTTCCCTCAAGCTGTAATTGCTTTGCTAAGGTAGGGTCATCTAGCTCATCGTATCATCATATGCAGCTTGGAGACCCAAGAGTGTTGGAGACCTCCTCCGGCGAGGCCATGGCGGGGGAAGCGGCTCCGCCGGAGGGTGTGGAGGCCATTGGGGAGGGCGGTGGCGGCGGCGGCAGTGGCAGTGGAGGTGATGAGGGTGACAAGATCAACTTTGGAGGAAACCGGTGGCCCCGCCAAGAAACTTTGGCTCTCTTGAAGATAAGGTTGGATATGGATGCTGTGTTTAGAGATTCAAGTCTCAAGGGTCCACTCTGGGAAGATGTCTCAAGGTATATATAAATAACTGTGATTTGACCGAATTCTTTCGTGTAATTGTCTTCTGCTTTTGTTTTCTTTTTCTTTTTGGTGTCAGCGCCTTCTTCAATATCTTTGTCTATGTTGCTCTTTTTTTCTTTCTTTCTTCTTCTCCCTTTTTTTTTTTTTCCCGGTTTCGGAGAAACTAAACTGGGAGGTAGCTAGCTAGCTTCTTCAAGATAATGCATGAAGATCATCTATATGTGAATTCGTTTTCAATTTCCAAACCATATTTCAGTTTTTGAAACCCATCATTTGCTTCAAGAGTTTCAGTGGAACTTATATAATCTAAAGCCATCAACAAGTTTTGTACTACACTTCATAAAGCTCTAGGGATCAGTATTTTAATAAGGGAAGGGGATGGCATTTCTTGTTCATCATGCTTGAGGTAATAATTCAATCTATCTAAGATTTTTGTAGTAATAAGATTACCCATGTCGGTAGATTTCAAAATCAGCTAACCGATGAAGTTCTTTTAATTATCTGAGTCTCGACTTATATAAAGCAATCCTTTGAAGATAAGGCAACATATATGTGTTACGGATCCATAGTTCAAACGAATCATTTTGTTCTAGTTTTTCTGCGGAATTTGCTCAGATCTTGTTGAGCACTTGAGTTTGTCTTCTTTTCTTTATCGGATTTCGTCCTTTCCATGATTCAGTTTGTGTCTTATTTTATTGTTCACTCTTTTAGGTATGAACTACCTTTCAGGTTTTTAATTTAGTACTGTCAGGGTCGTACATGAATTTCCTCTAGTCTCAGATTTTACCCTTTTATACGTGACAGAAGTAGCTTTTATTTTCTTTTATTTTTTATTTTCAAAATTTCCAATTTTTAATCGACGATAATAAGAATTTATCTTCATCTCTCTCTCTCTCTCTCTCTCTCTCTCTCTCCGTCTCTATATACACATGTAGGAAACTAGCAGCACTTGGTTATCACCGAAGCGCAAAGAAGTGCAAGGAGAAATTTGAGAACGTGTACAAGTACCACAAGAGAACCAAAGAAAGCCGAAGTGGCAAATCGGAAGGAAAAACCTACAAATTCTTTGATCAATTACAAGCCCTCGAGAACCAATTCACAGTCTCATCTTACCCGCAAAAGCCACAACCTACTACTCCTACTACTAACACTTTCACTTTGGCAACAAACACAGTGACATTGTTGCCAACAAGGCCTAGTACTAGTGACACCACCACCACGACACCACCACCTATCCCTTATGCCACCACTGTTCCATCCACAAACCCTACAGTCATTTCTCCCTCACCACCACCAACCAATGCCACCACCGCCACCACAATCACTTTCACAACCAACCCTAGAAACCCATCATCACAAGCCAACACCAATAACAACAACAACAATAATGTCTCGTACTCTTTGCCCAACGTAAACCTTTTCTCTTCTACCTCGACCTCCTCTTCCACAGCCTCTGACGAGGACTTGGAGGAGAAGTACAGGAAGAAGAGGAAGTGGAAGGAGTACTTCCGGAGGCTCACGAGGCAGGTCTTGGCAAAGCAAGAGGAGATGCAGAAGAGGTTCTTGGAAGCCATAGACAAAAGGGAAAGGGAACAAGTGGCGCAACAAGATGCTTGGAGGATGCAAGAGATGGCAAGGATCAATAGAGAGCATGAGATTCTTGTCCAAGAGAGATCAACAGCAGTAGCAAAAGATGCAGCAGTTATTGCATTCCTTCAGAAGCTTTCTGGTCAACAAAGCCCCATAACAACACAGGTTTCAACATTAATACCATTTGAAGGCAATTTCCTCCAACAACTACCACCACTACCACAAACACAACAACATCAGCAACCATTGCAATCACCACCACCACAACCTGTGTCACAAGTACAATCACAACAACAGCAGCAACTGCAGCCACCGGCGCCATTGATGCCAAGCAACAACAAAAACCTTGAAGTCCAGAAAGTGAATAACGGTCACAGTGGTGCTCCATTGATGAGCCCTTCAAGGTGGCCAAAGGCTGAAGTTCATGCTTTGATAAGGCTTAGGACGAGTCTTGAAGCTAGTTATCAGGAGAATGGACCGAAAGCTCCATTGTGGGAAGATATATCAGCTGGTATGCAGAGGCTAGGGTACCATAGGAGTGCCAAGAGATGCAAAGAGAAGTGGGAGAACATCAACAAGTACTTCAAGAAAGTGAAGGAGAGCAAGAAGCAAAGGCGCGAGGATAGCAAAACATGTCCCTATTTTCAGGAGCTTGATGCTCTATACAAAGAAAAGAGCAAAAACCAGAACCCCTTTGGGTCCTCATTTCAAGACATGAAGCCGAATGAGATGATGATGATGGAGCCATTGATGGTGCAACCGGAGCAGCAATGGAGGCCTCCCCCTCAGTACGAACAGCATGAGCAGCAAATGGAAGAGGTTCATCATGAGGTGAAGAACAATAACAATAATAATGGTGGTAACAACAATGCATGTCAATATGAAGCAAAAGAAAGAGAAGCACAAGGAGATGATGATGAAGAAGAAGTAGATGATAATGGTGATGATGATGGAGAAGATGGAGATAGTGTGGAGGATGAAGGAGGTAATAGCCGTTATGAGATTGCGACAAATAAACTTTCTTCAGTGGACACCGTTGAATGAGACAAGATAAGGAAGTTTATGATAGGATGGAGAGTTTCATTTCATTTTATTTTATTTTTTTCTTTCTTTTGTTTTTTTGTTTTTTAAATTCTCTCTCATATTTGGGATCATATGAGATGCCAATGAACTTTGTCATAGCAGATAGTCATCAAAGGGAAGAGGGGGTATGGCACAAGCACCTGCACTATAAAATTCAATTCTTTAATTATGAGCCATCTAAAAGAGCATGGCCATCTGGGGCTGCACAAGGTACCTATCTGACAGACTTTTATTTGCTGATGATGGGCCAGTTTAAAAGGAGATCATTGGAGTTGTGGGTCAGATATGATTCCGGCCGCCATGAACTTGGATCAGAGATTTAAGATCGTTAACACACACACAACAACAACATGCAGTTCACATGGGCCAGCAAAGCAGCTAGCTATAGTGGGAGTACACGTTTTTAGGCTTATAAATTTATATATGTGTAAAGTGTAAATTGAATGTGACAGTGTGTGAGAGAAGGAAAGGAGGTCCCATATAGGATAAAATAAAATAATAAGTCACATGCTAAGTCCTGTAATTTTCATTTAGTTTCATTGAAAGGGTGCAGTTACATGGATACATATATATATGTCACATTAACCACTCTGTAAGTAATTCTTTCAGTTAATTTCTGTTCTTGGAAGTTTTTTTTAGTTCGTTGGTGTGGAATTGTTAAATAGTAGAGGATTACTTTGTTAATTTCTCATTAAGATTTGAGAAGATGATTGTCACCACTCATGTAATGTGCTGTAAAAGAGAAAAAAATGTTGAGTTTGTTGAAAAGGAAATGTTTCAGTGACAGCAAATTAGTGCATATTATAATTGGGATTAGATGAGTCAGGTGTCCTTTGAAGGCAATGTTGAACAAGTTATGTTATTTTCTTGCTTACATTAGTAAAAAAAAATTGGCAAAGCTCCTTTATTGAAAAAATACCATGCATGATGGTTTGTTCCTGTAAAAAATTAAATTAGTACTTTTTTTATATTACAAAAATAGGGTCAGCATAACAGCTCTAGTTTCCTCTTCCCTTCTTCTTAGCTGCTTGCAACAACATGACAACTTTGCAAGAGCCATCCTGTTCAGGTTCCACAAAGAGGAATCTTATGACACATATGTTCCCGAAATAAAGCCATTCAATTACTAATATTCTATGTTAGTCCTTCTTGACTTTTGTACACCAATTATATGCATTGGGATTCTCCAGATCAATAAGTTCCTTATTGGACTCGTGGAGAGGTTGAAAGTGTAAATCACCGTACTGCATGAGGAACAAACAAAGAATAAGTAAATGATGTTGATGATATATATTCTTACTTAACAAGATGATTCCAGTGGCTAGAGGAAATTATTGATGACTCCACCCTTTTTAAACTATGTTTTAATAGAGTATTACTAGAAATAAAAATAAAATTTTAAAACTTGTCGAGTCAGTATTGTATATATCTAAAAGCTTGACTATGTTTGAGTTGAAGGTGAAACTTTTTAATATATTAGTAATTTTACTTATAATTGAGGATGCTGAACATTTTCAACGTCCCCATTAGTAATCAACAATAGCCACGTAGTGGATGCTAATGTGC
Source organism: Dalbergia oliveri (assembly GCA_030441495.1). Lineage (NCBI taxonomy): Eukaryota > Viridiplantae > Streptophyta > Magnoliopsida > Fabales > Fabaceae > Dalbergia > Dalbergia oliveri. Next base: position 28,629,403 of record JAMLFY010000007.1, read on the forward strand.
TAGCCGCGGGAATGGCTTGCTGAAGAGATTGTATCAACAGCTGTCAAACAGTATGGTATGGTCCGGCTTGTTTGATCTACATATATTTCTTTTTAAGACTACTCTTTTTTAATTATGCCGATGAAAATTCTCTTAAGTGTAAAAATCATTCATACATGACTCTACTCATCAGCTTAAATTTTTAAGATAGATAATTTTATAATGTGACATGAGAGCCTTTATAACTAAATATTGATGCTCAAGCCTCAATAAAGAGGCATTCACATCAACTTAAACTCTTAAAAGATGTGATTTCATCACAAATTCTATCTGAACGATTATTGATGTGGAGTTATGTAAGATGACTTATTTTAGATTTTTTTTTTAAAAAAAACTAGTTCACACGCACAACATATATATATCTACAACTTATTTTATTATTTGTTCTTAGCTGATATCTATTTAATTTGGGATACAAAATGTATAGATACAGAAGGTTAATGTAATTAAATTCCAATCTTGATGAATTCGCTATATGTTAGGTACAACCAATCAAAAGTACATATATTTCATATCTTAGACAAATGTTAAACTCAAGAACATAACTTTTTTTGCCACATTTTGAGATCCATAAAACACACAAAAAAAGTTAAGGGTTGCTTTTTGCAGAAGATTCAAACCCAAAGGGTTTGATTTGTTTTGATTTTGAAAAAAAAACTTAGTAAATTTAAATAGTTAAAATTATTTTGATTTAATTTGATTCAATTCAATTTTATTCTATTTAAAAAATAAAATCTAGTTTGGATTGATTTTATTTTTGGTTTTTATTAAATTTTTATGAAATATAAAAAAAAAGTTAATTAAATTAAACTAATCATTAAATTTTTTATAAAACTATATAATTACTAAATCTAAATTAATCATCAAGATTTATACTAATGTGTAATGCTAATAATAAGTAAATTATAAAAAATTTGAACAAAATTCGTATATAAACACAAAATATTGAGTAAATTAAAAAGAATTAGAAGATGATTACAAATCTAAAATATTGAGTTAATATGCAATAAGAATATTTAAATATTTTAATTTTAATATATTATACAATACACTTATGTATATCTATATGGATAATTAATATGTTATATATAATATATTGCATAAATAAATATAATTATATATGTGTAATACATCATCGATTGGATTTAGTTTAGATCAATTTTAAAACTAAAATAAAAAACTAAACTAAACCGATTAGTTTTCATAGAATATAAATCAATTTACCGAATTAAGGAATTGTTCTAGCTTAATCGGAAGTATCAATGAGCCTTGGGTATGTAGTTATCAGGAGGGTCAGCTTTCACCACAAGAATCTGATAGATTAGCTAGGGAATTGTGAGGGATCAGTGAGGGAAAAACAAAAATAATGTGTATTTAATTTAGCTAGGGATTTTTTCCGTCACTAATTCATCGCAAATGCTTAAAAATGTATGTATAGCGAGGGATATATCCATAGCTAATCCCTTGCAAATGTATAGCGAGAGACATATTCATAGCTAATTCCTCATAAAATGTTAAAATGAATGCAAGGAGGGTTATATCTGTAGCTAATCCTTCGCAAATGTTTAGCGCAGGAGATATGTTCATATAGCTAATCCCTCAATAATCATAGTTAGCCTTGATAATCCCTTATTAATGTCTTGCTAAATAATCCCGTACTAAAATTCAATCTGTTGCCTTTCCAATATATTAAGGAGTACTGCTACATGTCCAAATATTTCTTTCAAAAAATAGTGCTAGATTCAGTTGGCATGCACGTGGCAAGTTATGAGTAGTTTGGAAAAAATTATGAGTAATTGAAAAATAAAAGATCTGTTGATCACATGTTGACATGGAAATTAATTTCTGACATTTTTCTGGTTGGGAATCATTTTACCTTAACAAGTTTAATTAAATTATAATTTTAATTCGGTTTAAATCAGTTATGAAAATCCTATCGTACACTTCACTGTTACTGTTACACTACGAGTTTAACTGTTCAAATAGATTTGCTAAACTAATTTGGTGGTTTAAAAAATTGATTCGAGTTGTTTCAGTAGTCGAGTCTTCGTCTTTATACATCATCGCCATAAATTTTCTCATACATTATCACTATTTTAGTTTGTGGAATATTCTAACTTTGAAATAAGATCATTTTTACCTCCAAACCTTTTAGGATTTAGAAAAGAAGAAAAACGTACGCAACGTCAGACGTGGTCGAACATTCATTTTATTAAAATTTTAAAGGAAATAAATCATATGCTATGAAAAGTATAAAGAACATACAACTTCTCTTTCTATTTTGAACAACCAAATATAAGGTTTCGAAGAAACCAATGCACCAGTGTGGACACTTGTCAAACAAATAAGATCAGTGCCCATTCAGAATTGGTACGCATCCGTTGCCTGAAAAATGAAAAATAAATTTGAATCTCCGTCCATCAAGATCCACTTAACGTACATTTATATCAAATGTTTGATTTTCTTTAGAAATTTACCCTTTTTTTTTAAGAATTTGATTATTTAATTTCGTTGTATAGGGAATATAAAAAAAATTTATATAATTTTCCAATCATGTAAAATCATAATAGTGAATATGAAACCCACTACTTAAAAACTTATTTAGATAGAAATTTTTTTTCCTTTTAATGAGAGGATACATTAAAATCAAACTCTTTCAAGGCGAGTTCGGGAGAAGATTCAATTTTTCTGATCCCCGTGCAACAAAGCGCATGGTTAAATAAAAATTTTCAAGTTGGATGAAGTCATTGGTCAATAATTGCTTTCATACCTCATTCACAACAGCATAATATATATCTTATCGTTATAAAAGTACTCCAATAAGGCGTGTCGTTTTCAGATAATTAGGACATACTTTATCAAACATTATCCATGCTTACTTCAGCTAATGACCCATTTATATGGATCCCAAAGTCTTGATTAGTTTTATTGCCCCAAAAGTCTTCACATTCTTTTTGATTAAGCTTTGAAATACGCCCGTTATTTGACAAAACAACGATCTTATGACCTTGAAAAAGATTACTTAGTGACTAGTAATGATCGCTAAAGCTAATGACAGGGACACAGTGTCTTTTCTCTAGTTTCGCAAAGCGATTATCACAATCTGCCAAAGACATATAAACCTAGACACAGACCTCAATTTTGGTCCCTTGGAGCGGATATCTGCACAGTTGGACCGCGATATATCTGTATAAATTATACCTTAGTGACTCTGAAAGAGCATCTAATTTTGGGGTTGATGCTTCTACTTTCAATCTTGTCCAATTTGTGAAATATATAAGTTAGTATTTATGTCAAACTCAAAGGCATGCGCGTGCTTATCAATCTTTTCTTTAGTCAATTGGTTCTTATACTATTGTATTAAATTTGCACCATCTTAGAAAATTGATAGTTTAAATTTATAATAACACCCTAAAGCTAATCTATGTATTTCAAAATCAAAATTTAATCATATGCATCTTTTTCACAACGACTATGACTCTAATGCATCCCAAGTGACAAGTGGCAACATAGCAATAGTTAATTTGACTTTCTTTCAAAAGTGATTGAACCCATAATATCTGGAGCCACTCCAATTTGACAAAACCCTCAACTAAATGTATAGGTCTTACTTGGAGCCTATGGATCTGATCTGTGATGTCTCTCTATTTTTCTCAGAAGAAATTATCAGCACAAATCTTGAGAATTAATACATTGAAATTAATTTTAGGATTGAGATTTTCCCGTTCATTAATGTTATTAGCTTATACTTTTTTAAATGAGGTTTTTTTGTTTTTTCATGCATTGCCCCTCGAAAGTTCTTCTTCTGTTTTTTAAAATTATTTAGGTGAGTTTGGTGTCGATTATTCTACCAGGGTTCCGTAGGCCCTACAACTCAATAAACACTTGCAAGAGATTTATAAGACTACTTATCAATGAAGTTCTCACATTAATCAAACTCATATTTTTGTGATATATGAGTTTGTTCTAATTAATTATGCTCTCATTGGCTCGTTGAAGATTCTCTTAAAATAGATTGAATTATACATGTGACCTAGTAAATATTGTTTATTTAGAACAAAAGTTGTACTACGAAATGAGTATGAACACTATGAATAAATGTTTGGCACTATGAATAAATTAAGAATTCATGGAGAGCAGTTTTTAGTTTAATTTTTAAAGGTGGGGTTACAAACAAAAAACGAAGTGATATGACTTATGTTGTTTAAAAAGCAATTTTTTTAAAGGCTCTCCTCCCCCGTACCTGCACGCATTTGAATTAATTTATAATAGGCTTTGATCATGCTATCATTCTTGTGGTCCTGAGCAGAGGGGCATGCAAAGATCATAGGCACCTTCAAGGGAGTCCTGCTACCCTGCTGGTAGTAACGAGACCTTTGGCTTCACCTTGGTGACCAGTTCCTCAACATATATTTATTTATAAATAATCTCGTTAAGGTCTTTTTCAAACAGTATGTGTTGCTAAGTTGGAATCAATTCACTATATAATATAGCAATGTAAGTCATAGTCTAACCACGCAGATATGAGTGCTGATAGGTACATAATAAATATGCACAATAAACCTACAACATTTATAACCATTAGATGCGATGAGTAAGTGGAATGGTGGGACCATCATCACATCTAATGAGATGTGTAGTATAGGTTTGTTGTGCACCAATCATTTTCGCAGATATATAGCTTCTCAACTTAATTATACACATTATTTATCCAAAATATTTTCAATGTTGTAAACATGCCAGCATATGCAGCAATCATGGAACAGGGGTGGGAGCTACGTTACTGATTCGACGAAGAAGAGAAGCACATGCAGCAAACCAACGTGTAGCTTAATAAGGGTTTATTCAAGTCTTTAAAATTCGAATGTGATGTGGATATTAGTGAGATACGGTACAATTAGCATGCACTTCTTTCTCTTTTACTCAAGTGCTTAAAACCTCAATTATACTCCGTGCCAATTTGTTTGATGTCATTTCGGTGCTAAGGCCTCACTATCAACATTTTTTATTGCAGGTCTCAAAAGTTCGGACAAAGGAATAACTTACTAACCAGAATTTAAAGTGAAGTGTACGACACCTTAGAGATCGAAAAGAGCAATAATAATGAAAAAAAGTTGTATTAAAATAGATAAATGTACATACGGTAAAGTAAACGAAAGCAAATGAATGAAACAAAACAACAATGAAATGAAATAAAAGAAGTGAAAAGAAACTACTCTTAAAGATTGATGATCTCGCTCATATGTTGTTTGTTGCTCATTATGTGCCAGAAAGTCAGAGTCAAAGGTCTAATATGAGAGCAAGAAACTTGAACGCAAACTAATGAGCCAATGCTATTATTTATAGACACATCATAATGTTAGGTTCAAAAATGAAAACAACCACTATGTACTGCCATGCGTCACCTCTTTATTGGTTCGATGGGAGTGATAGACTCTTCAACACGTATACTCTCTGCATTAAAGGTATCAAGCCTAGAAGAGAGATGAAATGGGAGAGTTGAGAGAAAGAGAGCAAAATAGTCAAGTAATTTGAGTGCTGAATAGAGTTGATTATTGCATTTGTCCATGATACACATGGCTAAAGGTTTATATACATTTATCATTGCATTGCCTTGCATGCTTATCTCAAGGAATTAGTTACAATTGAATGCTTAACATAATACTTAACTGAATCTAACTAATGCAGTTTACCAATCTTATCCTGAAATCTCCCTAACATCCCTCCTCAAACTCAAGGGGGTGGAGTCACACACCTTGAGTTTGGACCTGAATAGGAGAAAAGTAGTAGTAGAAAGTGGCTTGGTTAGGATGCCAGCAATTTGGTCATTTGTGGAAATGCAATGACAGTCATTTTCTTTTGAATAACATTGTCACTGACATAGAATACATTAGGCTCAAAATGCTTGGTTCTATTATGAAGAATAGGATTGGCTACTAGTTGCAAGCTCCTTGGTTGTCACAGAAAATTGAAGGAATGGTAGACAATAGTATATTCAGCTTAGTCAGCAAGGATTGCAGCTAGAATAACTCAACTATAATAGCTACTAGGATTTTGAATTTTGCCTCAAGTTTTGGATCTAAAGACTACATCTTGTTTCTTAGAAGACCATCTAATTAACTTCCCACCTAAGTAGACACAAAAAGAGATGGTGGATTTCTTGTCATCCATCCAAATCATCCCTCCAATCTAAGTCACAAAAAGCATACAATCTCATATCTAAACATGGATGAAATACTAAACCATGAGTGAGAGAACCACTGACATATCTGAGAACCCTCTTAACTTGGCTGCTTTCCAATTTGGTTCCAGAGGCTGATACATAAATTGGATTAGCTTGTTTATAGCAAATGCAATCTTAGGCCTAGTTATAGTGGCATATTGAAGACCACCTATGATTGACCTATAGAGAAAGCATTGGTACATGTTGTTCCTCCTCCAGAAGACAACTTGAGATTTGAACCATTGGTGTAGACATTGATTTTGCACCTTCCATGATATCTTTGATTAGGACATCTTTGATGTATCTGGTCTTATTTAAGTGAACTTGTGCAGAGGGATTATAAGTTGTCTTAATTCCCAAAAAATAATACATTTTCCCCATATCTTTCAAAGAGAATATGTGGTGAAGGTCACCGATGAGTGTGGTAATAATTGTTGAGTCATCACCAATGATAAGAATGTTAACATACACCAAGACATAGATGACATGGCCTGATTGAGCTTCAGGAAAGGAGGAGTCACCCATGGTGTTGGAGAAACCAAGGTGCTTTAGAGTAGTACTAAGCTTTTCAACCAACCTCTAAGAGCTTATTTGAGGCCATATAAGGCTCTATGAAGGTTATAGAACAGGGAACTATCCAAAGAAGAATCTTGTAGGCTATGACATTTATACCTCTTATTTAATTAGGTCTCTATTAAGAAATGCATTGTCAACGTCACATTATCTAATAAGCCAACCTTTTGAAAGAGATATGGGCAAGATCAACCTAACAGTAGAGGGCTTAACTATAGGGCTAAAGGTTTCTAAATAATCAAACCATTCATGTTGGTGATAGCCTTTAGCTACCAATCTAGCTTTGTACTTCTAAATAGAGCCATCAGGATTTCTTTTGACTCTAAAAACCTATTTAGAGCTAATAGGTTGTCTGCAACTTGGGTGAACAAGGGGCTATGTATTGGCTTTCAAGAGGGCTTGGCATTCAGCTTGCATGGCTTTGAACTTGTGAGTAGATCATAAGGCTTGTTTGACTGATTAGGTACATTTTCAAGTAAATCAGGTAAGGGAGTTTGAAGAACAACATCATAGATTTTTGGTTTTCTTATTCCTGATTTGGCTCAGTTTACATGTTGTGATCATTTACCAAAATAGGTACAAAGGAGACCTGAGGTAAGGAAATTGAGGCATCTAGATAGGATCTGAACTTGGCAAGGCATGTGTAGAGGCTCAATAGGTATCTTAGCAAACATAGGGTCTGGACCGGTGCTATAGTGGTTTGTGCAGCATGTTCCTCAATTAGAAGTATGATTTCCATCCCTGCACTAGGTTTAAGGCCTGAACTAGGAGATGAATTAGTAGTCACAAAAACAGGAACAATAGGTAAGGTTAGGGAATAGCCAAAACTAGTTAGAGGTGCTAGAGGAACGAAGGGAAGCAAATGGTATGACAGGTGATATAGGTGAAGTGCTAGGTTTATTTGTGATGAGTAAAGGAAATTTTGCTTTATACAACATTCCTTGAAATGTAAATCTTATCATAAGAAGAAAGACATTTGTAACCTTTGTGATTTAAGGCATATCCATGAAATGCACAAGGTTTCGAATTTCAGGTCAAATTTGTGTGTATTGTAGGGCTTAAGGGGGAAAATAGAGACATCAAAAGTTTTAAAGGTGTTGTAGTCTGGCTGAGTGTGAAATAGGGTTTAAAAATAACAAAAATTATTGAGGACAAGTGTAGATAGGATATTAACTAAGTGGTTGCAAAAAAAGCATCATCCCAATGTTTGAGAGGGAAAGAGGCTTGGGCTATAAAAGTGAGTACTATTTTAGTAAAATGCCTATGTTTTCTCTCTAGGTGTCAGTTTTTTATGGGTATAGGGACATGTGAGTCTATGGATAATGCCATTAGTTTGTAGGTAAGAATTTTGAAATCATGGGAAAAATATTCCCCCACCCAATGATCAGCTTGCAAGGCTTTAATTTTCTTGCCTAGCTCCAGTTCAACCATGGCCTTGAACCTTAAAGACAAAGAAAACCTCTGACTTTGCATGAAGCAAATAGATCTAGGTATATCTTGAAAATGCATTAACAAATATGACATAATATCTATATCTAAAGAAAGAAACAATTGGGCAGGTCCCCATACATCAATGTAAAGTAATTGTAAAGATTCTATATATTGAGTTATTGTAATACCCTGGTTTAAAATAAAAAAGTTAAAAAAAATTTTTAACCAGAAGGTGCGGTTACCTTTTCTGCTTTTGAGTTCTTAATTTTGCTAAGTCTGGACCCTACATGCCCTTGGAGAGCTATATGATAAAACCACTTTCTTGGGACCAAAAGTCCCGGTAATTATTTCTTAGAAAAATAATTTAAAGGGTGATTTTTAATAAATTTTACAAAATCTTTAACCCTTTCGTTTTTAACCCAAAAGGTTATAAAATCTTTGAGATTCCAAATTTGAACTAATACCTAAAAATTAGATTTTGATTTGTTGGGATTTTGATTTTTCTAATATTTTATTTGAATCTAAATGGGGTATTTTCTTATTTACATTTATGTTTGAAAGTTAATGGATTAACTTAAAATTAAGAAATGTAAATATTCTGTAACGTTAGGCATGGTCAAGGAATAGTAAGGCGTGCAGATATGATTTGAACGCTCCTGGGAGCGCTAGCGCTCAATAGAAATATAAAAACCCTCATTCTCGGGTTCAATTCCAGACCCCTCCATCTCCAGAGAAATAGAATTTCTCACCTCCCAACTCCATTCTTCACCATTTTCTCAATCTAACTCCATTTTTCTTCCTTTTAAGAGTTCAAGGTATGTATAGTTGTTGATTTTGCTTCTTTATCTCCCAATTTCTCATGATTCTAGAGGTTGGATTTAGTGTTCTCCAAGCCTTTTGCCATGGTGCTCCTTCATGAAGGTTAGAGTTAGATTTGAGTATCTAGAGGATGATTTAGAGTTTTATTGCCTCTATGTTAGATATTCCTATTCCACCTCAAGTATCTTGTTGGTGTTGTTCTTATGTAGTCTAACCCTCCAAGTGAGTAGGTTCGCATCTGTGATCTCTATGTTGTTCATTATAGTTATTTTCATGAAAAATATGATTTACTGCTTGATTTTAGAGATTCCTGGACAAGGATTTGAAGATTACTGTTGGATTATGTGTTTTGAACTGGTTTTATAGCATGAAACATGTTTTAGATAAAACTCATGGGACCATGTTTGTTATAATGGTTTTATATAGGGTTGATGATATATGAAATTGTCAGAAAGCTTTATGATGATTTCAATGGATTCTGGACTAGTCTTGTATGTCATAGATTTATAACCATATATGAAGTTTAGGGAAGAGAATAGAATTTTGAATGCAAACTTTGTTATTTGAAGCATGATATTGGGTTTTTGAGTCTATGACAAGTTTGACAGGTTGAAATGTGTTTTAGATATTGAACCAAATAGTTTTAGAGCTGATTCTTCACAAGATGTAGAATAGTTGACGGCTACATATTCTCTAGAGGTATGAAATCACAATGTCTACAAAGGGTGATCCCTTGGACATGATTTCATAGCCACAGTTATGTAAGGTTAGAACTTGTGGAATAGAAGAGATTCAAGCTTAGTGAAGTGAAAAGCTTTTAAGGGTTTCTAGATTTAAATAAAATTACTTAGCTATTTTAGGAGGTAGCCATAGAGAACAGGCTTTGCTAACGATAGTATCTGTTAACCTTGGTACCAAGTAAGCAGGGCCAGAGTATTCAAGAAGTTATTGTAACATGGACGGCGACACGTAACAGATGTGACCAGAGATTTATATTCAGTTTTGTTACGTCATAAACATTGTGCATAACCAGAGAGAGATTACTTTTCTCTAGGAGTTATGCTATTATGAGCTTATATGATTTCAGGATGAAAGTGAATTGAGAAAGTTACTTTTAAGTTGGTAAAATGATAATTGAATATATAACTATATAGAAGTATGCTTGATTGCAGACAACTTTACTTTTTAGTATTCCTGATGTTATTATGATTTTATGCACTGCTCTTTGGTGTCCCATGAAGGGGTTCCAAGTGAGGACTTACTACATAAGTTTTGGTATCAAAACTCACCCCTTTCATTTCTCTTATTTTTAGAGAAGAACCACTGCAAATTCTACTAAGCCAGGAAGTGTCAGCTTAAGCTTCACTTGGAGTGAAGCATGCATCCTTGTTCATTTAGAAGGATAGTGTAGGTAGGATTATGTAGATCATGTTTTTCATTTTGCATACTATGATAGTATATTCAAGTGTTATATTGAATGGCTAATTGTATGGATTTTATGACAATTTGAAAAGAGAACGCATACATACATGATATATTATAACTTTACCTTAAGACAGAATTATGATACTGTAGACTTGATTATTCAATGATTGGATCATTTTGAACTCTAAAGACAGGTGATTTGTATGTAAACAAAGAAACTTTCTTTCGAATAATTTATAAGCTCCTGTGCATATAGAGCAACATGTTACTAGGCTTACGTAGGAATCGGATTTCACTGTCCCGTAACCAGGTCGGGTTGTGATAGTTATGCTATGAAGAAATGGTAATTTGTGACTTTTGCTCATACAACAAGAAGAACAAACTAAGTAATTTTTATTTATATCACAAGAAATGTTACATAAAAAGAGTACATGGTTAACAATTGAACTAGAAAGGTGGTGTAAATGATTGTGCCACAAATAAAGAAAATACACAAAGAATAGAACTATTTGCAAGAAAAGCACTTTTAAAGTCAAGTAGTAGTAGGTGAAATGAACACATTTTCAAATGCATACATGCCATTTCTAGGGATTGCTTGGAGTATAACTTCTTTGGTAGAATGAGATTTTAATTAACAAGACAAATATTAGCATGAAATTTAAAGTAGACATTATTATCACAAGCAAATTTTTGAACACTAATCAAGTTTTTAGCAATACAGGCACATGCATTAGCTTGTTAAGATTAAAGGAAGTATTAGAAAGCTAAGAGTGTAAGAAAGAATGTGCAACTTGATTAATGGTTATACTTTGATTGTTTCTTACATGAATTTGATATGTGCTTGCATAAGCTATTCCTGCAAGGTCATTTAGATCTTAGGTGAAATGATGGCTTGCACCTGAATTGGGTACCAATTTAGGTCAACAATTGACATTGAAGAAGCTCCAGAGGGTGGAGCCGAGGAGGATGAAACAAGAAAAGTCTGTGGCTTGTGAAAGGCAGAGGAGAGGGGGTTGTGATTAACCCTGATTAGGATTTGGCCATTGCTAATCAAATCGATGGAAGCAATTCCATGCAAGATGACCAACCTTTCCACAGACCTTACATTGTGGTCTTTGAGTCCTTGACCAATTTGATCTTCCTCTCTAGAATCGCCTCGACCTCTTCAATTTTTGACGCTTTCCTCCTTGAAATTGTTGATCACCATTAAACTTTCAGGCACCATGAATGTTTGTTTGAGCTATGTGGGCTTGAATCGCTTCTGCCTTTTCTTGATCAAATCTTTCAAGCCTTTGTTTTTGTGCCATGAGTATAGCTTCAACTTCAGAGTCAATGTACGGCTTAGACCTCGAAGTTATGGTTGTGATGAAGGAGTTATAATATCAATTAAGGCCATCAAGAATAACCTGAACTGCTTTGTTATGCTCACATGGTGACCCACTACAACAAGTGTTTTAACTAGGTTCTTGATCTCAATAAGGTACTTAGTGATTGGACCACATTTCTTCACACCTTCAATTGGGTTATGAATTGTTGATGTATGCCCTAGTGTGTGAGGCAAAATACTCCTTGACTTGTTGCCATACTTGCCATGACTCGTGCACCTCGACCATCCTTGTAGTGAAGGGAGCTAACATTGATGCAAGAAGCCAAGACATGATGAGCAGTTTAATTTGTCCTGTTATGCCAATTCCTGAATGTCTCTGCAATCTTTCCTTGTGCCTCATCTTCTATAAAGCTGAATTTCTTTGCAGTGTGGCTTCCATCAAGATAATCCTCCAATCCATATCCAATTATCATTGCTTTTATCTTTTGCTTCCAAGCTAGGTAGTTCTCATCATCTAGTTTCAACAAATCTGAATTTGAATGATGAGGCACAAATTTCTAAGCCTTTCACAACAGAAAAAATGGATTTAGATGTTTTTTTTTTTTTTTAATTTAGGTGATTTCGAAAACCGTCGTGATAGTGGCGTCCTTAAACCATTTAGCGGTTTGAAGCAACGCTGAACGACCGCCAAGTAGGTTTCCTGAGTTTCATGGCAATTTATTTTGCGACGGTTTTTTATATTTAGTGGCGGTTTTAAACCGCGAAAAACTTTCTAATGGTTGGCGCTCAAGATCATTTTGTGGAGGTTCATTAATGTAGTGCGGTTCGAAACCACCACGAAATGCATGGTTGCTGCCAAATTATTATATTTAGTGGCGGTTTTTGAACCATTGAATTCCAATTACTAGTGATTTTAAACCGTCCAGCCACAGTATAGCTCAGTGCATATTTGTTGATCATTTTTACTGTGGTTTCAAACCCATAAAAACCCATTGTCAATTGCTTTTTTTATTTTTTCATTCTTCAAAATAAATTTTGAAGCATACAAGTCAAAAACACTAATTGGTATCCTATACAACACCATTGATCAATAATCATAAACAAAAAGGAAAGTGGCATAGAAATTCTTCAACGTTTAAACAATTAATGCATATATCAAATATCATAACATAATATTAAATAATAGTTAAACATATTCAAGTGTCTCAAAAAAGTGAAAGGTTAAAAAACATAACAAAAAAAGTGTCTCAAGTCAAGCCTATGATGCATTCACTTTGAACTTCAATTGGAATGATTATCATAGTGTTGAGCATCATGACTAACTGAGGAACGTTCTTACACCTGGTGAAATGGTCAACTCCCTTCATCTTGGGGCCTAAAATTATGAATAGAAGATAAATTGTAACAATTTTCACTACTGTTATGTACACAATTTTATACAACGCAAAATACCAAAACCAGTCTAATTAATTTTAAAAATTCTAAAATATGTACCATTACATTAATCAAAGCAGCTAATTCAGGTGGCAAGTTGCTTCCTTGCATTTGCAACATATATTTAACAGCTCCCTCAATTGCTTGTCTTCTTAATCTTTCTCTTCAATCATTGATTCCAGATTTTGCACCTTCAATTGAGAAACTTCTAATTCAGACTTCATCTCATTCATATCTATTTGGAATCCATGATCAACAAGTGCATTTGAACATGCGGTTTGACCAAAGACTTGAGTAGGACATGGCCCATAACCCACACCTCAAACTCGGCCAGAGTGCTCCTTCCCTATAGCTTGAGAAAGTGAATCATTTGTGAAAATCCCTTAGAGGAATCATCTTCACGCTCAATATTCATAATTTTTTCCTGCATACATATAAGATTTTATCAATTAAACATTAAAAAGTGAGTACTTTTTTCTGAGACCAATAAAGGTATGACTACTTTAATTAATACAATACTTACCAAGAAATTAGCTCAAAGGCAACGTTTCAAAACGTTGCTGAACATAAAAAAACGTTGCCTTTCTCAAAGGCAACACTTTTAGAAAAGGCAACGTTTTGGGTTGCTTATAATTGCGTTACCTTTTCTCTAAGGCAACTTAAACATAAAAGGCAACGTTTTAAAAGCGTTGCCTTCATGAAGCAAATAACGCTTTTGTTGAATAAAAGACAACGATTTTTACGCGTTGCATTTTATTTTGCTTATTTATAAGCATTGCTGTAATAAAGCAACGATTTTACCCTTACTTTTTCTAATTTAAGCAACGTTTTATAAGCGTTGCATTTTAGTAAATATTAAAAAAGCGTTGCCTTTTCTCAGTTAAAGGCAAGTTAGGCCTTTGCCTTTTCCAATATTTTAGGCAACTAGTTGTAAATGTTGCCTTTATCAATTCTAATTTTACATAAAACGTTTTATTTTTTGAATTTAATATTCCTAAAACCAACCCTTTTTTTAATATTAAATTAAACTATATATATAACCTTTTTGATAAAATTAAACCAAATTAATTTTGAGCAAAAAAAATTAATCAATTGGAATTCATAAAAAATAAAACCATTATTAAACAATCAACAAGTAAAGAACTAAGTAAACTAAGTCCCAAAAAATTATTTGTATATCAACATGTGTAATCTATGGTTGAACAATGACATTCAAAAATTGTAACATTCACTTCAGGAAGAATGGGAGAATTCCAACAATAAAATCAATTCCCTATTCAGCAAGCTCTATGATGCAATTCATTTTGAACTAGTTAGCCCAAAAAGAAAGCGATAAAAGTATATAATAATTTCTCCATCAATACAAACTTTATAATACAAATCAAGCAAATGACTTAAGAGTAGAGAACGCACTCAGTTGAAAATATGATATAACTAACCTTTGACCAAGGGTATATCACATCCATCAAGTATGGCCTTACCTTGACTCCATATAATCATTCACGTTATATCCAATTTGCATTCATGTTGTATTACCAAAGAGCGATCCTATATAAAATTTAAATCACAAATTCAGAGAAATAACAAATGTCAAATGAAAAAAACCTCCGCTATCCTTCTTGCATTCCGAAGGTTGTAGAAGTCTACAGCTCCGTTTCAGTTGTATCTGTAGTTTATTTATCTTCTAGGATAAACAACTTGCAAGGGCAACTTGGTGATGGTCAAGATCATTAACGTACTGAAGGAGAAAGGGAAATGAAGGCAAAAGAATTGACTATGCAACATAATGCACGGACAATTTAGATCACTATGACTACAAAGAAATGCACATTGATTCACCATTAAACATTAATTCAACAAGAAGTTCATCGCTGTGTCAAGAGATTGCAGAACTACACTATCAGCATTTATGACCAAGCTCCTTAAGCTTTTAGTGACTTGAATCCATCAAAACAAAGAAAACATGCAACCAAGTTTGGGGTAAATAAAGGAGCACAATTATCCATAGTCCAGCATATCCTTTCAATTGAACTAATGTAAAGTCATATGGGCACAAATATGTTATATAAAGCATAGCAGATATATCTTGACTTCTATTTGTTCCAAATTTCCATGCGACCAAATTTAATAATTAATATATCAAAGAGCTTCAGGAAAGTCGACCTGGAATCCACATTTTTGTTTTCATTGGATTTCATATTACTTTTGCTTTCCTTAAGCATTTAATTTGATCCACATCTATGCTAACTTGCAAAATATTAAGGAAACATTCAAACCAAAATATTAAATGATCCATTGAAAGATATTCCTTGCAACTAATTGGCTTCCTTATACAAAGACAGTGAATGAAAACAAGAAAATAATGACTGAAAAGAAAAGAAAGGAAAATAACAATTTGTCAAATTGAACATACCCAATCAAGGAAAAGGAACCAAAATCACCAAGCCATCTCAAGAGACCATTAAACCCAAAATGACAAAGGGATTTGAGGCCATGGAAATAAAATTTTCTGCACTTATTTCAAATATTCAGCTCCTCATTTTCCCTTTAAGTTTCAAAGGAATCAACAAAAATCAAAAGCTCCAATGGTCCACTTGTTGCCGTGAATGCATTGATCAAATGGACTTTCAAAAACTAATCTTTCACTCATAATCATAGACAAATACCAATAAAACATAGCACATAATCTAAGTCATTAAGAGTGAAACCAAAACTCACCTTTAAAATTCCTTACAACATACCATGATTGATTTATAATATCTGAAACCAAATTTTCAGCAAGCATATACCACACACCTTAGGTATCAAACTCACGCCCTCTCTACTCTCCAAGACAAAACAAAAACCTCAAACACATACATATAGGCGTGTAATTAGAGGCTTAAATAGGATTGAAAACCATTTTTCCCAAACCAAATCAAACAAAAACCCACTTTCAAGAGGTTAACACAAACTCAACCCAAATGACAACTTAAAATTGAAATTATATTTATATGCATATAGACATGTACGCTCACCAAAAGCTCCACACAAGCCATCTTACATTCCCAAATATTATCGATTTAAGTTAATCAACCCCTTAGATTTTCAAATAGAAAGCACAATTCCAACCTCAAGCTTAATCGTTCAGTACATATATGAATATAGGCTTCTAAGTTCACTTTTCTTACTTCCAAAGGTCTTAATTAAACTAAGACTCAATTTATTATGAATTAGCATTATAAAACATGACATGAGTATTAATGCTCACAAATCCAAATATATACGTACCATTACATATCTCAAAGGCATCACCCAATTCAATTTTGCATTATAAACAAAAGTCATCTCCATAGCAATTAATCATTTGAATACTAAACACACAAATTTCAGTTTATTAAGGACCAAGAGAATGTCAAAACTTCATATTGAATGTTGTGTGTCATGTTTAGGCTTATATAGTTTTAATCTAAGGTTGTAAGGGTTCAGGCAAACCAACTGCGTATAAGACCAGGCTTTATCTGAGGACCCTCATTCTATCATGTGTATCCATTTCATTCAGGAAAGACTTGTTTTAGCATCTATGAGTTGACAAGGCTTCTAAAATATTTTTATTGAATTCACTTTACCCCTACTCATGCAAGCAAGCTCATATACCTGTTGTTTATTTCATCATTTGTAAAAGTTACATACACCAAATCTTCAAATTATGTCTAAAATATCTCAGAGAAAAGCTAACTAGTTTTCTGATTACTTCTGTCTAAATTAGAATATGAAGCTATCTTTATGATGTGTCAGGGAAGAAGATTGAAAATGGTGTATATCTTGGAACCATTGGACAATTAACATTTGAAGGTGACTTTCATGGAAAAATATAATCCTGGCTTTCGTTTTTGAATACCTTTGAAAAAAACCCAAAGCCCCATCCATACAAACCGTGATTATACACACATATGAAACTAAGCAAATCATTAAATACAATGAATAAATTAATATTAATCAAGCAACTTGAACCAAATAGTTTCAAAACACGATCCGAGAATTAAAGCACAAATATTCAACAATAACACAAGGCAACCAATAATAGACAAAATGAGGAAGAAAAGATAAGAGAGAGGAATTAGAGGGAGAGTCAGTAGACGAGAACGTCAAAGGTTCTTAACATTAAAAAGCTCACTCCTTACTTTCGAACGGTAATCAATTAATCATCAAAACTCAACATCAACACAGATTCTCAAACCAAATGGCACGATTAGCACAAATGGCAGAGGTTTAGTGGATTGAAAACAAAGAATATACATGTTTAGCTCAAAATCAACAAAAAGCAGATAGATCTAAATCATCATAAAATAGATAACAGTATAAAATCTCATGCCATCGCGAACAAGTTCCAGTGACAAAGTGCAGGAAAATTAGAATCAAAATATAGAACATGCAAAGACGATAATGGAGCAAAAGAGTTGGTACCTAGAGAAGGAGCAGATCTAAAGCGAAGAGCAAGGTGTCACTTGTGTGACGGTTTCAAAGCAACGAGCCAAGCTGAAACGAAGGAAGCTTCGCGATGGCGGAGCGAAGCGGCGGTGGCTGGCGGTGGCGGTGGCGAGCGGAGCAACCAGGTGGAACCGGAGGAACCCGAGGAAAGCAACTCCAACCTCAGGAAGCTGGCTCAAAGACGAGGTAGTTGTCCTCGACGTGTTTGCGGCGTGGTCTCAGCGAACTTGCGGTGGGCAAAGCCCAGTCTGAGGCGGAGGCCGAGGTCGAGTTACTTTGCTGTTGAGGGATTGGAGTGAGGCCGAGGGAGATGAAGTGACGGAGATTGAAAGGGAAGTAGTGGTGGAGAGCTACGAAGGGGATGAAAGGAACGAGGGTCTATTTAGATGGAAGGGATGAAAAACCTAGGGATTTGATGGAAGGTAGATGCCAAATTAGTTTTCATTAGAGATTTTGGTTTTAGGAAGCGATTGATAAAATTTTAGTGGGAAAACATTCAGAGTGGTGCCAATTAGTTTAGGCAACGGTTAATTGTGGTGCCTGTGAAATTAAAGCAACTTTCAAAACGTTATCTATTGAATAAAAAATTGTTACTTGAGCGTCCAAGATAAAGCAACGATTTTAACATTTTGTCTTTTTCTTTAAGAGAAGTTTTTCAACGTTGCCTCAAATCCGTTGCTAAAGCTCTACACCCAAAAAGCGTTGCCTATATTGACCAAAGGCAACGGTTTCAAAGCGTTGCCTTTAAAAAGTGTTGCCTTAGGCCTAAAATGTTGTAGTGACTTACACTAATGACTTGAGCATCATCGTGAATGTAAGAACCATCCTTTTTCTTGTGCAACATCACCCATAACTCCCCTCTACTAATGTTGCTTCCACGTTGTCGTTCCTATATGTCATTATTTACATATAGTCAATAATTAAACAAAAAGAATTGAACAGTTAAGTCAAATAAAGCATTAATCACCTCTTCATATTTTCTCCTTGCTTTGGTTTTTGAACCATCTGTGGGTGTATAATTGCGTCTTTCAATTTTCAGCATTTTTCTTGCATATGTCCTATTATTGCATAACCAGGAATACAATTACTTGCCAAAAGTATCAATGTAGAAAACAAACAAAGATATCAATGATCAAAGATAGGCATTAATTATCTCTTTCTCCCTTGCCATAGCTACTCTTGTTTAAATTGTAATTACCATATATCGATTTAAGTGCCTAAATATCTATGTTTAAATAATAAAACTTATTTAAACAATAATTCATCTATTTGTCCTTAATAGTTTATGAGCTTTTAAAAAACAAAATACCAGATCCTAGTTGTCATTTCCTCCACATACATGACCAGTCTATACTCTATATCTTACCTCCTATTTTCCTCTTTCAACTAAGCTTTGAATTCAAAACCTATAAAACATGAAGTTCCTGACTTGTTGACCAATTTGGAATGAAGTTCCACTTCCTCAACCTCAAGTCACCTCATATATACAACAAGGACTCGACTCAAAGCCTAGTCTTAATTTCAACACAACAAAAGGAACAATAATTTGAAACTCTCTACCAAGAAGCTTCATTGAATTTAGCAGTAGCATTTTTACAAAAATTCAAAAAAGAAAAAAAAAGCTCGAATCAGAATGCTTCACTAGATTGACGATGCCAACAAATTACCGAAATCTCAACGGATAATAAAAAATGCCAATGCAGATCAAATAAAAATTGCACGTCGAAAATGCGATAGGACCAAAAAAAATCACATAGACCACGTTAGATTGGTAATGCGATCTAAAAAGGCCAATTTAAGAGAGTGGCAAGTAAAAGAAATTTTAACTCTAGATTTGAATCATAAAAAAAAAGAAAAAAGATCAGATTTAATTAAGGAAGCAAACAGAGATATAAGAGGAGTGTTTAAGCTTAGCGGCAAGGCCACCACCACCGGAAGCAGATCAGCGAGAAGCTCCTTGAGGAACACGTAGACGAAGCCACCTTCATCGAGCCTCCTCACGATGCGGAAGTAGTTCTCGTTGATCCACACGTCTCCTCTTCCATTAATGGAATTGTACAATGTGTTTAAACCAAAAATGAGTTTGGATTGAAAATGAGAATGGATACCAAGCAAGTAAAAGACAACAATAGAGAAAAGTTGTACCTTGGCGAAGAAAAGGGGAAGTACCACCGCCACTTCTGCAAGAACTACCGCCGCTCCTGGACCAAAGGCGGTATACTCCGCAACATCCTAATTGGTAGCGGCTACGCATGTCCAACGCTCGCTCGCTCGCTCCAAAGGTCGAACCTCCTCTGCAATCTTAACAGACGAGATCTGATTATAAGGGACGTGACAGATCTAATGCGATTGGGAGGTGGGGCAGTGAGGCGGACAGGTGATTAGGAAGTGGGGCGATGAGGTGGCGGTGAGGCTGACATCTAAAAGAGGGGAGAAATGCGGGCGAAGGTTTTCTGAAAGAGGGGAAGAGATACGCTTGGTGTTTCTAAAAGAGGCTGCTTGGTTTCTGATTGTGAAAATGACAAGGAGATTATTTCATTTAATTTTTTTTTAATAACTTAGCTGCGGTTTCAGTTGAGGAAAACCGGAATACACAAACCACCACTAATCCAATGAGGAATCGCCACATTTCACTTTGATTTGCAACACGTAGCACAAACCGCTAGGAAAACAAAGATATAGTGGCGGTTATGCAAACCACCGCTAAAAAACCGCCACAAAGACGCGCTTTTTTGGTAGTGTTTGTTGAGTGATCTTGTGAGCTAACTTCTCCATTTTCTAAATTGTTCTCCATGGATCTTTCTTGGAGCTCTGATACCACAGGTATCAAGTCTAGAGGAGAGACGAAAGGGAGAGTTGAGAGAGAGAGAGCAAAAGAGTAAAGTACTTTGAGTGCTGAATAGAATTGATTATTGCATTATGTCTATGATACACATGGCTGAAGGTGTATATACATTTATCATTGCATTGCCTTGCATGCTTATCTCATGGAATTAGTTACAACTGAATGCTTAACAGAATACTTAACTCAACTGAAACTAACTAATTCAATTTACCAATCTTATCCTGAACTCTACCTAGCATGCTTGTATCCATGTTTTCCACTGTGTGAATGTGCACTTCAACCGCTCCGACATTCCGGAGACGTGCATCATGGGTTAGTGCTTGCTTATATGCTGCTCATTATGTTCTCTTGTAAAGGTGTTGTCAGAATGCATCATCACTTCTATATTCAAATTCATCTACATCCACAAATCTTAATCTGGCGAACATATCAGAACGATATTTTGTATTGCTCTTCGACTACCATAGTCAAAATTAAATCAAGTTTTAGGACCTCTTTATTAAGTTACAAATGCTCATTTGACAAGCATTCTAGCCCAAATGTCTCCTTTGGTCATCAACCAATTCAAACATCTAGTCAAACTAATTAACCGTACTGCTCGTCAAAACATTTAATCATTCTTACCTCTTGAGAATATGCTAAGTCCCCATTACGGTCTTACTTTTTCGACGAGCACACAACAAGACCCTTTTGACAATAACTCTTTGACTATTAATTACGAAACTCAATTCAGTAACACCATCAGTCATTGACCATCCAAACCACCTTGTCGAATTAAACAATTACGACACATAACTCATATAACCACGAATTATTTTATCATGTCATCAAATCATGTCTAAACGCACGACAATATGTCTCTTGTTGTCAAATTTACATTTGACCCCAACAATACTATAAGTTCTTATGTTCACAAAAGAAATAAGTCATTACTCTATCTCCAATTATTAGTTAATTATATGTTACATCACCTTTGTGGCGGGTGAAAAAAAAAAAACCCTACAAAAAGTGGGTGATTGAGAAAATAAAAATTGATATGACACATAACTAATGGATCAAAACAAGAGTAATTTCTTACTCTTGGAGCACAATAATTTTTCCTAGTATACATCTAATAAGGAAAAAGGGTTTCACCAATGAGTGTCACATTAGTTAAGAAATTAATAAAAGAAAATATTTAATTGTTTCCAACGTGTTTAATACATTATTGGAAACTCAAAAAATTTATTTTTTCAATCAAAATGTTCTACTATTGTTTATGTAATTAGCACATTTAGAGCACTTGTTAGCAAAATCTATTAAGTTTTTTTACTTTTCAATTATCTTTTGTTTTTTTAATATAAATATGATATCAGTTATTTTTTGTTAATTTTATTCTTATATTAATTTTTTTACTAATAGAATAAATAAAAAATATAGTTTTAACATTAAAAAAAACTGAATTTTAGTTTCCCTTTTGTTAGTATTATAATTTTTTTTTACTTACCTAACTTTCAAAATGACAACTAATTAATACATAGTCGATTCCAGTGATAAATACTCTTTTTTTAACAAGTAGTCTCTGGTGTGAATCATGTGTATGAAGTAACAGGTTTTGAAAGAGTTATGCTCCCATGAGATTTCCAATATTCGAACTAACAATACCTCTTATAGGTGGATACACATAAAAAAATGAAAAAAAAGACAAATAATCTAGTAAGAGATAGTACATTTATCTTTCATATGTACCACACTATAACCAATCATTCAAAAAACATACACACAACTAAGCATGCGAACGAAATTAATATAACAGTGGCAGATTGGTTTTTTTTTTTAATAAAACCCCAACTTAGATTTTCAGATTTAAAAAATCTCATATTAGTAAAATCTCAATTTAAATTTCATAAATGGGACAATTAATCTTTCTGTAAAATTATCATATGATTTGTGTCCTATTAACTCTCCTGTTAATTTTTATAGTGGTCCTAACTTGCATCACTCTTCCAACGAAATCGTTTAGACATTTTTCATCATCATCTCTCTCACTATAGCTCTCTACTTAGAAGAAAGATTTTGACTTTAACTTCATTTATTCTGATAGAATAGGAGAATGAGGCAAATTATGTTCCATTGTAAAAATTAACATTAGTAAGCAAGTTAATAGAACATATTAATATTTCTATAAATTCAGAACAATTGAATTTAATATGAGATTTTTTCAATTTAAGGGACAAATTTGTCCCACTATAAATCTAAGGATTAAGTTGAATATTTAGTCTTTGTTCTTTCGATGGAAGCTAGATTGTTGAAGGGTCAAGAAAAACAAAAAACGAAGCATTGCATTACTTCTTCTGTTTCAGAATATTTGTTAATTTTAAGACAAAATCATCTTTCAAAATATTTGTTAATTTTACATTTTAATAAAATAAAAATTTTTTTGTTCTAATAGTACTTCTGAATAATTAATGACCATTATTATAACCTTTCATTTCAACCATTTGATATGATCCATAATTAATGACCATTAGAATATATTAGTCTATATACTATTATTTTATATAAAAATACTATGTTATCATATTATTTATCACTTTTCTTCATATATATGTTTGTTCAAATTTAATAGATATTTTTGTGAGGGATTGAGCATTTTATTAGACTCTGGACCAAGTTAGTGGATTCACTTTTGCTTGAAAAGTTTCACTAATGCACCCTTCTGAAAATTGAATAAAGCAATAGAAAGGACAAGGCCACTTTCTCTTGTGCTCCTCCAAACGCTCCTACGCATTAAATGATGTCAACCAATATATTTTGGCTTTATTCATAATTAAGGATTGAGCACCAGACTCAAACGTTAGTTCAATGAAACAATGGTATGTCGTTTGCTGTTTTCCTTAATTACAAGTAGATACGTTCATTCTTTCTTGAGATCAATTCTTTCACCTCGTTATAAACATATACCCCCTAGAAGAAAAACTAATTAGATCTAAAATTGATAATTTAAGATTTTAAACAGTTCATTCTTGACATAAGGTCAGAGCTTGTATGTTTGACACTCCATTCATTTTTTTATTAATAGTCGTATTGGAAGTTAGAAATTTGATACATTAAAAAGTTAATGAATGTATTTGGCTATAAATTATGGCAAAATACATTAAGTTTTTAATGTACCTAATTATTTCAGTTTCCAAAATGACTATCAATAAAGAATGAAAGGAGTACTATGTAGTTGGGAATCAAGTGAATACTTAATTATATTAGTTTTTGAAGTTGCACATCTGAATTAATTTAATCTTTGAAATTTAGAAATTATTTTTTTTGTCATTAAAGTTATAAAACATGAGTCACGCCAGTTCTTGAGTCCATTTCATTACTATTTTGTTGATGTGTTATGTTAATTGACATGCTAATGACATGTAGATATCTTTTCTTGGTACATGACATGTTGATATCTTATTTGGTTCTTACTTTTTATCAATTACACCACATGGATATAAATATAATTGAAGATGAAAACGTAAATTTTATATATTAGTAACATTGTTAATTAATATATTTTAACTTAGGTTAAGGTTGTGGTACACTAGGTGAAGTATTGTTTCACACACATGTCACTTTGCCACATTTACAAAATGTGACTAAAAGCATTCAAAAGTGTAGTGTATGAATTTAGCTACATGTTAACTACTTTATAAATGTAGCTAAATGCATAGTGTGTGGTACACCATATTTTATTGGGTGTGCCATAGAAAGAACCTTGATCCTATTATTCAATCATACTATCTTATAGGCCAAATAGAATGTTAAACTAGAACCATCATGTCACTTTACACATTATTGAAAATGTGAAAACAGAGTAAGAATAACTTGATTTATGCTTTATAATTTTATGAACTAAAAAATTAATTTTTAAATTAAATTTTAAGGATTAAAATGAGTTGCATGTACAGCTTAGAAATTTCAGTGAGTATTTAACGGCTGGAAGTTGAAAATTTAAGGCCTATTTAGTTTGAGTTTTTTATTTTCATTTTTAGTTTTTCAATTTTTAAGATTTTGTGAAGGAAAATGGAAATAAAAATGAAAATTAAAATTTATAGTTTTAGAATTTTCAGTATTTCTTTCACAAAATTTAGAAACTGAAAAATTAAAAATGAAAATTGAAAACTCAAATCAAAGAGCCTTAATACTCCTCCAATACTCAATACAGTCATCTTTGAATTTTTTTTCCCGGTGTAAAATACAGATCATTCTCATATTTTAATAACTCATTTATTATTTTATACGCGTTTTACACCTTATATTTATTCGGAATTTAATACTTGCTATTGCTCTAACGCTTCGTCCCTTTCGGCATGCCCACCTTATTTTTTAACAAGCTCCTCTGTTTCCAAGAGTTGTGGTAAGTGGTTCGTGGGTTTTGTCCATCATTGTCCTCCGCAAGATGGGCCCAACATATATAATTTACATCAGGCCTAGAAAATTCTAGCGCAAGGTTAATACGTATAGGGGTTAGTCAAGGATGTTCACCGGATTCGAGCCAGAGTTGGCAGTTGATATGGAACCCATCCCCCAACCCTCAACCAAAAAAAATAAAAGAGTCAAGGATGCGTATTTCTTATTTACTCCATATCTTAATTCGATTTTTTTTGGGGTTACGTTTTAATTCGAATCTTAGGTCGATAACTTCAGTTTTTGAAAATTCGTCAAGCTAATATGAGGAGTGGCCCTTGACACTAGCTAGGGAGGGAATATTGAAACATATCATATTTCAATTTTAAAATCGATCATGTTCAGTTTAAACTGATAAAAATTCAATTGCATTGTTTTAGAATCAAAATATAAACTAATCCAATTTAATTCAAACTACTAAGAATTGATTATTTGGATCAACTTAATTTCATTTAAAATCAATTCAAACCGAACCGCAAATTCCATTAGGCTATATAAGCTAGTTAGCATCATCTATCAGCTTGAACTCTTCACATATCATTGTATTAAGTTTCCAGTCTTCTTTAATGTTATAGGTCACAATGTTAGTTTATTGGCACGCCTTTTCACTATTTACTCAGGCCGGAAGCCATTAGCCATGTAACAAAAGACGCACAAATTGTGCAAGGTGGGGAGATAGCACATATACTGAGAATTTCGAACACCCTTTTCATTTCCAACTACAACTTTTATGATTTGATCTTAGAATACATTATCTACCGCATGTGTAGTTGTTTACCTTTTGTGGCATTCAGTTGTGGGCGTGGGATTATTGGGGCTAAATTTGTCGGTCACAACTGCCCATAATATCGATTTCCATTCACATACACAAAAAGGGGGGTCAACTCAATGCCCTCCGTTGGCTCCACTACTCAACCTTCAAATATTCCTTGAGCATGACATCTCTATTCAAGTTTTGTTGTGACCACACATTATTATTTAGCCAGATATCATGGTGGATTAATCCTCCAATACAAATTAACTATACATTCTTGTTCAACTTGCGCGTTTCAAACAGGAGAGTTTGCGTAGCAGCTCATTGAAAAAGTTACCATGTGGGTTGTGGGCATTTATATTATGTCTTGAAAAAGGGCCAATGTTTGGATTTCACAAAAGATGCCACCAGCTAATTAACCTTTCACACATGCTCCAAACGCTGAAGCCATATGTGATGCAGCAATTTAGTGTGCAATATTGGTTCCGTCCAAATAAATATATCTTTCACTTTTTTTATACATTCATAAATTAATGTATTTACACATTGTATCTGGATACAAATATATCCAGATACGTTGATTTATAAATGTACTAAAAAAATAAAAGATACATTTATTTTGAGATGAAAGGAGTATAATTTTATACTACTATGTTCATTTCATAATATAAGTCATTTTTGAGCTATGCACAAGGATTACGATTGTAATTGAATCTCATTAGTCTTGTGAAAAAATAAAAGTAAAAGATGAAAAATGCCCTTTTATCACTCATTATATATTCTCTTTCTATCAAATAATTATAACTTACATCCATTCATTCTATCTCCAATTTCACATTCTCTCTCATAGATATAAAATAATTAAGGGTTTCTCTTGTACCTTTATAAAATTGAAATGTGAAAATGACTATATATATATATATATATATATGGGAGTATTCCTTAATGTATATCAAGATAGTGTAGCTATTGGTGATGCGGTATTTCGAACGCTATATTATGTAACCAACTAACAAGTTTTTCTAGGAATACTTTTCAACTGCAATATGGATACCATCAATGAAAGGACGAACATTTAGGTTAACTTGTATACATGGATAATTGCGTCAATTGAAAGTTTACATAATTGATATAGTTTCATCATATTATAATGCCTTCTAATTTATGTTATTAAATTTGAATAATGTAAATCCAATTTTTTTTTCTCAATAAGATTAGTGTTAGGTCAAACGTCATAATTTTCGGCTTTTCCTTTGTCCTTAAAATTGCCACTCCGAGTACTATCATGTTGAATTACGTTTGTTCTATTAAAATGAAGCCCATCACCATAGAGGAGAAGCAAAAACAAATAAAACAAAATGCAAACAAGCATGGACTAGAAATTAAAACTAAGTAGGTGGAAATTTTGAATTCCACATGCAGCAAAAAATTTATTGAGTGCCAATGAGCTTTAGCTCACATGACACTACTATTGATCCAAGTGATTTCGAGTTTATTGGTATTGGGTCAGTGGTTCTATCCCATTTACCTATCCCTTAGCTCCACTAGGAGCTCCTTAGAAAAAAAATGTATTGAGTTGCCGGCATTGTCATAACACTTTGGTGTTTTGTGCTCCCTAATTTTATGTGGCTGTGGAATTTTAGGAAAATGTTAATATAAGCTTGAGTTTATGATGAATCTTATGTGACACAATTTCAAAAACTTCTTTTATAATATTTATATGTTTATAACTTTAAATTGTGTTTTGAATGATTAATATGTTCCGTGAATAAGGTTTATCATGAATCGAGATTATTTTATCATCACTTGAAATTTTACATAGAACAATACTATTTTGATCTTCAAAAAGTGGATGTCAACTACATTCACTTTATTACCACCATTGGATGGAATTATTGAGTTGGATGAGTGAGACCATAAACTCATCTAACAATGGTAGAATAGATGTCACATGAAACATTTGCTTTTTGAATGTGAAAATACCTCACAATCCTTTAATTTTACATATCCACACTATATATGGAAGTAAAATCAATAATATCAAGAGGTGGCTTGTGAAATCCAAAGCTCAAATTTGGCATCCCCATGGACCATATCGATCCACCATCGATCGACAACATCAATAGTATTCCGTTCTGCTTGTATTACACCCACCACCTTTTCAGAAGGCAGCACATTCTTTTGGTCCAACCCGCCCACATATCATATGCATATATCTGCAGGATCTCACAAGACAATGATTACAACACACAAATTCGAATTAAACAAACAAAAATTAAGGAAAGTAAAGAGGAGGCAGCGCCATATATAGAGGGCTCCATGTGCAGTGTGCTCTCTCTCTCACATACCTAAAAATAAAGATGACAAAAGAGAAAGTTGTGTTGAGACATTGGTAGCTAGTTTCCGGAGATCATTATCGATCTTCTGGTATTGTTACGTTTCCGGCAAGTGACCTTATCAAGTGCATTGGATTTTCAAACGCATGGTGCAGGTAAATATTGTGGAGATTCCTTCTGGATTGATCGTGAGAGCCTGCAGATCGAGACAGTTTTGTAACTTTCTTCTTCTATTTGGGGTTTGGATATCCGTCTGATACGCAATGTGCTTCTCTTTTTCAGGTTAACAATAATGTTGTTATGTTTGGTTTCAATTATGTAGGGATTGTCTTCACGTTACTTGCTGGGGCATTTTTCCATTTAGAACTAATTAATACGATTTCTTTCATTCAAAATGTTAGTTCTAGTACTTAATTTTTTTTAATAATATTTTTGTTTGGTTTAAATCACTAGCATTTAAAGTCTATAGGATAAATTATTTTAACTTGAGTTAAATTGATTTGATATAAAGATAAAGTTCAAGTGGTAATTTTTTTATATATTTGACTTGAACTTAATATATTGTTTCTTTTTTTTAAAAAAATAAGTGTTTAATATTTTTTTTCAATCTAAGTATTCATTATGAAAAACAATGAATAATCGTTTCAAGACTTGGAGAGTATTGAATAGTTAAATCAACAAAACATCAACTATACTTGGTATGATATTAATGATGATTTACGCATTTAAAGAATTAAATTTAAGATGTATAAAATAATTTTTTTAAAAGACTTATTCTAAAGTTAAGAAGTAAAGAATATTTGCTCCTAATTTTATCTAAAATGTGTCATTTTCTAACCCAAAATAATTCAAAAGTAGATATATTTTTATCCGTTCACTTCATAAGTAAGTTTATTTATTCAATAAACCTAGATCATTAGATAATGGTTCCACACTTAGTACTTTATTATTGTTTTCTATCTTAAGCATTGATCATAGGACTCCGAAATTTTTGTTAAATAGCATCCATAGTTTCATTAAAGCTACGGTTCGATCAGTCCCTCAATTGAATATATCTCCCATCCTTCTGCATTAGTGTAGAACGTAGAATACTTTATTAATTTCCCAAAGTTGCGTCCAATTGTATTTTAATGTTTAAATTATAGAGGACTATATTATTCAGGAACTGTTGCTAACCACGTGTCCCGCACAAGCACATGCTATGGCGATAAATTGGCTTGTAATGAGATTGCAATCTATAATTTCGAAAAAAAATATTGCAATTCCTTTACCTAGAAAATAAGTGTATTAAAATAAATTTTAAAATATCTGGTGGAATCGACAACTAGGACAATTGCACTTTACTCCCTTTAAATTATAGGTTTTTACCCTCCAAATTTTAAAAATATATGCAAATTGACCCCTAATATACCTTAATTGTGCAAACTGATTATTTTATTAATTTTTTTATTTGTTGTTAGCAAAAAATAGCACACTTTAATGAAAGTATAGGATATTAAGATGCATGTTACTTGTTCATTTAGGATATCAGATAATGTTGAACTAAAGTTTGAAGAGATAGAATGCAACTATTTTTATTAATAATAAGTAAAAATTTAACACAAGGGCGGCTACATTCATGAAATAATAGGGAATTAATTGACACATATTTTGAAATATAATTTTGTCTGAAAATGGATAGACATTTTGAAAGGGAGAGAATGCAATAGATGACTACTATGCAGCCGTCACTTCAATAATTAGCTATATCTTGTTCTCAATATTAAAGCCTCCTTTTATCATATAAGAGCCTAACACCGAAAATAGTATATAAATGTGCAATTATTTTTTCTTGCGACACGCCTCATTATTCTTGCAGTTACTTGATATATTGAATTCAAATGAAATTGCCATTTTTTTTATTAACAATGAAATTGCTTTTATACTTTGGTAACATTACTACCTACCTAAAAAAATCCTTCTTCTTTGTACTTTAGTTACATCAAGAAAAAGTTATATAATTTAGACAAAAAGTTACTTATACCTCACTTGTTTAGCCGTCTTAGACAAACCTAGTTACTGAGATAATTGATTAATTAATTAATTTTGTTGACAAGAAAGAAAAAAGTTTTTTTTCCAAAAAATCTTTTCAAAAAATTTTTGTTTGCGGATAATTAATTGACTAACTTTGTTTTGGTCTTATAGAAAACCAATACAATCAGTGGCAGAACTTATGGTTGGTTGAGAAGAGCAGCTGCCCACGAAATTATATATATAATTATTGTACTTTGAAGAATATAAAAAAAAATATATTTATATGATTATTAGAATTATTAAAGAATTAATATGTTTTATTACATGAAAGAAGAAATATACTAATTATATATAATAAGTTCAAGATCTTTTGTTTTTCTAATTTGTGAGGAAAAAATATTAATCTTTTTTATGTTATTTATGTTGATATCAAGAGACATTTCATTTATATACTAGTATTTTATTTTAAATCTTTTTTATTAATATATTTATCAAAAAATTATAGATCTTTCTAACTATCATGTATATATAAAAAACTCTCTTCATTGAAAACATGCCTTGTATGTATTTAAGAATTATTGAATATTTTATAAGTTACAACTCATATATAGCGAGTTGATGATTAGAAAGATATATCACTATTTTATGTTTCTCCCCTCTAATTTGTAAATCATCTTCCAACTGAACAATCATCTTATTATTAAGGACTCGCTGAACAGATATACGTAAATGCATATCATAATTACTTGATAGACTATTGTCAGCAGTGCGTGCATTTTGAATTCCCCAAGATATGCTCAGTACATATAAAAGTATAGGAATCTGTATTTATTTATTTTTTATATTCTGGAATCTGTATTGATTGCTACCATAAAAATAAATAAATAAATAATTGTATTGTATCAATTTTGTATGAAATAGCAACAGGAGGATCGATGAAGTGTTATATCAATGGTTTCCCAAGTACTCCTGCTGCCCTCTTGCACTGGGCAGTGATTGATGACAATTAATAAGGTTAAGGGGCTGCGACTGTGACTATCATCAATTGTTTTTCCTCCGACAAAGGAATAGGTTCGGTAGACTTTTCTGCATGCATGTGTGTATGTTATGCATATATGAATGATCAGGCCACTGCTGCAACTGGAGCGTTTTATGTCTCAAACTGTTGCTGTGTAACAGAATAATTATTCCTATCCGTAGGAGAGGGTAAATACAAGCCAATCAATATTTGTGGGGCACGTCTTTAACGCGCTAATAGGCAGCATTTTCATCAGAATGGACAAAATTGTAGGGCATACACAAGTCAAAGTAGACGCACCATGATGAGAATGAAAGACCGGCATCTGCCAAATTGCATCCATCATTTTGAATATAACAGCGCCCGTAAACCCCTCCTTTAATTGAACATACTTCTCAGATTTCTTTAATTTTTAATCAGTTTGTTTAGCTCTGTAATTTTTAGATAATTGTACTTTTTAAATGTGTTAAAACAAATTACACACGTAGATAACCACGGGATTAAAGTGGGATGGTAAGGGTTTTCTCCTTCCTTAATCAAGTTCTTGAGTTTCTTCACCTTGAGAATAGAGGTTTAAAAAATATGACCTGTTTACAAGACAAGAAGGGATTTACACAAGTGTGTATGTATATATATTATGAGTTTAATTAGTATATATGCATTGACAGTTACACTGTCAACCAATAAAAAACTATCACATAATTCATTTTATAACTGACTCTAATTCAAATTTTAAAAAAATGCACATAATTGATGATTTGTCTATTATTTATTGGTTGACAGTATAAAAATATATATTTTACGTATATTATTAATGCATGTCAATTAAATCTATATATATATATATATATATATATATATATATATATATTCTCTTCTCTTTTTTTTTCTATTTAAAGAGTTAATTATAGATTCACGCTTTTAATGTTTAGGGTAGTTTAACTAATTAATTATGATATGCTCTAAAGCATAAATTAAGTTGAGGGTTTTCTTGGTTTGAGGTCAAGAAAAGGGATTGTGGTTGGTACTGTGCTGTTCATTACATGTGTCCCCGTACGTTTTGGTCAGAATTTCTAAGTAATTAACGCAAGAGATTACGGTTGTGATTCCGTTTTCATAGATGAACTGGATAACAAGGAACGGAGTTCTAAGAACCTTCTTTGTTTTCAGAAGATGAAGTACAAAACACTGTTGACAAAATTCATATAACCATATGAAGAGGGAGATTTAATTTGGTGACTACAAGCACTATGCTTATATGTTAAAGAAAACATATAACATTATTCCATTGAGCCAAACGGTTATCTGTAAATGATAAAGACATATGTAGGGTTTAGCCGACACTGATTAATACAAACCCAATAATTCAGGGAAAAAAAATAAAAATCTACCGAGAAATTAAAGCTAAAAACTAAAGAATATAAGAGGAGAATTGGATACCCAGCAATCATTCTATGCTTGTCAAAAAAAGTTCAAAAGAAAATTATGACCTATCTATATGATTCCATGAACCGAATGAATTTGTAAGCGATAATTTAACACGTGGAAATGAAAGGCATAATTTACATTTGGCGACAGTAAATCTCAACAGTTAAAAGAAAAAAATAGAAAAATAAAATAAAGCGTATAAAGAAGAGAATTGGATACCCAACAAATTAAATCATTATGCTTATAAGTTCAAAGGAAAATAATGACCTATCTTACTCCACACAAAAATCCCACCATTATAGCATCTCTCAGATGTGCATATATAATATACCAAAAGCACAACATATAAATCTCTAGCTGCCATTCCATTACTTATAAACCAATCAATATGAAGAACAACACACAATTGGGCTAGTGTTAGAATAATCAAATATATATCATTTATTTCTTTTTAATTACTAGCATGTTACATTTTGTTTTCAGAGTCACGATTAGCATTAGATGCTGATGAAAGCCTGACAAAAGCACATTAAGAGCAGAAAAAGTTGACCCATTAGACTATGATGATGATGAACTTTCATCTCTTTCTTAGTACTGACACCCATGAAGAGAAGCACATCACCTTGTGCGTGTACACACAACAGTACCACAGAGGCAACAACTGCATGCTAGTGTTTTAGGTTATTGGTAATGTTATTTTAACATCTAAAAATAAATATTTAATTAAGATATATATTTTATTATTGTTAGATGTAATAATAGTTTTAATTTTTTCTATTTATCTATCATATTTAAAAATAATAAAATAAATATTTTAATTAAATATTTATTTTTAGATGATAGAATGATAATTTTTCCTAAATTCCTTTGAGAGTGAGGTTACTCACAACTCACAAGATTCCTCTCCTGGTGGACCCCTCCTTGCAAGGTTTATGACTCCATGTGTGATGCTGGCATTTTCCGCTTTGGGAAGGGCCCTGTTGCACTGCAAAAGGTTGGGTCACTGTCCCTACAATTTAAGGCCCCTTTTATATCATTTTCTTTAATTTTCTTTTCTCTTTTTTCCGCATTAAATTTAAACCTGTTTTTGCATCTATTTTTTCAGCAGCGCATTTAAACTGTTCACATTTTTCTTTTTTCCGATATACTACTGTTCTGGCAAATAGCTAATGAGTTAGTGAAAAAAGAAACGGGGCATTTAATTCTCCCAAATATAAGAAAAAAACAAGGAAACAAGAGGAGAAAAAAATGATTGACAGCATTTAAAGAGTGAAAAAATTTATGAAAATATAAAATAAAATAAAATAAAAAAGACAAAACCCCTCCATAAAAGGAAAAGGACAAAACCGCAACTAATCTCCCATTTACACCACCAGAACATAAAACAGAGTTGTAAAAAAAGGGAGGAAAAAAAATTACAACCTTAATTAAGGTCTGACTCTTCTTTATTTCATTATTTGAACCCGAACCTCTCTCTATCTTAAATTCCTCTCTGATTCAACTTATTTATTATCCCAAAAAATAAATAAATGTCTATAAAATAGAGAAGGAAAAAAAAAAGACATATAATCTTAACTGACTATATGCTACAAACAAAGTACCAAAAACCACCATCCCCACCTCCTTGCCCATGTGTCATTCTGTCGTACGTGTATATTCGAATTCTTCCACACACACACATAACACAACACAACCACCATCACCTTCTTCCGCCGCCGCCGCCCTCCGAAACCCCTTCACTGTCATTGACCCACACTTCATGCCGTGATTGGTGCTGCATATTCCCATTATTCTTTTGGGACCCTTTTGCACCTCTAGCTCATTGTACTACTCAGCTGTTGCAGTACCCATTGAAGCTGATGCAGGCTTGCTGGCCACTATCTCATAGTTATTACCACCGCCACCGCTACCGCCACCTTCGTCCTCTTCATCTTCTTCCTCCCCAGTGTCCTTGTCCTCGTCTTCGTCATCTTCGTCTTCCTCATCATGATGGTGTCTGTCCATGGGGTCATTCTCCACGTCTTCCATGGCCACCTCCGGCCCCGGGTGAGGGGGCCACTGTTGCTCCGGCTGCACCATGAGCGGCGCCACCATGCTCTCGGGCTTTGCTGCCGTCACCACCGCCGCAGCCACGTGGCTGCTGTCGAGCTTGTTCTTCTCCTTGTAGAGGGCATCGAGCTGGTGAAGTAGGGGCAAGTCTTGGAGTCTTCTGGCCTCTTCTTGTTGCTTTCCTTCACCTTCTTGAAGTACTTGTTGATGTTCTCCCACTTCTCCTTGCACCTCTTGGCGTTCCTGTTGTACCCGAGCTTCCTCATTGATGACGAGATCTCCTCCCATAATGGCCCCTTTGGCCCGTTCTCTTGATACTTTGCGTTAAGGTTCGTCCTCAGCTCTATCAATGCCTGGACCTCCACTTTTGGCCACCTCGATGAGCTCGCAGGCATCAAATTCTCACCATTGTTATTATCAACTTTCACGATTTCCATACTCGTCACTTGTGGTTGTTGTTGCTGCTGTGGTTGTGGTTGTGGTTGTGGGGGTGGGGGTGGGGGTGGGGCTAGCGCCGCCGGTAGTACCGCAGGCTGAACAATCGGTACGACAAGTTGCTGCACTGGCAGTGGAGCCTGTGGTACACTTGGCTGCGAACTTGGTTGCGGTTGCGGTTGTGATTGTTGTTGTGGTTGGACAATGCTGACGGTATTCAACGCTTGTCCTAGATTTTGCTGTTCGGCTATCTTCTGCAAGAATGACATCACTGCAGCATCTTTTGTCGCAGCTATGGACCTTTCCTGTGCCAATATGTCCCTCTCTCTATTGATCCTTTGCATCTCTTGCACTCTCCATGCTTCTTCCCTTGCCATTCGGTCGTGCTCTCGCTTCTCTATGGCTTCCAAGAACCTCGTCTGTAGCTGCTCCTGCTTCTCGACCACCTCCTTCATTAGCCTCTCGAAGAAGTCCTTCCACTTGCGCTTCCTCTTGCGCCTCCCTTCGAGTGTTTCATCGGAAGAGGTTGAAGAAGAACTTGAGTTGGACAAGAGATCGGTTGGGATGTTGGGGAAGGAAACTGGGATCGTGGTGTGAGGAAGAGGATTGGTAGTAGTTGTAGGGTTTGGTGTTGAATGTGGGAATAGGTTTGTAGGGTTTATTGTTGTTGTTGGAGGGGGAGGGTAGGAAGGGATTGTGAGGTTTATTGATGGGGCAGTTACAATGCCTTGAGGCATGGCCATATGGGATGTGGTTGTTGTTGTTGTTGATGGAACAGTGACATGTGGTGGTGGTGGTGCACTGAGTGTGGTATTAGGCACTGATGGTGGCATTGCCATTGTTGTTGTAGTAGTAGTAGTTGGTAGTGGCACTGCTGAAGTTGTTACTACTTGTGATGGTGTTGGAGGTAGTGAAGAATGTTGTTGTTGTGGTGGTGGTGGTTTTGGGTATTGATGAGTTGTTGGAGGGTGGTTCTCAAGGGCTTCCAATTGATCAAAGAACCGGTATGTTTTGCCATCTGCTTTGCCACTTCGACCTTCTTTTGTTCTCTTGTGGTACTTGTACACGTTCTCGAATTTCTCTTTGCACTTCTTCGCACTTCTGTGATACCCAAGCTCTGCCATCTTCCTGTTAACCAAAGTGGCCAAAAAGGAGAAAATGAAAACCCCAAAAAAAAAAAAAGAAGATAAAAAAAAGTTTCTGGGTTTATCTTATCTCATCAAATTCAGCTAAAAGACAAAGGGTAAAAAGGCATCGGGAGCATAAGATAAGCATAAAATAAATGTTTGTGTGCTGAATTCAATAAGTACCACAAAATGCAAATTGAATGAAAAGAAAGTAACGGAAAGAGAGATGGGGTGAATTTGTCAACCATGATGTAAGTGAAGTGAAGCTTTAATAACAAAATCCCCATGAATTGATGAACAGAAAAAATGGCTCTCCCCATGAAAAACGCGTGAACCCGAGCTAGGAGATTTTACAATCCACCTTAATTTCCCATAGGCGTGGGTAACCGAAACAAAGGGTGAAAGAAATCTTGCTTTTGATAAACTCAATTCAAGTCGGTAACTTATTTGGAAAATAAGACATGAATCAAAGTGAATGTCAGAAAAGCAAAATCATCACACCCCAAATCATAGATGCTAGCTAGCTAGCTAGCTGCACATCTAAATTCTTTTTTTTCACATTAATTTTATGTTCAAAAGAAAGAAGAACAAAAGGAGGATTTTAAGGAGAAAAGAAAAAAACAAAATTTACAAAAGGAGCTGCAAAAGGAAGCAAATCCAGATGATAGAGAGAGAAAGGGAGAGAGAGAGAGAGAGAGAAAAGATAGAATAGAAGCTAGTGGGACTCATTTCCAAATGATAAAAATTGAATCCTCAGATCTCCCCACCCGCTAATTTTTTTCTAGGAAAAAAAGAAAGAAAACCTCAAAGCTCAAAATTGACATTGAATGGGAATTGAAGTGAATGAAATCAATGACAAGAAGCAAAGGCATCAATGAAATGATAAAGGATCAAAAGATTAGAAATAAAGTAAGAAAGAAAATAGTAATATAGTAGTGAATGAGTGAGTGACCTGGAGACTTCATCCACAAGGGACCCTTAACACTTGCATCTCGAAACGCCACGTCCATATCTGACCGTATCCTTAACAGCGCCAAAGTCTCTTGTCGTGGCCACCGGTTCCCACCGAAGCTGCCACTGCGCTCTCCTTCTTCCAATATTCTCCCTCTCTCTTCATCCCCTGAATTTGATCCTCCACCACCACCACCTGTCGTCGCCGCACCTTCATGACTAGCACCACCACCACTTGATGCAACCGCCGCCACTGCATCTCCTGAGCCACCTTCATCACCACCACCACCGCCACTACTTCCTCCTCCTCCTAACACTGCTGTGTCCCCAAGCATAGTTTTTTCTCTGTTGGCTTAACTCTCTCTCTCTCTTTCTTTCTCTATTCCTTCCAAAACAGCACCGCAGCAATATTACAGCAGCTGAGACCAGGAGAAAAATTAAAAAAAATTAATACATAAACACAGAAGAAGGGAAAAAAAATAGGGTGGTGAATTCTTCGAATTTTTTTTGATGTGGGGGTGGGTTTTATTTTTATGTATGTGTATTTATATGTGTATGTGATGTATATATGAATGAAAGCTATTTTTCTCTCTATCCCTATCTATGTGTGAAGTGTGTGGGAGGTGAATTTATTAGGATTATTTTTTTAATTTTTTTTATATATTTCTGTGGGATCTCAAGACTTGTTTCTTGTCTATCCTAATAATTAATAGTGAGAATAATAAATATTGCTCCCCCTTTTTTTTATCTTGCTTTTCATTTATTTTACTTTTTACGTGTTTCCTTTTCTTCTTTTTTTAGCTGTGGAATCTTCAGTCTCTTTTTCTCTGTGTTTTTCATTTACTTTTTTTGTATTGGTACCATTTCTCATCTCTTGGGTTTGGTAAATTCACCTGACTTTGCTCAATGAATATGATACTACTAACAAAGTGGCACAGAAAAATATATGCGGCTATTTATTTATTTATTTAATTGAATGGTGTAGTTATTTATATTGAAATGAAATAAATAAAAAATAATAAAAAAGATTCAGAGATTTTTGAACAGCTGCACAAAAAGACGATGGAGTGATGGAGATAATAAGTAGGTTTTTGTCTGTCCAGCTATTTTTAGTTAAAGGCCGGCCCCTGATATGTCACCTTTTTATTTTTATTTGTTCCTTTTTTTAATTTGTTTTACCTATTTTTTCTGAAATTTTAAAATCGTTTTTCTTCCTTTTCTTGGTATGGAGATGAAGATTAGCTTTGGTTGCTTTTACTTTTGGGATGTGTTTTTTGGATTTCAGTGGCGGTTAGGCACACTCTTTGCAAAATTACCAAACCGACCCTAACATGGTTCCTGCATTGACCTTTAATCATTGAAGCTAATCTGTCCTATATTTTATTTACATCAGCTTGGTTGTGATCTGGGCTGCTTGTCCCTCCATTTCACGGCTTCTCTATATAATTTTTTTTTAAATTTTTGATTTTTTTACAATGTTGATCTGTGACTTACCCAAACTGCCCCTGCCTTGTGAAGTTTGTTAATTGGGAAAAAAAAAGGTGGGGAGAAAAAATTGAGGTGATGGTTTTAATTTTCAACTTGTTGCCAAGAACTGTGGTACTCTACATGTGGCTTTTGGGGTCCTACCCTGATTGTGACAATCGTAATTTGGACAAATTCTCCTTCACAAAACGGAGAGAGAAAATTGGGAAAAAGATTTAGCTTATATAAAGTATCTTATATTGTGATTCGTTCTACTCTTTGTATGAAAATCAAACTTCTAAAAATTACATTACAATTGAACAGACAATTTTTTTAACTATTAGTCTGATCATTTAAACTTATGGTTAAACTATAAATAAATCATGAATGAATGAACTAATAAATAAATAACTCAATGCAGGAAACAATAATTTTGACACACGTAGCAATTTAGTATTTTTTTTTTAAACGTTAATTTAATTTTGTTTTGTGATGGCAAAAAAAAGTGTGAATACTGTTATTCAAAATTTGGAAATGAAGAGAAATATAATTTCTTGTTAAGTGGGAACCACTGTTGAATAGAACTAGTTTGATGGTGGTCATGTTATTAGGCCAATCCATTTATGAACAGAAGTAAATGGTGGCCAAGTCTGTTGGGTCTGTGACCAACCGTAATAAATGGCATCAAAGTTTTGATGGCCGTGATATTGTTGTGATCATGGGTGAGTTAAATTTAGTCAATGTAATTATCTTGGTACTGCACTATATATACATTTTTAAAATACCTTTATTAATTTTATTAATATATGAATTTCAATTTAAAATTTTTTATTATTCAAAACAAGTACTTGATATATATTATTTTATTTTAAATTTCTTTCTACAATCAATAATCAAATAAAAATAATAACAATTATTACTTCAGATTATTTAAACAATATAAAATAATTTTACCATTTTAAAATTATACAACTTAATGTGTATTAATTTCTTATATGTTTTAATCAATTTTAATAATGATTTTATCGATAAACATTATTTTAAAATGTGTAAAAATTATATATAACTTTAAAATAACTTTGTAGTATCTATAGATAGTTTTATTTTAATTTGAAATATAAGATGTCATTAACTTATATAATTATTTTACACTTTTATATTTATTTATATTAAAATTTAAAATTTATGTAATAAATCATGGTTAATAATAAATATCTTTTAGATTTTAAGTATTATAATTTTTTTTCTAGTATACAATTTTTACCTATATTTTTTTTATAATATACACTTCAAGTATATTAATTTACAATCGGTGTGTGTCTCAAAACTTTTTTCGCACAATATTTTTGAATTCGTCGATAATTAAATACCTTCTAATTGGAATGTTTTATCTCTTTTTCTATATTTTTAATAATAATAATAATAATAATAATAATAATAATAATAATAATAATAATAAGAATAATTAAATTTTGAAGAGTTAAAGACCATTCAAAATAAATAATTTCTTTCGAATAAAATAATTGACCTTTTTCTTCAAATCTTACATTAGATTCGTATCAATCTTAATAATTTTTTGTTGATGTATCTATGCAAAAAGGCAAGTTTACATTTATCTTTAATCGTTTTTGCATAGTTTTAAATTCTTTAATTTCTAAGTGATTGTTGCAAATATAAATCTTTGAAGGCCTTTTTTTATTTTTACATGGAATAGGTTCTAGAAAATAGCTACTCTTTTTTGTCTATTATCTCTCACAAACAATTAATTAATCTTCATATTAATTTTACTAAACTATTATTTCTTATTTTTATACTTATATTAATAAAAAAGGTTCAACTTCACATATTTTCATAAAAAACACTGGCTAAATTTTTTAAGTAAAAAACAAATAAAATAATTTGGATGCAACCTATTTTATTATCATGATAATAAAAATAGTTTGGACGTTGAATTATATTTTCTTCACACATTTTTAATAAATAATATTTTTGTACTAGTATTTTTACTTCTATCTAATTGAATTTTATTTAACTTATAAACCAAAAAAAATGTTTTATTTATCTAAAACAATTTTCGTCCTTCCACAGTGTCAAGCTAATTGTATAATTGTTTTCCTTGCAACTCCTAATTTTATTTAAATTCTTAAGAGTATTTGAAATTTTTTATTATCACTATATTTTTTATTTATAAATTGATTTATTTAATAATACATGATTAAAGCTTAAATATAAATAAACTAGTGATCTAAAAATTCCTGAAAAATATGATAAAAATGTGACATTAATTTAGTGACATTTTCTATTAAATTAAAACATTAAATAAAATAAAATTATGATAGAATAGCCAAGATGGACCAATAACAATAGAAGAGTTGTCATGTGATAAAAGTAGTGTAGCGATTTTAATATTATTTCAATTGCACATTATTTGAACCAATCATATTAATACATGGATGACATCCGTCGGAAGAGGGGGCAAGAAGTCCCGTCTATCGAGAAAGATTATTAATTTATGTAAGTAGCTAAGTATATAGAATCAATTTATTCTTAAAAAAATCTGTTTTTCTTATAAAAGTACAAGAGTATATTTAGTTTGAATTTTCAGTTTTTAGTTTTTATTTTTAGTTTTTTAATTTTTAAGATTTTATGAAGAAATATTAGAAACTAGAAATGAAAATTAAAAATTGAAATTTGTATGCTATTTGGTTTGAGTTTCAGTTTCATTTTTAGTTTTTAGATTTTGTGAAAAAATACTGAAAAATTCTGAAAACCGTAAATTTCAATTTTTGTTTTCATTTCCAGTTTTCAACATTTTTTCACAAAATTTAAAAAATTAAAAAATTAAAAACTGGAAATTCAAATAAATAGCCTTAAGTTTTAAAATTTTCAGTATTTTCTTTATAAAATTTGAAAAACTATAAAACTGAAAATTGAAAACTTAAATGAGATCTTAACTATGCTAAAAAGTTAAACTAAGAAATGAAAAACTTGTAGCCATTGACAACGCGGTTGTATGATTTTTATTTTTATTTTTTTGTAAATATTTATTGTATATATCTATTTAAATTCTTTTTTGGTAGAACCATTTTCAGATATTCTATATAAATAAAAGACAATGGCTCCTACCCACATACAATTATGGCTCCAGCGCTCTTCTATGTAATGTGAACGTTGCGTTTCTCTTTCGAATTTTAAATTGAAAACCTATTTGATCGTTGCACTTGCACTTGAAAATGACTTGATAATGTGATAAGGTTGTTGAATGTTTGAAGGACTTATTTTATTTTATTTTACTTATTACATATTTTCTTTTGTATTATTCTATACTGGATGTGTGTATTATTTGTCAAATTGGAATCCCATTTATGAACCACTGTGTTGCATGAGACAAATTTTTATTGCTTTTGAAGGACAGTATTACTTAAAATTATACCGTAATAAATATTCAGGAAAACATTTTTAATTTAGAAATGCAATCTTTATTATGTGGGCACATTTAATATCAATATACATGTCTGTAGAAAAAAAAATTGGTTAAATTGGATTTTTGTGTGGTTATGGAGTTGGAATAGCTGTATATATATAAGAAGCATTACACTAGAAAGAAGGGGAAATAAAAAGAATAAAAGGTATTGAGGGTGAAGGATAAATGAAAAAAAAAACTTTTTATAGTGAGTAATTAAATCCAAACTGACTTAAATTTGGTAAAATTCAGCAAGTTCTAGATATTGGTATAATTTAAATAAATTAAAATAATTTAATTTATTAATATTTTCTCAAAATTTTCTACCATCAATTCAGTGAGTCAATAATTGAGTCTAGAACAAACCAAGTGGGCAAATGCAGGCACATATATAATGCAAGATGTGGGACCCACTCAAAATCAATATAACATTTAATGCATATGATCATGAAAGATTAACTTTTTATTTGGAGATTTATAAGACATAACTAGTTGTACAAATCAAATTTACAAATCACGGCAGTGTGTGCAAAGGGTATTTTCGTCAAAAAAAATTGAGGAATAAACAAGGCAATGTGTGATGGTGCGGCACCTTGGTAAATTGCTTATGACAATTGACAAGTGGAGCGTGGTTCGATAAGATAAAATATTTAGTGAGCTTTATTTATTAATTGATATATTGATTATTATATAAAAAAAAAAGATAATAATGTTTCAAAAATTTATATGTTTATTAATAGATGAATTAAAATAAGTATTTTTTTTTACTTTCAATGTATTTAAGTATTTATAAAGTGTGGGCATGCCCTTTTTTTCTTTCTTTTTTATAGATTGTGAGAAGGTGAATCATAGCCTAGGTACATGTAATTGTTAATAATGAGACTGCTAAATTTATTTAGATAGAAAAACTATGAATGTAAAATGCGTCTCTCAAAATAGATAAATAAATTATTCATTTTAATACATTGTTAGGGTATATATACTATTAATTAATTATATATATTATTGTTTTGTAAATTTTAATATAATTATTACAAAAATAAACACAGTTAA
Source organism: Dalbergia oliveri (assembly GCA_030441495.1). NCBI lineage: Eukaryota > Viridiplantae > Streptophyta > Magnoliopsida > Fabales > Fabaceae > Dalbergia > Dalbergia oliveri. Next base: position 28,672,511 of record JAMLFY010000007.1, read on the forward strand.
TAATATAACAATAATCGAATGATTGTACAAAAATTGATTATATATTAAAGTTACATCCTAAACAAATTGATTAAGATGATGCATAACATTTTTTTTTTGTTTCACTCTTATAAAGCATAAAAATAAACGAGATTAATTTTAATATAGAGTTATTGTTAATCAAAGAGATATAATCATTCCTTGTACACCAAAAAAAAATATTTATGCGATTTTAAAATAGTTATTATAAGAATTAAATACTGTTAATAATATAATAATATATAATTGGATGTTTCAAAATTGTTGGTCCAACTCAATTGTAGCAGGCAACTCAAATAAGAGAACGACTAAGATTGTTTTCTTTCAGGGAATGACTAAATAACTATAAAAACTACAATGATTATATCCCAAATAATGTGAGATTTAAAATCTCCTTAGCCCATATCTTAAGTGGTTTTTTATTTTTATTTTTTTTCAAGCCACATCTTAAACGTGAAGTTTGCAAAGACATATGCAGGTGGTACAATCTCAAAACTGTGGGTTTAACTCTATCTTACAAAAGGAGAGAGTTACGTTGCCCAAATGATTATGAATGTTATCTTAATGTGGACTATATAAATTTTCTTTTCATACTGACGGTTTATTAAAACTAAATCTAAAACAAAGAGACGAGGATGAATAATATTTTTTTTTCACTCCTATAAAATAGGTAAAGTGTATAATATTAATCCCCTACAAAACAAAATTAAGTGACAGAATTTCATAAAATATAAATACCTACATGATAAATTATATGTATGATAATTTGCATAATTATTTTTTTATTAATCATTGAAATTATATACTTTATTCTATAAAGTAGATTTTACACTTTAGAAGAGTCAAATTCAATACTTTTAATTTATTGTTTAAATATTTACCAATCTCAGTCATTCGCACATACCAAATTACTGGAATAAGAATACTTATTTTGGATAATTGTAGCTGTGTTTAATAGGAGTTTTCATTATATATATATATATATATATATATATATATATATATATAGAGCATATGATCCAAAGCACTTGCCAGATTTGTCTAAATGACAATGGAAGGACCACAAAAGAGTTTGGTCAAAAATATATCTATATATGTCCATATAAAATATATATATATATATATATATATTCTTATAAATTATGAGCTTATTTATATAATAATAGTATAAAAAAAATTTACATTATCAATTAATTATGTGCTCATATTTGTATGATAACTTTCTAGCTAGTTAGTGGATAGTTAAGTAAAATATTTTCATTGATATGATAACACATAATTATATATTTGTATAAAACTATTTTACACCAATAATATATTTAAATTAAACTCATAAATTATTATCGCTGCAATTCTTCCTATTTTCATTTGATGGTATATATATTGAGACGGTTCTAGTAAGTTAGGTCCTAACTAAATTTGAATTAAAAGGTATATCTAAAAATTTTATTTTGAAATAATATCATTTTACTCATTGCAAGAGTTCGCTAAAACAAACTTTGCATACTCTTCAGATATGGATCATAATGCGTTTTTTGGAAGTATTAAATACAGAATAGTAAATCCCACAAACTATTTTAGTATTCCTTAAAAATAATTTAAGACACAACAACACATGCATATGTCTCTCTTCGTATTTCGTTCATTGAACATGTAGGTGGAATATCTGACTGGTTAATATTAACTGTGAATAAAGGATAGGAGCTCATGTACAAAAAAGTGGGCATCTCATCATAACACTTGCCATACCTTTTTTTTTTTTCTCTTCAAATATTTTTCTTCCTTTCTCACCATTTAATTTCAGCAATAACTTGCTTAGCCACATTACTTGTTCTAACTAACATCAAATTAGATTTTAAGATGGAAACAGTGGGGATCATGGTCATATTTAATGATAATAGAATAATTATTCCACTTACACTTACTTTTAGGTATTGAAATAATATTTTTACACAATATATATGTCTCGAAAAACTTCAAAACATATATACCATTTATATTCATTACTCACCAATATTATTTCAGCACCTAATTTCTCAAACATTTAAACACCCTATTCATAAAGGTTCTACACTTTTTCTCCAACTTATTCTCTTTTTATCACTCCTCTTACACCATTATGAATATCTACACCCATATGGGTGATGAAATAATATTTTCCATTTATTACTAATCACAAAATTAGAAGTTATATATAGCCATGGCTTTATATCAAGGGAAAAATGTTTATTTAAAACCAATAGTTATCTTTTTAGCACGTGTCAGCAGTTTGAATATTTTCAATGATCAAGCTCATGACCTTATCTTTATATCACTCATTGTTTGCTTATAGTTATTAATCAAGAAAGCTACTCTTTTTATTTAAATTAAGAAAAAGTAGACGGTACCATGTTTCAATTAACTCATTCCTGACCGCAACCTAAGTTCTATAAGAACAAGATGTTGCAAACAGTACCGATCAAGCTCGAGATTGAGAGAAAAGATGCGATGCTAACCATTTTTGGTATCTTATTAATCACTGCCTAAATACCAACAATTGTGATTTTTTCTCTCTCTACCCTTTTTTCATAATTTCTTTGTTATACCTACATATATACACTATGCATTGTATGTCTAATATTATATAGCAGAGGAGGGTATGCATATCATCCACAGGAGCACCTTGCGCACCATAATATAATTGGAGGCAATATAATCACATAAAGCAATGGTATTGGTATAGGTTCTACCAGAAATTTATTTTCACGAAAGTTGTGATGGAATATGTTGACTACATAATGTGTGAATAAAAGCATATTCATATGTCCCATTATATTGAAAAGCAAAACAGTACTTAACAATATATGCATACCAGAAAAAATGAAAGGGATGGTGAAAAGAAAAGACTAACAACATTCAATCAATGGAAAAGTTTTCTAGGAGAAGCACTCACAAAGGCCACAATCTAAATGTAACCAATGTAGGCACTAGTGGTATATATGTCTTTCAAAAATAATGAAGTTAATGATTGAAAGTAGATGGGAGAGACAAGCTGATCACATCTTTCAACTAGCAATGATAGTATTATTTTCATTCGCCAATACATGCAAGAATTTTCAATTTAAATGATTGGAACTAACAAAATTTCGAGTATAGTACGCAGAAATTATGGGATTTTTACCTAACATCCCTCGTAATTTTGGTTTTCTGTTTTTCAGAATTTCCTTAATAATTAACCGCACAGAAAAAATTGAAACAATATTATATTTCAGAAACTAATGCGTAAATTATGATGTCACATATACCTTCATTAACAAATAAATAATTAAGACTTAAATATTTTTTATTCCAAAAAATAAGTAAATTTTGACTTTGATAGTTGAAAAAAAGATTATTTGACTTCGATCTAAAATTTTTTAAAATTATTTAGTTCTAGTCTCTGTGACAAATAATTATTTATTATAATATAGAATTGAATGACTTAACCTTCATTGGTGATTTCAACATTCAATGTAAATAGTTTAAAAATATAGACTAAAACCAAGCTAATCTAGAAATGTTTGAATCAAAATTAAAAATAAAATTATGAACCAAAACAACATTCACTTATTTTTTAAGGATAAAAAAGCATATTTAAGCTAAAATAATAATTTATATGAAAAAATAATTAAAAAATTTAAATTTTAATATATTATCACATTATTAAAAATATTCAACTCTTACAACAAATACCTTAAAAGTCATCTAAAAGGCAACATCTAAGGGTCCATTTGGTTTAGATTTTGGTATAATTATTTTTGAAATAATTGATATTAAAAAAATTAATTTTAAAATAATTGATTTTAAAAGAATTGATTTGTATTTAACAAAATAATAAAAAATAAGTTTAGAAGAATTAATGTAAGATAGAAAAGTAAAAACTAAAATTTTTAGGCCCTATTTGGTTTAAATTTTGAGTTTTTAGTTTTATTTTGAAGAAAATATGAAAACTGAAATTTATAATTTTTAGAATTTTCAATATATTCTTTACAAAATTTGAAAAATTGAAAACTCAAACTAAACATGCTCTTAGCTTTCATTAGAATAAATTTTTATAAAAGTAAAACACTTCTACCAAAAGTAAAATGATAAGCCAAACACTTCCAATTTCTTTCAAATTAATTTTTGTCACCGCAACTCAACTATTGTTGCAAAACAAACAAGCTGCAGTCCGTTGGTAATTAATGCAATACAGTGCAAAGTATTATAATGCAATACAGTGCAAAGTATTATATTACGGTGTGAACTCTTTAAACGTTCCTATTGGTATGCTCACCAAATTTTTTATACTAGATTAAGTTAGTTAATGTTCCAAAATTAAACTAGTAGGACAATTCAATTAACATGCAGTATGTTTACAATAGGCAAACACACATACACGCACACACACATATATATATATATATATATATATATATATATATATATATATATATATCATGAAATTAATTTTGATATTTAGTTAGTATAAATATTTTATAGTATCAATTAATTATATATTATCTTTTATATGACTTTTAAAATAATTATATTACGATTCAAATATACTTTTAATAATATTAATGTTTAGTTGATTCAAGCGATTTGACTTTAATTTTGTTTGAGTATAGTCATGACTTCAAGTTTTGTGGACGAAAGAACTAGCAATTTTTTTGTTTTCATTCAACTAAATTCAGAAACAACAGTGGACCATAACATGCAACTCAATTGCAATGTTACATAGGAAACCTTAATAGAGAATAAGTGCAACTCGAGAACCTATAGTAACATTTAATGGATTACTGTATGTATCAGTTTGTCTTTTACTGTTTTACAGAAGAGAAACATGTTTCTATAGTTCAATATTTTCCCGAAGTGAAAGGGTAAAAGAAAATTTGGTGGCATATATATATATATATGAGAATGAATTAGAAGGAACAAACCCCACCTCATTATTTGTTTCAAGCAATAAAATGTTCCCTCTAAAGTACAATTAAAAAAATGGAACATGCAGACCGACCCAGCAGACAAGGAAATTACTGAAAATAGGGGGAAAGGAGGAGCGGGTTGTCACTTTTGCAGTTGCTGAGATGAGGGGAAAAGAAGAAAGAAAAGAAAAGAAAACATATACATATGCATATGCACTCATTAAATACGTAACGATTTGTGGATCTGGCTGACTTTATATTTTACAGGACCCATATGAGAAAAAAAAATTAAAGTTTTTTTACAAGTAGACAAAAGGTTTACTTCACATGGGGCGTGCATGTGATGTGAATGTACACTTACATTTTCTGTCTACCATGTGGATTAACCCTTACATTTATCTGTCACCAGCTAAGCAATCCACCAATCTAATTCATTTTTTTTAGCCCCCCTTCCCTTCTATTCTATTCTATCTTTCCCTCTCCCCCAATTCATTCAGTAATGTTCTTGTCCAAGTTAATTGAATATTTTACTGGTTACAAATGACACGCATGAATGAACCATTATATATATATATATATATATATATAGAGAGAGAGAGAGGGAAGCATATATCATATGAGAGTGATGATTTATAGTGAGAGTAAGGAGTTAATCTTACGTTTAACTTTACATGAATGGTTAATATTAAAACATAAAATTATGTAACTTTTTTAAATAAGTATATGAGTATTAATTATTATTAATTAACTTTTAATCTTGATCATTTATGGATAATTAGAGCTATATTCAGCTATATATATATATATATATATATATATATATATATATATATATATATGTATATGTATCCTTTATTATTGATCTTGCTAGTTGCTAGCTAGCTCCTATTTTTTTTAATTAACTTCTATTAATTTCCTTAATGATAAAATTATTGTAGCAAGTTGGAGGAAGCATGGTGGTTTAAAAGTTAAAACAATTGTGCTGCGATTATTAATCTTACCTTTAATTTGTCACAATATTCGCCACTTGCGCCTTTTAACTTTTACTTATAATACTAGGATTTAAAATGATTCATCCTACAAGTGTTTGGCGCTGTTAATTACATGAATCCAAAATTGTAATTAATTAATTGATCATTTTTCCTCTTAGAATTCTTCCATAAGTTTCGAACACAAACTTCCTTTCCTTAGTGATGTATAGAAGCATCCTTCCTCTCTTTTTTTTTTCCATTATTTTTATTTTTTTTCTTAGAGTATGTTTATTAGTTGAGATTTTAGAACTAAGGGGAAGAGGTTTGTAATGTAAAATTATGTAAATCCCTCCCTCTCCTCCAAAATTCTAACTCACCAATATACCTTTAAAAAATATTTCGTTTGGCATTTGATATTTGGTTTGAACTTTGAACCTCGTAGTATAGATTAAAAACTGCATCAGATAAAAACAGAGATGATATTGCAGAGTAAATTGCAAGCAATCATAGCCATGTGCAAAAGATATGATGGTCGTTTAAAATAATTTCATGGGTTTATTATTATTATTATGGTTTTTTTTACTTGATTTTATAGGTTTAATTTTGATATACTGTTAATGTAGTTTTTCATACACAATAATGATCTAATTATACATATCATTCAAGTATAAATGTTTGACTCTTTATAATTATTATTTAAAATATCATGTATATAATATCATATATGATTAAATGATATATAGTAAAAAAACTTTTATAACAATATATCAAAACTAATATCTAATTTTATATGTTTATTACAGCTCTTACTCATAAGATACAGTAAAAATATTCTTCAGGTCTAGTACCGTAGATTCATTGGAACATGGAAGCATGTGCACATATCACGTAGGGCCCTAAACAAGTCCTCAGCGATCCCAATGCTATACTTATTATATTTTTACTATCATTTATGGAAAGTTAATATAAACGATATGTAATATCTACAATTACCCAGCTCACTGTTATTGCTAACCCTAAACCTTTTCATTTCTGTTATCCGTTTGCTAACCCTAATTAGGAACCACATTTACACAAAGAGAGGTCACTGTAAATGGGCCCCGGTGGACCATAAGAAAGAAAGCACTCAAAAAGCCCATATTGAGCAATGTAGGGTGGCTGGCCCATGCACGTGCCCACAAACAACAACTTAACAAGTTCAAAAACGGGGGAAAATTAAAGAAAAGAAGAGTACCCCGTAACAAATTAACACATCCTCTCACGTCCACTTCTTGGCTTTTATAATTTCAATTTTTTAGTTTATCTAATTTAATGGCTTTGAGATTTTTCGTTTTAACTTTTCTTTCCCATTTAATTTTCACTGGTCCACTTCTGTGATGTGAGCCTCAAATGGATAATTGGATAAGCATGTGCATGCCAATGGACTTTAGATATAAGCTTGTTTTCTTTCTCTTTTCGTTTTCATACTAACGGACCACAAAGGAAAATAACCCCACGAACCCCAACAATATACGCAGGCCAATACATAGAGATCAATTCAGCAACCAAGGTTTAACATCAACCATCAATCTCAGAGCCAAACAAGGGTAGAGATGAAATCAGGGTTTTATAGTTTTTTTGAGGTCATATAGTGATATATGGAACAAAAACATAAAATAAAATAAAATAAAAGGTCCTAACAAAAGATAAAAGCAGCAAAAGGCATTGTCACTGTTTTTCAGCCACGTCTAATAACTTTAGTGCCGCCATTGCTAATGCCTTTTTATCTTTTCTGCTTCGTCAATGTTTCACGCATTAGAAGATGGTGCGTTTCAATTATGGGCTTCAATAAGTATCTATCTATCTGGCGCTGACATAAAATAAATTGATATAGCTGCAAGATAAAGTTATACCTAGATTCCAGTTTAATTTGGGCGAAGTAGAACATTTCTGAATGTACGGTATGCTTGTTAAACCTGTGGGCTCATATCAGGATACAAGAATAGTTGTAGTTATTACAAGCAGAGGCACAGAGGAATAATATATATGTAATATTTTGTATTTTTTTTTTGACAACTATTACCTTTGACTTTGCATCGGTTTTAGAGTTTAGATTGACTTTGAAGTTTCGTCTTTTTAGGGAAATAAAACCTCAATTTGGACTCTCGTCAAAATATTAGGCGATAAAATAGTTTTAAAATTTCGAAGTTTACTCAAGTTCCTCCTCATTTAAAATGCAGAATGTACACTCTGATCTTTAAACATGCAAAACACTTTGATTCCTTTAGTTTTACATGGTAGAAGACACCTTCAGTGTATTTTTAAGTTTTAGAGGGGGTATTTTGTGATTTTGTCTACTACAATCAGGAACTAAATTAGAGATTCTATCTTTTTATTATTATTATTTTAATCATTACAGGTTCTTTTATGAATGACATAAAACAACTATACGAGAAAGAATTTGATCGATGTGGGTCTTGTGAGGTAGAGTCAAATTGTTTTGAGTCTCGCAGGAAAGATTAATGTCAAACGGAAAAGAAAAAAAATAAAAAAAGAACATTTGCAATACTATTTACAATCTTTGGTAACTAAAAATAACTTTATCTGTCATGAGGCTCAATGTGTTAATGTGTTCAATCAAACAGTTACATAATCCACGTGGCAATATTGCAAGAATACAAGGCATGTGTTGGTGTGACTAAAGGGATAAAGGTTTAAAAGGGAGGCAGTTGATATAGATTAAATTGTGCCATTTGTATTTTATCAAAGTGCTATTTGTACTTATATATTACATAATATTATATATTATATATTAAATAATATAAATCATTTAATAAATTATATCTAATCAAATGAGATGTGAATATACATTATCTCATATAATACAAATAAAATAATCCATTCTTCCGTCGATATTCTCTTCCTCCCTCTATATTCTTCTCTATTGTGGAATATTGTCCTCACAGGTTTTTCCATATATAGTACAGGTGGCAAATCCGCTCCACCCGTCGCAAGTTGAAAATAAAACAAGGCGGAGGTTGACCCCATTTTGGTTATTTGGGTCCAAAGCACTAACCCACCACGTTAAAATGAATTGGTCAACTTTCAGGCCAATCTATTTTTGGTTATATATATATTTTTAGCTATTTTGCCAACTTGTTCTCCCTATTTGCCATAAAATGGGGGCTTAGTTACCCATAGTTATTTGGGTTGGAAATGCCAACTACCTCATAAAAAATGGAGTTGGCTAGCCAACCCGGATCCAACCTGCTTTGCCACTCTTATTCAATAGTCCCTCCATAACTCATATTGGGATGCTTAATAGTGCCATTTTTTGTTATTACAATTTGACTTGTTAAGTAGTTTTTACATATAATTAACTCTATTGAAGTTACTTTTATTAGAGTATTCTGACTTATGAAAAATATAAGTTAATTTTTTTGTTTGATAAATCAAAAAATTGGTGCTTTGCTTTGGCTTTTAAAAGCCAGTAGTGCTTTTTAAAGCTGGGTTCTACTTTTTAAAATTAAAAAAGAATTAAAAGACTAATAGAACCATTGAATTTTAATAAAAATTCAACTTTATCCTTTCGTTAATTAAGACTTTAATCTTTTCCTTTTTCCCACAAATATTTATATTCATTATAGTAATTTTATATTTTGAGAGCAACTTTATAATATATTTACCAAATACTACTTTAATGATTCTACATATTGAGAGCAACTTTTATATTATTTTAACAAATAGTGCTAATATAGCTTTTTGAGGACGGTTTTTTGAGAGCCACAACAATATACCAAACCAAGTCTATTCATAAGCTATCATCATGTGAAATATAACTGCTCAACACTAATAAGACACTAAGATTTTGTTACACTAATTTTAAAATTACTATACGTATAACATTAAGAGTTAAAACTAGGGTAAAACCAAAGTCAAATTTTAGTAAAATGAAAAACAGGGTCAATGTTTCTCTCCCCCCCCCCCCTTCTTCCCTCTCCCCTCTTCTCCTCCTCTCTTTCCTCTAATTGTCATGTTTTCGTCCAGTCAAGTCTCCATTCTTCAGCAACAATTCAACCTTGTGAGAAGATGCGGGTATAATCAAGTTTTTTCATAACAAAATCAACTCCGATAATGTTGTTTTTGTAAACGCAATAGATGGATAAATTTATGTAATTCGACCAATGGATTAGTTTATGAGCATATGATTTTTAGTTTTTGAAAATAGTTTAATTTTGATACAATTATGGTGTATATTTTACGTTGTTATTCAATCAAAATGTTTTTTGGGTTAATTTTTTAAGCAGTGAGTGTCAATGTCCACTATCATAACTGATGTGATAATATATTATTAGATGACTTTATAAAGAAAAATTTACATTTTTAGTGTATAAAAAGAAATCTTACTTGTGTATTCTAATGTCTTTTTTTTTCAATCGTAATTGCTAAAGACAAATCATAACAACAACGATCAATGAAATGGCAAATAAGATTTTTCAATCAAAGTTTAAAGAAATTGGGAGTTTATATTATGGTAATGAAAACAAAGAGAGGGAAAACAAATAAAAAAATAGTGACAAAAGCAAAGTCTTTTCCAATAGTAAGGGGAACGCTCCGCCTCCGCGGCTGTGGTGCCCATGCCGTAGCCCCTTGTCGCGGCAACAGCTTACCCGTTATCCATGCATTGCAAAATTATTGCCGTGTTCGCTTGAGTCAAATAATTGAAGAGAGAAGAATTGAGTTAATTCATTGAAGTATTTGCTTATAAAGTTATATAATACGGTTATTGACTTGATTGTAATTTCTTTCGTTGTAAACTACGCGCAAATGCAAAGTTACAAAATGGTGGATTTGATTTAGTTTTTGACATAAATATGTCTTTGCCGTAAATATAGTTCATTCTGATTTTAGTTACTCTAATTTTTTTTTTTTGGCTTTTTATCCCTTCTTTTTTTTAATATTATATTTTTTATCCTTGCTCTATATTTAGATCCTTAAGTAGTTTAGAATATGCATTTTTCTAGGTTAACCTAGAGTATTTATTGCCAAAATAATTAATCTCCTTGAGGTGTAAAGCTTAAAAATTAAAATATACATCTAATTCTGATGTTTATTGACAATTTTGTTTTTTATGCTTATAAATATCTTCAAAACCTTTTATTAATCCTTGTAAATATCATGACTTAACCTTGCAAACTAATGGTAGGGGCCAAAAACATAATATAAGGAAAAAAGAACTAAAAACTAATAAAAAATTTTGGAATGACTAAAACCAAAATGACCTATATTGACATGGATCAAAAATATGTTTAAACCTTTAATTTTTTTATTTTTATAAGTTAATTCATTCAACTTATTATAAGGAAAATAAAGAAATAATATATAATATTAATACAATTTATTTCTAATGTGTTCCAAACATGATAATTAATTTATAAATAATTAAAAATTTTATAATGAATTTTAAATATAAAAATTACTGTATAAATTAAACCAAATTAAGTTACTTAATTGTAAACTCTTTTTTTTTTTTACGGGTACTTGTAAATTTTTTATGCTTCAAACCTTAGATTAATATTTTAGTAATATTATCAATAGCTTAGACTTGATCAAAACCTTAATATATAATAATTTAAATTTAATCTAATGTTATGTCCTCATGTCTATAACATCATATGTTATGCATGCTTTTAGCATATCAGTACTATATTTTAAGAAAAAGCATTGAATATTGTTCAAGTAATATACATTATCGGTCAAAATATAATAAGTGAGAAATTAAAATTATTAAATTGTATGTGTTATAATAACTTTTGACTCAATAAATGAATTTAGGGATTTGTGAGTACATAAGACCTTTTTTTTTTATGTAAAGCGAGGTTATACAACTAAGCTGCATTTGGAATCATTGAACCAAAAAGTTTAGAATTATTAAGAAAAAATACATATTTTATTTGATTTAAATTAAATTTGTTTTAAAATTTATATCTTCATGTTTGAAAATTATTATCATCCTCTCCCAAGTTACATTTTAAAATTTGTGGCTAACATCTATTCCCCTATACGAGTTTATAGTACACAAAAAGATTAGTCATTTTGTCCAGCGAGAGAAACCAAAAGGTTTGGATGTATTTGGTTTCAAAAATAATTTTCAATCTTCACTTTCAATTTTCTTATTTTCAAAATTTTGTAAAGGAAATATTAAAAACTAGATTTTATAGTTTTAATAATTTTCAATATTTTCTTCATAAAATCCAGAAAATAAGAAATGAAAACTGAAAAATTATTCTCTAAAACCAAACACACCCCTATATTTTATAGATATCTAAACAACAAATTCAAGGTGTGTTATATTGACCTAAAAATTTAGACCAATTCACCAGACTCATATATCCAGAATCTACCCTTAAAATGAAAGTGTGTAAACTCTGGGATTATTTTTTGAGAAAGATCATGGGTACGGGCATTATGACAATTGACAAGTCTTATATTTGCTACAAAAAAGCATTAGCTAGCTAATTGCAATTTCATTCCAGGCTAATTAAGATTGAAAACACTACAATCAGTCCTTCTAGTGGGTAGAAATAATGATTTTATGCGTACTGGATGATATTTTCTCCCCTAACTTGATCATGCGCATTCATTCTATGAAACCGACAAATGTGATTTCTCATTTTCCATTCATGATTGAACCAAACACTTCACAAGGATAGGATCTCTTCAATTTGGTAGAAATCACTTTCTCTTACCAAACCAAATTCAAGGCAAGAAAGACCAATAGCTCTTTGTCAACAAAATAAAAGGTAACAAGAAATAATATTAACTATCAAGATACATAGGAAGGATGTCCTAAAATTAACGTGAAATATGAATATGAGTCACCAAATAAATATTGGTGTTGATGCATTTCCCCCTATGAATTCTTGCACTCTCAGGACTAATTATAGGCACTTCACTAGGGCATATTGCAAATAACTAAAGACTTTGATAAATTCGTCAAAGTTGTGTTCAAAAGGACTATAACTCTAAAATATACAGTATCCTCATCTTTAGACAATCTGGTTGCATCATAAAGATACATGCCAATGACAAACACTACCAACAGTCTCCTGAATAGCTATCATAGTGAACTTAGCCTGAACAATAGTGAACCCAGCCCAAACAAGACTCAAAACTAGTTTTTTTTTTCTTGGTGTGGGAAGGAGGAAGTGTTGTTAGCATAGATCAACAATTTCACATTAAGAGCCAAATGGACCCTAAATAATAAAGTATAATACCACCAACAGTCCACCTATATATAACCTAAAACTAAATGCCTCCATAAATTTGAAGATTTCCTTTCTTTGATAAACTGGGAAGTAAATACTAAGGCTTGAAACCTAGAAACCAGAATCTCCACTTACCCCAACAATTCAAATCAATTCCAGGTGGCAAATTCCAATAACTTATTAGTAAAGTCTGCAATACTTAGCAAGTAGTAAACAAGTTCACCTATTGTACTGCAACTTCCATTGAGGCTTTCTTTCTTCAAGGCCAACCATTGAATCTATCAAGTCCTGGATTTCCTGAGAATCTGACACTAAACAGAAGTTTCTAAGTTTATACAAGTAATGAGCCAAAGTGTACAAGTGTTACAATTTAGATGGACAAACTACTAACATCTTCCCACAGAACATCATTTCCTCTACGATCAATAGAACGGAGAAAATTTCTTATAAGGAAGTAATAGGCTAAGTGAAATTACAACAAAGAGATCAAGATAAGAAACTGGTTCCAGGCATATAATCAGACTTATGAACCCCACAAACCAGCAGCTACAGTTGTCTAGCAAAACTAACTTGTCAGTTAGAAAGAGTAATATCCCACATTCTCGCTTTCAACATTGATTCTTTCATAAGATCCAGCTGATATTAGGTTATCAGAAACTACAACTTTTTAGGACAAAGCAAAAGAAAGCTGAAGCAACACTGCAGATCCTTTCCCAACATCTGCTTCATGATAGCCAATTTGCAGACTTTTAATTAGCCCCAAAGCGAATTAAGAAGACAGCTTTATCAATAACTAAACAAATGAACATCTTCTGTGCCCATTCATTGGACTTGGACCCCCTTGCACATTGCTAAAGCACTGATAGAGTTTACGTTATGTTATCCATTTTTTTTTAAACATCATACATAACTCATTCATAAAGGAACACGGAGGAGTTAGCTCCAAATCAGGCATTCAAAGCAAAATTGAACAAACTCTCTCCCAGCCACTTCCTACTATAGTTATTTTATTTGAAATTTGAAGTTGACCAATTTTCATTCAAACATGGGAGTAAATGGGTCCGCTTTGGGTCAGATTCATCCTCAATACCCAAATCCAAATAACTTATACACAGCCATAGTAAAACAAATAATGGAGTTTTATATCAAAAATAAAAACCATTATGTTAAATATTTATACAGGTATTCAGTTAAAACATACAGAGACCCATAACCATATGCAAATAGAAACATATCATGCATATCGAATCACATGTTTTTTCCCTCATCCTTACATCAGATTAGGGTAAATAATCTAGGTAATCAGGTGACCTACACTCATTTACATCCAGACGTTCGAATTTGATATAATAATAATAAAAAACATAAATTACCATGCCTTAAAAGTGTTTAAAAAATTAAACTATTACACCCACATCATGGGTGCCACTGCTAGTATATAAGAAAATGAAGAAAGAAAACAAGTATCTGATGCATAAAGAAAGTAAGGTCCTATTTGGTTTCAGAAAATGTTTTTTGAAACCAAACATGCCCTAAGCTTTTAGTTCACATTCACACAATTAACATTCCCTTTTGGATTTGAACTTAATTTCACAATAAGGTGAACACAGCATTTAACCCCAAAAGACACAAAGCATGCAATTGGTATACACCAGAATTCAATACACTACGCTATATGATATATTGAGTTCATTTGCATCCCTGATAATCTGGTATGCATCAACAGAATTTATATGTCTATATGATAAATTCACAAGGTCATTTAGCAGATAGATTAATATACTTACTAAATCCAATACAAGCAATTAGTGAAACAGTGTTTTGCATCTCCAATTATGCACTAAGATACAATCTTTTTGGAAACAATCCCACACTTGTCAGCTAATAATAGCCCACAAAGTACAACCAAAATTAATGGTGCTTTCATTACCAAAAATATGTCACCATTATTTTAGGCACCAAATGTAATGAAAGTGTAAGAAAAATTTCCTCAAAAAAGATTTGAACTGTAAATGATATGCCAAAAAAGAAAACCAAACAATAGATTGCAAATAATTTTACCATTGGAACCAAATTTTACCTAAACTAGGAGTTAGAAATATTGTGAACTGTTAGAGATAAAAGTCAATCTTCGCACTTCACCTAAATAGTGTTAGCTTTGAGAAGATTTGGGTCTTGATATAGTAGCAAAGCCTCTATGACAAAGCAATCCACAATTAGATTCTTGTCACTCTAATTCTTAATAACTAAGTTAAATTTCAGCTTAAGTTATGTTGGGCTTGTAATTTGTCCATACTTTAAGCCAAAAAGGGTTTTGTGTGATGGGCCTGTTTAAGATTTAAAAGCATTCCAAAGCCTCCAAATTCTTGACATAGTGGAAAGGAGTTTTATCCCTGGCACATACTTTAGACTTAGGTTTAACATTATAAAATTGGGAAAATATAGCAGTGAAATTATCTCTTAAATGTATTCATCACATGCAAAGATGGCAACATATTTCATTAAAAGGGAAACTATTCTGTCACACATTTTTCCCCTTACACCACCTTGTATCACTACTATCCTTGAATAAGGATTGGTCCATTTCAATCAGGATTGCCCATTTTACAGGATGGAAATTGCCCTGAAAAATCTGAGCACTTCACTCCAGCAACCATAGGACACTAAAGAAGGGCATACAACAGAACTCCAGCAACCATAGGACATCAAAGAAGAGCATGCAATGGAAACCTAATGCTGCCAAAACCTTTAAGCTTAATTAAAAAGAAAAAAGAACTCCTACAATCCCTGAAGACATACCCTAGATTTACAGAAAACTCCAAGACTCCAATTCCAAGTGTAACTGGCTTCTGGGAACAGTAAAAGTATCGGCACAACTTTCCATATCAGAAACACATCACACACAACCAAAGATATAGCATATTTAGGTTTATTAATATCCAATATATCATTAGTACAAATTATATTGAGTAGCCTTTCAAATATAAGCGTATGACTTGACCTTAAAGAGGAACTTTGGACTTACATCCAGAGGAGTTTTTCAAGAAAGAATTTCTGACAATTCCAGCAAAGAGTGACAAAATGGAAAAATAACTTTGAAGAAAACTCACCAGCATCAGTCTGATTATAGATTGAAAAGATTCCAATTTTAGCTTATGGAGTATTTGAATTGTGAAAAAATAAACCTCCCTAGCTTCAAGTATCAGCCAACTGAATGCTGATAAAGCTAAACTGCCCTAAAAAGATAGTTGACACGTAGCTGTATATCCATTTTTTTTAAGTCAACACTGAATAATTTAATCAAGAAAATTACTTTATTGACAGTATCCATCACATTATATGCCTTGAATATAGATTCATAAAACTACACTAAGTGCCTTGAATATAGTTTCATAAAACTACACTAAGCTGTTTATAAGCTAAATTTAATATTTATAATTTTTTAAAGATTTTCTGGCATGTGGTGGAACAGGACATAAATAATTTCTTCAATAACAAAAGACATAAATTCAAGAATTTTTTGAAAAAAAAAAGAAGAAGAAGAATATATGCTGCTATTAGCCAGTTAGCCAAAGGTAAGTACAGAGAATATATAATATTAGAAAATTTTAATATTACAAAATAAAAGATCAAGCCACCTAGCACTCAAACATAGGCAACAAAACCTCAGTAAAGCCTAATCATTGTGCACTACCTGCTGGAGTTGTGAAATTAACAAATTTAAACGCTACAAGCAGGAAGGACAATTAATGATTTTCAAAGTTCCCCTATCAAATATCTTTACTTATAACTCGAAAAACCACATCTTACCAAAGACAGCAAGGAAAAAAAAAAGGAGCACCATACAGGTAATGCAATTACAATAAAGCTTGCAAGACAGCCAACCTAGTTAAAGCCGATGCCCATTTCCTTTCGCTTCAGTTCTAAAGCAATACGTTCATTTTCCAGCTTCATTCTTTCGTTTTCCAGACTCAGCTTCTCCAACTCCCTGTCCTTTTTCTTGCTAAACCTCTGCCACTTTAATCTCTGTTTCTCTAGTTCCAACATCTCAACCTGTATTTGTAGCTTTTGTTCTTCTAACTGAAGTGAGCGAGATTCAACCCATTGCTTTTGTAACCAAGCTGTTTTCATGCTTTCAGGTAAACCTTGGTTCACATCAGGTTGGGCCATCTGTCCATGGGGATATGAACTTCTGTTGTAGTGCTCACAACTTAAAGTATTACCAAAAGTAGTAGCATCTTCTTGGCCATGTCCTTGTTTCAATTTCTTCACAGAACCTAAATGCCCATATATTCCTCTACTATCTCCTTGGGAAGCATAATTCTCTTCGAAGTCATCATGATCATCGAATTCTTCATCTTGATCATCTTCATCGTGATCATCATGATGGGACTTTCTCAAATCATCGTTATCATGATCATCTCTATTTCGGAGCGCTAACTGCAGTGAACGTTGCAATGCAGGATCATGGGGTAAATGCAATCTATTACCATTATGGTAAGAACACATCTCTTCATAGAACAGGTGTTTTGAGCTTAGTATTTTCCGAACATCATCCTTTTCCTTCTCAGAAAGATAATCTATTACATCCAACAGTGAAGGATTTTCAACAACCTGACAAGAAGTGCCCCTCCCAAGCATATCATTAAGCTTTTTATACCTTTTATTAAGATCATTGAATTTATCCTCACACTGCTGAGGAGAAACATGATAACCCCTTTCAGCCATAACTTTAGAAACAGATTTCCACTTACCTTTCTTCTGTAGGACTGCAAATCTTCTTCTTCCTCCGCCACTGCCATCAGAAGTTCCATCCTCTCCTATATAAGAGACAGCTGTTATCAGAAGCCTTACCATCTTATCAGTCCACTTCACCCGCTGCCAAGGTGAGCCCTTTTTACCTCTACCAGCTTCATGGTGACCATCACCACCATCCTCAGTAAAACTTGGCTCATCTTCCTCACTTCCTGAGTTTTTGCTTCTTTCTCCCTTACCAAAGTCTGTCAGTGAAATGGTTTGATCACAGTTCTGTAAGGTTCCCATTGTAAGTGGAAAACCATCATGAACAGAGGAATGTACAGAAGACCCTTGACGCGGAAGAGTTTGATGCTGGTGCATGGTATGGGGATGCTGTGCCTGGTGATGAACCCTAATTGATCCTGGCAACTCAAAGCCACCAAAAGAAGTCCCACCTTGTATCAAACCTCCCTGTGACAAATTTCCTTCCATTGGTTCTCACAAACAACAACCCAGATCACACCAATAAACCCATTACACCACAAATCCTACTTCACGCACAATTTTTTTTCAAAAGCCTTCCAAATTACAATTAATCTACAGATCAAAATCAAGGAAAAACCAAGTCTATTCAATCCCACAACACCTTTTTCAACCCTACCTATTATTCCTCTAGATCTTCAAGTAAAAGCAACCCTCAACTCAGAGAGACCAATACTCCCAATCCACAAATAAATAAATTCAACAGGGACTCAATTCATAAATAACACCCAGATGCAAAACAAGAAGGAAATGCTGAACAAAACACAGAACAACTAAAACAAGAACATTCAAGGCTCATCAATAAAGGGAAGCCAAGCTACTTATCTGCTGGGAACCTGCAAGGAACTGCACACCCCCAGAAGCCAAAAAGGGACCTTTTTGCAAACCACAAGCTCAGAATCCCCAGCTGAAGATCACAAGCAAAATCTCTTATCACACACAGGAGAAGTTGTTAAAAAGGCTGTGAAAAAACTGCAAAAGAGAACCAACCCCAGCAAAAGAGGACAAGAAGGAACGGATTTTGAAGAGCATAAGAATAGACAACATGGTAAAAAGGCGTGTGCTCTCTCTTAACATTAATAAAATAAACAAAAGTTAAAAATACATAAGTGGGCTTGTGGCAAACTCGTTGATAGTTGGTACATACGGAAGACGCCAAGTGAAAGAACCTTTAACAGGTTCAATGTATGCGGAGATCCGGTGGGTCCATCCAACCAAAGTTGATGTCACACTCGAATGCTACTTAATAATTTAATACATGTATAAATTATTATATATGCTATGGTTGTTATTTGGGCTATGAAATAATTGAAGATAACGCCAAGCAATATTATAGTCGGCACAATAAATAAATGAAATTTTGCTAGTTTGGGGCCCCCTTTTTGTTGCAACTTGGAGGTCTAATTAAGAGAGATCCAACTTTGCATAAAAACAACATCATCACATTCATGTATCTAAGTATCTTATGCTTTTAATTAATTATTAATTAATAATATCCATTCTCCAATATGGCTTGAAGGGCCTTTTCCTGCAATATTGTGATTTGTCAATACAGTATACTAATATTTGAGTAGAGTGTGGAGAACATAGGTTTGAAAAATAAGTCTTGAACTCCTTCTTTCTAGATGGTGACAAATGTGTCATTTTAAAAAAAAAATGGAATATAAAATGGGCAAGTTGAAGGCATCATTCTAATACCTAAATTTGAAGAGTATTGGAAATGTGTAAGGCAGCATGTGGGGGTCAATTATATATGGCTGACTCAATGACTCTGGCATGATTCTCTGATCGTACATAAAATTAAATGGTCGATGCATTAAAAGAAAGAAAAGGGGAAGCATGTATAATTGGCCATAAGATCGAAATGGTTGTGATCCTTGCAGCCTTGCACTTAGAAGAATGTATGATTGGAAAAAAAAAATGCATGGGGAAATGTACAACACTTTGCAAGAGACCTTTGTCAATATGTTTGGATGAGGGAGGGGAAAGAAAAAGGTATGATAGGGAAGAAAATTTGTTTTCCTTATTTAGGAGTTTAATAATTGAGAGGAATGAATTAAAATTCATAGGAAAATATTGTCTCTTCTTTTTCTCTCAAAATTGGGATGAAACGAGGAAAATTAAATTTTTTTGAAGCTAATAGTTTTAATTATTTTGTTCTGTTCTTTTATTATGTAACTTCCAAATATGATAATTATCAAAAAAAAAAACTTCCAAATATGATTAATAGATTTTTATTCCGTTCCCTTAATAATCATCTAAGCAAATAAGGAGGGAATTTTGTTCGCTTTCATTTTCAATCACTCTCTATCAATTTTTTTTTTTTTTTACGGGAACACTTTCTACCAATTTTGATAGGTTTCGTTAATAAAAACATATCCTAACACAATGTTAGGGAATGCTTCTTTTTATAAACTAGATAAGGGTTGCCTGAAAAGAAAATAAAAATGCATTCCTGGACAAAATGCATTTTGGGTTCATTGACTTTTTGTGATAAAACCCAAAAATTGATAAAATTTGGTTTGGTTCGGTTTAGGATAATGTATCTAATTGTTATTATTTTATATTCAATTCAATTAAAATTCTAAAAGGAATTACACAATTTTTTTTAAAAATTACAAATTTTAAGAAGCTTAATTTTAATGTACTTACAATGTAAAATTATTTTACATTATTGCCATCCAATAAAGATATTTTATTTGGGTGACTTTAATTTTCAAATAGTGTATATAAAATTTAACCATTATGACTGATGTGAAAATACATGATTTAATAACTATGTAAAAAACTTTTACACTATTAGTGCATAAAAATTAAATCCACCTTTATATATATATATATATAACATCAACATATTATACATAGTTAAAGTATAATTTATTAACCACATACATTATAGGTTTAATCACTTAAAAATCCTATAATTTCGCTCAATTTTCAATTACGTCTCTATATTTTAAAAAATTTATAATCAAGTTCCTATATTATATAAAAATTTTCAATCAAGTCCTTATAATTTAATAATTTGTAATCATGTTCTTAAAATTTATAAGGAATTTCAATTAAGTCTTTATATTGTGCTAAAATTTTCAATTAAGTCCTTAAAGTTATATATATATAGGTACTTAATTGAAAATTTTTACATAGTGTAGGGACTTGATTAAAAACTTTTTTACAATATAGGAATTTTATTGAAAAATTTTAAACTTGAAGACTTGATTGAAAATTTCTATATAACATATGGACTTAATTATAAATTTTTAAAATATAAGGATCTAATTGAAAATTGAATAAAACTATAGGAACTTCCAAAGTAATTAAACTTACATGATATATATAGCCAAAAAAATTTATATGTGATCGAAATGGATCATTTTCAAATTTATGAACGATTATTATCGATCTTCATTAGTTTCTATTTTCTACTTCGAATAACTAATCCAATTTAATTGGTTTTGTTTCAATATGTTAGATTTATCAGATTAACCCGATTCGCTTCATTTGGGTTTTCACAAGTCTATCCTCAGTCCAAGTCAATGTAACTTCTGAGTTCTGAAACTACCCTCCAAAAAAAAAAAGAAGGAAGCCTACATGATTGGAAATTTCAGTAATGCTTTTGACAAACAAATAGATGTGATAAGATAACTTTCATAGTTGTAAGATAAAAGTGGGTTCTAATAATTTTATTGAAAATACACTCACTTGATTATTGATTATGAGATCCATTAATTATATTAAATGTGTGTAAGAACGACACCTTAGATTTGTTCTCATTAGTTTTTCATGTCTGAAATGCACAAACATAACAAGTTGACGCGATGTGGCACATTTATGACCAATAACGCTATTTCAACATTGAATTTTACACCAAATGTTCTATTCATAAAATATATGAGTTATCACTTACTTTTCTCTAATTTATTCTCATTCCATTATTTCTCTTACATTATTATGAATGTCTACACCCATATAAATGTTGAAATAATATTTTACTTTGTGACACCAGTTTGTCACAAATTTCCCTACGCTTCAAGAAAAGGGGTAGGATTCACACGTGCAACCGGGATGCAAACAAGATCATTGGCCCTAGGAGCAGTCAATCCTGGCCGTTCATCCATATCAATTTTCTTGCCACTGTCCAAGATCTTCCCTTGGGAATCAAGCATCTTCCACTCAAAGCACTGCACAAGAGCTCCAATAATAGTTGGCAATTCCCTCATAGCCAAAGGCATTCCAGGCAACCCCTCCTCCCACTACCAAAAGGCAACAACTCAAAGTGATGCCCTTTGGTGTCCAAAGCACTCCCTTCACCTTCTAGAAACCTCTCAGGCTTAAACTCCATTGGCCTCTCCCACACCTTTGGGTCCCTTCCCATTGCCCAAATGTTAATGCACACCATTAATCAAGTATTGTTACACTTACTTGGTGCGCATGCATGCAGGCTTTATGTAGAAGCCAAGGCACCTTACTAAACTGCATGCATAATGCTAACAGAAAACTGAATCAGTTAGAGTAGTTCATAACAAATTGCTAACAACCTTCAACAAACTTAACAGTAATTAGTGTTAAGAACTTAACAGAAAGCTGTCCAATCACTTATCAATAATAACATAACTTAGAAAATCTATCAGAACCATAAGCTAGCAGCAAGAGGAGAACGAAGTTGGTGAGGGTGAGAGTGAAAGGTGAATTGAAGGAATGGGTGGACGTGGAAAGGAAGAGAGCGCGTTGAAGAAGCCCTTGGATCTCATAAGGTTCAGCCTCGGCGAGCGCGTCTACGTCAAGCTCCATTTTGATCGAGAGCTTTGTGGCAAGCTTCATGTACTGTATTTTCTAACAATCCCTTTCACCATTTTTTTTCTCCTTATATCTATCTATATTCAACATTATTAATTTTTTTTTTATCTCAGGCCTATGATAATCATCAAAATATGATTCTTGGTGATGTTGAAGAAATTGCAACTGCCGTGGAGATCGATGATGAGACCTATGAAGGAATTGCCAAGGTAATGTTTTTATGATCAGCTATATATATATACCTACTGCATTTTGATTTTTGATTTTAAGAAGTTAATATTGATTTAGTCTGGAATTGGAGGAAGTATTATTTTGAATGCAATGGTTTTGGGGCATTTGTTTCATTTGAAAATATATAACCCCCTAATCAAGTACTGATACTTATCTGTCATATATATAAATGCCAGACACTTTATTGGAAAAGTAATTGGCCTGCTTATTCATAATTTGGATATTAATGAATCAGTGTGTTAGTAGGGACACCCTTTTATTCTGCTTAGCCTAATTTGCATATTTGGAATCTCCAACCTGCATCAAGAATGCAGCAAATTGATGCTATCTGATAAAGGCAACTGATGCATGCATGATACCTTTGTTATGAGGTAGATAATTTTCCTTGGATGATTTTTGTTTTCCTTTTGATTTCAGACTACACGGCGGACTTTTCCTTATCTGTTTGTCAGGGGATATTGGGTGATACTGGTTTCCCCACAACAACTCAGGACTGATGATGGACTACTGACCATGTAATCATTTTTTTAACGGCAATTCTCAGCACTATTGTTGAAACTGTACAACTTTTTAATAGTGATCTCATTCTCATTGCCTATTATTAGATTGGTATGTAGAAAGAAGAAGACAAAGGGGAGGGTAACTTTTTTCTTGTAGGACAGTTTTATAATAGGTGGGAAAGAAAATGAAGGGCTTTTACATGATCCACACAAATCTTCCCCTATTTACTTTTATAAGCATTTCCAAGTCCTTTATTTTGAACCATTTAAAGTAAATTTAAACATCCAATGATCCAAATAAGAGAGAGAGAGAGAGGGGGGGGCGCTTCCCAAATGTGAGAGTCATGGCTAATTCTCTTGAGCAAGTATGAGAGTCATGGCATGCATATCATATAAAGAAGGTTATGGTGGCAGTGCAGATCTGTATTTACATGTTATGTATAAATGGCTCCACAAGAGTAAGCCTTGGTTCTTGATTTGGCACCACTTCTTTCTTTCTTTCATTTCTGCATTTCTTTCCCTTTTTTTCCCCTGCATCTTTCGTTTTTTCTTTCTGCATATCTCTCTTTCATTTTGCCATTTTTTTCTCATTTCTTTCAGCATTTCTGCACTGCTTTCTTTCTGCATTCCTTTCTTTCTTTTTTCACTGTACTTTTGTTTATGATGGGGGATCTATGAGCTTGGATGATAGCTAAATTTATTTTCCATTTCATTAAAGCTTGTCATGTTACAAAGATTGCTAACCATGATTTTAGATTAGCAGAACCTGTAAAATGAAATTAGCAACTCATTACATGCTTGAATATATATTTGTCATGCTAAAATTAATATCTCACTTATGGCTTGCATACCTTAGTGTCGGAACATGCAATCTTATATTGTTCATGGACACTAATGGCCTCAAGAAAATTTAATTGTAAAATGTGCTGAAAGACAAGAGGGGAATTTTGCATTGATGATTTGATTTGCATATAATAACATAAAATTAGTTTTGAAATGCAATGAGATGCAGAAATTTTATCCCTATAACTGGTAGGCTTAATTATCGAGTTTACCTTTGGCATACAACTAGAGGGAAAAATTTAGTTGTTCTTCTTCTAGTAAATTGTTAAATGAATATATAATCTTGTTCATCCAATCAACCGTCAATAAAATCTATTATCATAGCAGGAGTTATGAAGAACTCTTCTTAACATATACATGAGCAGATATACTACTTGTAAGTAGTGAAAGATACAAAGATACTTTTGAGGATCATTCCGTTTTATCCTCAGCAGCATGAAGAACTTTGATTTCCTCAACATCATCAAAACTACCAAGCAAGAGAGCGCGTTGAAGGAGCCCTTGGATCTCATAAGTCTCCGCCTCGACAAGCACATCTATGTCAAGCTCCATTCTGACAGAGAGCTTCGCGGCAAGCTTCATGTATTCTATTCTAACAATCCCTTTCACCATTTTTTTTTCCTTATATCTTCAACATCATACTACTTCTTCTTTTTTATACTGGCTTTTAACCTTTTGAGTGTTCAATTATGTTTCTTCAGGCCCATGATCACCATCAAAATATGATTCTTGGTGATGTTGAAGAAATTGCAACTACCATAGAGATTGATGATGAGACTTTCGAAGAAATTGTCACGTTAAGTTCCAATATACACGAAGATGCAAAACTCGTGTAACTGTAACTTTCTAAATGGATTATTTAGCTGTAGGTAAATAAGATTACCTACTGCATTTTGATTTCAAGAAGTTAATATGAATTTAGTCTGGAATTGGAGCAAGTCTGTTGAATGGTTTTTGTGCATTCATTTGAAAATAACCCCTAATGAAGAAGTACTACTTATCTGTCATACACTTAATTGGATAAGTTATTGGCCTGGTTATTCATAATTTGTATATTAATGAATCAGTGTTAGTAGGGACGCCCTTTTGCTTAGCCTGATTTTATGTTAGCAGAAGGGGAATCTTGGGAAACATTGTGGGTTCTGTTCATATTTAGGGAGTTCCAGATGCATATCTGGAATCTTCATCTGCTAGCATCAAATTGATGCTGTCTGACAAAGGCGCGCAACTGATGCATTCATGCATGACCCCTTTATTATGAGGTAGAAAATTTCCTTGGATGGTTTTTGGTTTTCCTTTTGATTTCAGACTACACGGAGGACTATTCCTTATCTGTTTGTCAGGGGATATTGGGTGATACTGGTTTCCCCACTACAACTGAGGACTGATGATGGACTACTGACCATGTAATCATTTTAATGGCAATTGTCCCTATTGCTGAAATTGTACAACTTTTTGATAGTGATCTCATTTTCATTGCTTATCACTAGATTCTTATGTAGAAGAAACAGAGGGGAAGGAAACTAAACAGTCTGTTTGATTTAAGTTTTTGTTTTTAGTTTTCATTTTTAGGTTTTAATATTTTCTTCATAAAATTTTGAAAATTAAAAAATTAAGAATGAAAACTGAAAATTGAAACTAAACATGCCTAAATGTTTTACGTTCAAACTTTTTCTTGTTTGTTGGACAGTTTTATAATAGGTGGGAAAGAAAATGAAGGACTTTTACATGATACACACAAATCTTCCCCTATTTATACTTATATAAGCATTTCCAAGTGCTTTATTTTGAAGGATTTTAAATAAATTTAACATCCAAATAAGGGGATGCTTCTCAAATGTGAGAGTCATGGCTGATTCTCTTGAGCAAGTATGAGTCATGGCATGGCATGCATCTCATATGAAGAAGGTTATGGTGATAGGGCGTAGTAAATGGGTCCCCAAGAGTAAGCCTTGATTCTTGATTTGGCACCACTTGTAAAATAGTTTTACAATGTGTAGAAATTAGACTCATATTATAAACCAACCATTAATTACAATCCATGGTGCTTATATCACATAAAAAGGTGCTATGTCCCAACTGTCAGAATAGACCCAATCAACAAAGAGAACCATGGCTCAAATGACCTACTCACAAAGTTGAACTCGAAAATAGGAACACAAGCTCAATGCCCTAACTAGTGATCCAAAGACGGGGCCATCCAACCCAGGGTAACTTTACCTAGGATCATGACGGAATTAGAAATTTTTAATAATAGAGGCAAAGATATTAAATAAATATAAGATAATATTTCATATAACTTTTGTCGTAATATGAGGTTAAATTTAATAATATAATGGGGGCAAAATATATATACATCTATATACTTCTATAAAATTTTAAAATTTTGGTGGGGGCATATGCCCCCTCTACTATACAAGTAGATCTTCCCCCTCTAGGACCCAAGCACAATGGGTGAAAATCTCATACATAAATGGAAACCCTCCCAGATTTGGTACACAATTTTTTCATTAGACGCAAACCTAAAAAATTATTTGCTAATTTAGGCATCGAAGTCCTTGGAAGTACATTATCCTCATTCGAGAGTCATGCTTGCTAGGAGGAAGGAAAAAGCTCAACATGCTTTTCTTGTTCCTAGGTAGCATCTTTCCAACATACTTCTTTGTTACAAAAAGAAAAGAAAACCTCTATATAACAATATCTTGAAAACAAGGTACAAGTAACAATCTTTCTTTTTCTTGAGTGAACATCCTATTTGATCTCTCAAAACTTTTATATTGGCTATTTTATTCTTTAAGAAAAGAAATTAATCTCGTAACCTAAGATTGAAAATGATGAACACATTAGTCCCCCATTAGTTCTTTATTAGTGGATTTACACATATGATATAATATAATGATAATATATCATTAAAACGTTAAAGGCAAACTAAATAAAGCCATTTTGAAACATATTACACTTATTTTGGTCTTAAATTGCATAAAATGGGCCACTTTATAATTTATAATAGAGATTTAAATGATTCATTTTGTGAATTTCAACCACAAAAATGAGTTATTTTAAACTATATTCCACTTTAAATAACATGTACACCACTTAAAACCATGTTAGCATGTCAATATGCAATTTTAGTAATGTTTAAAGAATCAAATACATATAGAGAGACCAATATATCCTATTATTAAAATCTTGAGGGCGATTTAATTTCAGTTTTGAGGGACTAAATAGTTAAATGTCTTGAGGGACCACTTAAGTTATTTACCCCTTTTTTTTGCGAACAATTTTTCCATATCTCAACATTTTAGCTCTTTGGATTTAATTTGGAGCAATAACACTCCACTCACTTAAACCGGTTTGGTGATCAAATGGGGTGTTTGGATCCTACCAGGCTACCATTCCATATATTTGAAAAATTAAAAGCTTGTAAATTTTTTAAATGATAAAAGAGTTTATGCTCATTTTAGTCCATAATTTTATATTTGTGAGTCATTTTAGTCTTTAACTTTTAAAACAGTCAATTTAGCCCTAATATTACAAAATAGAGTCATTTTTAGTCCTTTGACTCACTTTTATTTAATATTTTATCAATTAAATGATGATAGATAATCTTAAATGATACATTTGACATGCCTTATTCATTTGAAGTATAATGGAGTTTAAAATGATTCATTTTAGTATCTAAAATTACACAAATGAATCATTTAAATTTCATTTTAAATCATAAAATGCTCATTTTATGTAATGTTAGACATTAAAATGAGTAATTTTAAATTTAATTTTACTTCAAAAGATAAATGGTATGTCAAAATATTATTTAAGGTTACTTATTATCATTATTTAATTGATGAAATATTAAATAAAAATGAATGAATGGATTAATATAACTCACATTTTGTAATGTAAGGCTAATTAACTCATTTTAAAAATTAAACTAAAATGACCCATGAATATAAACTGAATGATTAAAATGAGTATTAACTCAATGATAAAATGTAATACATACAACCTAATAACTAATAATGGACAAGCAAATAATTTATCTTATTTTGATTGTACTAAATAATTTTTAATTAATTTTTACTTAATTATAACTTTTATGAATTTGGCTCGTCTAAAATAAGGAGATTAATAAAGTGCAAAAGTGATGAGTTAATCATCCATAGATGAATAATTTTTTATTATATATGAATCCCACTAATTAATCTAAAAATAATTAATCCTCATTTTTATATTTTACTAACATTCTCACTCTAGATAATCAAATTCACTTTTTATAAAGTGTTGATTTCATAATTAGAACTTATGATATTTTCACTTTTGAGTAAAAGTTCACTTTTTATCTTGAAATTGTATGTGTGATTTACTTTAATCCTAAAATTAAGAAAGTATCACTTTAGTCCTTAAAATTTCAAAAAGTGATTCAACTTAGTTATTTTAGTGTTCAAGTTAGTCCTTAATAATAGTAATATAAGACTAATTTGAATTATTTTTTAAAATTTTAAGAACTAAAATAATACTTTCTTAATTTTAGAGACTAAAATAAATAACACATATAATTTTAGGATTAAAGTGATCTTTCCTATTTCACTTTTAGGTAATCTCTCGCTTGATATGTACTATCTAAATTACAAAAAAATACAATCCAATAACCAAAGCCAAATTCTAATAAAAGAAGGACTTAACTATAATAAATAATTCTTTTTTAGAAAAGAAAACTTAGGTTAGGAAATACCGTTTGATTCATGATTCCCTGCTCTTAACTGAAGAAACGGAAGCGCTTTTTGTTTCTCTCCGTTGAAGCAAAGCATATAGCCGGTGGCTTCAATTAGAATTCATAAGTCATAACCATTCTATTACCCATAATGCCCTCATCTCAGCACTTAAATTACTCACTCTAAGTATCGCGCTGCGCCGTTACCTAAGGGTTCACACAGTCATTTCAACTCCAATTACCTCTCTACAAAAATTCATCCTCAACACGACACCGTTTCGCCCCACTCCTCCCCCGCCACCGCCCATTTTCGCCGCCGTAACAAGCTCCAAATTACAATTCAAACCAATTGCGGGGTTCAATTTGAATCCATAAAGCTTCAGATTTTAGATCCTCTTGAAACGGAGCCCCAGAAAAAAACTGTTCATTTTAGGGTTCTTGTTCTTCTGTGCTCTCTGCGTGTTTTTGGGTCGAAGGCTCTGATTCGTCTGCGAATGAGGGATCGAGGAGGCGGAGAAGAAGACGAGGACTTGCAAATGGCGATTCGGATGAGCATGCAGAAGGCGCGGCCGGAGGATTCGCCGGAATCCAAGACCCACCGGCGCGAGCTCATGGCGGCCGCCGCAGAGAAGCGGATGGCGGCTGCCGCGATTGCTTCGCCGTCGAAGTCGCCGTCTCCGGCGGCGACAAGTAAAGTGGTGAAGAAGGGCGGTGAGGCTGTGAAGAGGAAGAGGAAATGCGTTTGAAAGGTGAGAATTTGAGTAAGGAGCTGTCTTTGGAAGAAGCTAACAAGTTGTTTTTGATGGTGTTTGGGAGTGAAGTGTCAAAGGGTATTCTTGCACAGTGGAGCAACCAAGGAATAAGGTAGTTGCTTTTTTTTTTTTTTGGGTTGTTTGTTTTAGAGTTTCAGTTCCTTTTACATTGCATTCTTATAGATGTGGCAAAGTTTGAACTTTTATTTTATTTTTTAATTTTAGTTTGTGAGTTTTTGGGCATGTGTGATGTGTTGGTGTGTTTTGAACAAAGTCGTAAACATGTGTGTTCAATTCTTCAACTGCATGTTTTTGTTTTTGAGCATGTTGTCCTTTTCTAAAAGGTTTTCTCTGAATAACTTTGCTTCTTATAGTTTTTGAGATCAATGAACGTTTTTTGCATTATGTGCTTGCTTTTTGTTGCTAATACAGTGAAAAGCTTCCTATAGGTTTAGCTCTGATCCAGTAACATCAATGGGCCTTGTACAGCATGAAGGTGGCCCCTGTGGCGTTTTGGCAGCTATACAAGTAATGGCTCCATTTTTTGACATTTCTTGTGAACTTGCGGCGTGCTGTTGCGTGCTGTTTGGATTTTGTTTTGACATCTAATGTTTTTATGCTTTTTTTAAAGCTTTATGTTGTATTCAGGATTCGGTATTGTGAACATCAGCTTTTGTTTTTACATCGAATGTAAGTTCCAAGTTTAAACAAGTCATGCTCCAACTTCTTTGAAGTAGTTACTCCTATGCAAGATCCTTTTCTTTTTGAAAAAAAAAAAAAATTCTTGAAGTATAACTCTTCCATATTATTTATGAACAAGTGTTTGTGAAGCATGCAAACTATTATGCATGTAATTATAGCGGTGTGCATGTGTTAACAGGTATAAACCTTTTTCAATCACATGAAATCTTTTCTCCTGCTGAGCGGTATATGGCAGTATAGAGTATGTGGATAATGCATTGTTTTTTCTTGACAGTATCAAATACGGCAAAAATTACTTACTTGGTGATTATAGTTTCACTCCAAATCCAATTTAGTCCCTATACTTTGAAAGCTTTTCAACAGTGCAAAATGGTTCCTATTTAGTTTCTTATGCTTTCATTTCAAATCCATTTTGCGCTGCTTTCAACTTTTTCTCTATAGTAATGTTGAAGTTGCTGATTCAGTGATAAAATAATATATTCTCGTACCATGCTTGTTCTTGTGCGGGCATATAGTTACACATGTCCATTTTTTATTTTTTATTTACGTTTCATTGTTTCTTTTACCAATTCACAATGTAAGTTTCAGAAGCATTTTTTGGGTATTGATTTTGCTGGTGTTATCCTTTATTTTTGCAGGCATTTGTGCTCAAATACATTATTTTCTTCCGTGATGAGTTGACAGACGTATCAAGGATGCCAAAAAATCAAGGTCTGGGTGCTTCATTTAAAAGTCAATCCGGTCCATCATATAATTTTTCTTCTCTCACTGACGGTGTAAAAGCAAGGTGATTAGCATTTTCCTGATCAGTCCTTTGTGTTTAGCTTGGTAAAACACATTATGATAAAACTATAGACTTCCAGTTCATGTGTTTGTACTTCATCTGTTAATTTCCTTAGGACACCACACTATGTTTCCTTGGGAAACCAAATTGATTCAATCAAATATTCTCTCTCTTTGTGGCACAATTTAGGCTTCATTTAATAGTGCTTTATTAGTCTCCTTTTTAATTGTTCCGAATCTGTATTTGAGTTCTTTATTAATAAATTCTATTCCAATTGCATTAGTAGTTGTTCACTTGACTTCAACTGTAAACTTTAGTAACTGCACAGTCTCCTTCTGTATGTTTCCTAGGTGTTTAATGTTGGCAGGTGTGTTCTCTCATGGTTATATATATGCTATGTTAATGATATATTTTTGTTAATATTTGTGTGATGTCTTGGCAGAGCCCTTGTGAGA
This sequence comes from Dalbergia oliveri, assembly GCA_030441495.1. NCBI lineage: Eukaryota > Viridiplantae > Streptophyta > Magnoliopsida > Fabales > Fabaceae > Dalbergia > Dalbergia oliveri. Next base: position 28,704,226 of record JAMLFY010000007.1, read on the forward strand.
AGCATGGGTGAAATTTTATTTTCATGTGGAAATAATAGAAGGGCTGTGATTGCAACTTTGAGTCCTCAAGGGAATGAGATTCAGCATTTTGAAGGAATTTCAGAGGATGAGGTACCTTGGTTCTTGTACTGATAATGGTTATTTGCATAGCATCTTGCTGGCAAAAGATTGAATTGAAATCCCTATTATGTTATTTGAGTCTCCAACTGTGATTCTCCTTTGATATCCTTATCTGCTAAAGTCTTGTCCAATTTACAGGTTATTGCCAGGTCACTTGAAGGTCTTTCCGTTGAATCAACCTTGGATTTACAGAAAGTTCTTAGAGTTGAAACTTACACGTCACAAACAACTGCACTGCAGAGGCTTGAAGCAATTATTCCTGTATTTCAAAGCCGAATGGGGGCATTGCTTTTCCTAATCTCTGCTTTGCTTTCTCGGGGGCTGGTATGTTTGCCTACATCAGCCTCTAGTATCCATTTCACATTGCATTACATTGTTAAATTATATGTCCTCCATCCAAAATGGTAGCTGAGAACTTGTATTGGTTGTTATTATGCCTTTCAAAATTTCTCAAGTTAATGCATGCAACGTTTTGCTTTCCTGTAGGACTTGGTTCAAAGTGATAGGGATGATCCTACCCTTCCTCTGGTTACTGCTCCTTTTGGGCATGCTTCCCAGGTATATACTTGCATATAACTGAAAAATGTTGCTGCCCTTTTAACTGCTGCTCATTTCGATTTATATTCTGTAGTATGTGAGATTTCCTTTTTTGTGAACCTTGTGGTGCAGGAAATTGTAAACCTACTGCTTTGTGGACAGGCTGTTGCTAATGTGTTTGATGGGAGGATGGATTTAGGTGGAGGAATGTTTCTGAAAGGTATATACCGATCTGTGGAAGTTGGATTTCTCACTCTGCTAGAATCACTGAATTTCTGCAAGGTTGGTCAGTTTCTGAAATCCCCAAACTGGCCTATATGGGTTGTTGGAAGTGAATCACATTACACAGTTCTGTTTGCTCTTGACACCAGTGTTCAAAAGGAGAATGAACTAGAAAGAAGGGAAACACAGATCCGCAAAGCATTTGATGCACAAGATCAGAGTGGAGGTGGTGGTTTCATCATTGTGGAAGGGTTCCATCAAGTCCTAGGAGAAACAAATATCAAACTTCCACAAGAGAAGTTCGAGCACCTTTGCAGTACAGGCTTCATTATATGGAGTGAATTCTGGCAAGTAATATTGGACCTAGACCAGAGCTTGGGAGGCTTAAAGGATTCATCAGGCTTGATGGGTAAGAAGGTCTTTGATCTTTATCATTTTAATGGGATTGCTAAATCAGACCTGAATGGCAGCCAAGTAAATTCTGGGGGTGAAACTCCACTGCAGAGACCAAGGCTCACAAAATTGAGGGTTTCAGTACCACCAAAGTGGATGCCTGAGGAATTTATGGCAGATGTGAAAGTTTCCTCTGATTCTGGTCCAAGTGAGTCTTCTGGGATGGACATTGAAGCATCCAAACCAGAGCCTTCACAGCATGCACCTTTGGTAGACTGCATAAGAACACGATGGGCGTGAGCTGTCTGCAGTTGGTCAGGGGATCCTCCTAGTATAGTCTGAGAGACTTAGTTCAGTTAGTCGGAGTCACTTGGTTGTGCTTTTGTGGGTGTTACTGAAATGCTATAAGAAAGAGGAGGTGAAGTTTCCATGTTTTACTTTGCTATTGTACCTCAAGGCACACATGACTAGGGGGTCTAATCTCCAATTTTCTTCAATATGCGTATAGCCGTTTATCATGAGGATTAATGTATTTTTAACATTCTCGATTTTGCCATGTCATTAAGGTAAGAAGAAGGGCGATGTGATGTTAATTTTCTAGCTTTACTTGGGCAAGCCATTGATATGTATTGTCATCAATTAGGAAGAGCTGTAGTTCTTGGGGTGGTTATTAATAAACGTGAACTCTGTAGTTATTTCTGAAAGTTATTGTAATGGTGCTTGAGTTTCTGAATAGGGGAAAATGAGTATTCATAATAAGATTGTACCACCCTTTATTGTGGAACATTTTGTGTCCTCAACGATTATAAGCATCCTTTCCTTATATGTGCTAGTCACAAAAATCATATAATCAGAATCTGGATTAGTTTCTGAAACATTCGCTTGGAATTGAAGAATCTGTCCGTGACTGATGATGATGACAATATGCATTACCTACATCTTTTCAATGTGCAACAAATGGCAGAAAGCCACAAGCATAAAAATGCAGACAACCAGTAAATAATGAAACACAATGCTAATACGCCATTCGTAAGTAACATCAGTCAAACTTACCCTAAACCAAGAATAAACTCTAATTTGATAATGGAATCATCTTTGAAACATTAATTTGGTGCTCAAAAAAAAGAAAAAAAGATGAAGTTAGTGTAAATTATTCTCGACATCCTTTTATTTTGTAAAATTATCATTAACCTTCTTTGAAATTCATCAAAATTGCACACCTCCTGATACTAATCGTTAATTTAAGTGATAAAGAAAGATAACATGGAATATATATATATAATTATTAATGATAAAATTATAATATTTTGATAATATTTGACATATACATTGACTAAGATACCTTTTTTTATCATAAGTTATAATTATAAGTTTTTTTTTATATGATAAAATATTTTATTCAATTGGCATGTTAAATATTATTAAAATATTATTATTTCATAATTATAATAAGTTAGGTTAAGTTGTTTTAAAAAGTCTTTTTAATAAAAAAGAAAGAAAGAAAAGGCTATAGCCATGAAAAAAGTTTATTAAGCATAAGAGGTTGATCTAATTATACTATATTATAATTATAATTATATTAAAATCTAATGATGATAGAATATGAGAATGTTCTGTCCTCTTTGTACATTCTCTTTCCTATTAAAAAAATTTAATGATAATAGAAGTGTTTTGGTCTATTCAAAATAATGAGAATCAACTTACATATATATTCTTAATTTAGATCCAAATCTTATCTATGAAAAGTTAACCTTGGAAGATCTTTATTTTTTAGAGTGAGTTGATCCAACTTAATCTAAATTCTTGAAATTTATTATTATGTTTTTGTAAAAATCCCACACCCCAAGCAACACGAAGTGAAAGAAAGCATCTTGGAGAAAAGAGTGGATTAAGGCCCAAAGACCTTACCAAAATCGTTAAAAGACAGCGAAGATGGGCTTTAGTAATTATGTATGGGCCTACAAAAAGTTGTAAGATAAATAAACAACCACGCAGCACACAACACGTCTGCTGAACAAAAGAAAAAAAAAAAATCATCTGCATCATCATTCCTCTCTCGTCGTCTTCTTCTGTTACACACTCTCTGTGTCTGTGGTGTGCCTACGCAGCTTACAACACACACACACACACACACATTCAATTCATTCCCTTAACAGCCGCTACAACTCTCTCTCTCTCTCTCTCTCTCTCTCTCTCTCTCTCTCTCCTTCTTGCGTGGATTTGAAGCTACGATCTCCTGGGTAATGAACACATTCATTTTCATCATTTTTTGTGCTGCATCCACGCACGAGTCTACGTCTTTCCTTTTTTGTAGATTTTTACTCTGTGCTAATCGATCTAATTATTGTTGCTCCGATTCTAAATTCTGGATTTTGCAGTTCGCAGAATTAAAGCAAGGGGATTATTTCGCGGTTTTTTTTTGTTTATTTTTTTTCACGCGCCGACGACTCTCATTCGGGGAAACAGAGAAGAGGCTGCAGTGCCCGGAACGATGAACCCTAAAACTCCATCTTCATCTCAATAGTCCCCTCCCTCCCCTTCACATGTTCAAGAGACTAATCCATCATCATCACCATCACAATCTCCACGCTATTATTCCACAACCACAACCACAACCGCAACAACAATGTCTCCTCCTCCTTCTCCGAACCCTCTCCTTATGGTCAATGAAGAAGGACCCAGACCTCGAATCCGCGCTCTCCCGCAACCGCCGCTGGATCGTCAACAACCAGATCAAGAACATCATCCTCCGCTACCCTAACCACGAGATCCCACTCGCAACCCTCCAGAAGAAGTTCAAAACCCTCGATCTCAAGGGCAAAGCCCTAAATTGGGTCCAGAAATACCCTTCCTGCTTCGACGTCACCCTCTCCGGCGACCAGCGCTACTGCCGCCTCTCCAAGCGCATGATGTCCCTCGTCGATGACGAAGAATCCGTTAGGGATTCTCAGGAACCCGCCTTCGTTCGCCGGTTGGCAAAGATCTTGATGATGAGCCTCAACAAGAGACTCAACGTTATGAAAATCAATGAATTGAAGAGGAATTTAGGGTTTCCTGATGATTACCTGATTAGGGTTGTGGCCAAGTACCCCAGTTTGTTCCGAATTGTGAATGAGGGTGGTAGGAGGAGTTCCATGGAGGTTGAATTGGTGCATTGGGACCCTAATTTTGCCGTCTCGGTGGTGGAGGCTTCGGCCGAAGGATCGGTGGAGCCGCCCAGCCTAGGTTTTCGTGTTCTTTGCCCTTTAGTTGGGTGAAATCTTGGGAGAGGTTTAGGGAATTGATTCGGTTCCTTATTTTCGCCTTACTTGGACCCCAAGGAATTGGTGGAAGGCTCTACGGAGATGGAGAAGAGGAATGTGGGATTGGTGCATGAGATGTTGTCTTTGACTCTTTGGAAGAAGGCATCGATTGTGAAGTTGGGTCATTTTAGGAGGGAGTTTGCTTTGCCTGATAGGTTGAATGTGTTGTTGCTCAAGCACCCTGGGATATTCTATGTTTCCAATAAGTATCAGATTTACACTGTTCTTCTTAGGGAGGCATATGTCGGGTCTGAACTTGTTGACAAGGATCCTCTGGTTGTTGTGAAGGAGAAGTTTGGGGAGTTGATGCAGGAAGGGCTTCATGAGTACAATCAGAGGCGTCGCCTCGTGAATTAAGAAGAGGAGGAAGAAGGGTGTTCCTTTGGCTAGAGTAGATGAAGTTAAGGGTAGGAGAAGAAGGAGGGAAGATTCTGATGATGATGACGATGATGATAATGATAGAGACAATAAGCTGGGAGGGTTGTTTGACCCAGAAGAAAGGAAACGGTTTTATAAAGTTCTTTTTGATGACGATGCTTCATGAAATTCGGCATAGGTGTATTGTGAGCTTGTGCATTCGATTTTAGACAATTTTGATATCAACTCTCCCATCCCCACTTCCAAATGATGCTTGCATGCTCTGGTTACTGCTCTTTTGGGCATGCACCAAAATTCCTTCAGATAATTGAAAAATGCAGCCATACTTTTAAATGGCATGCTGCTTACGTAAATTCTGTTCTGGAATATATTTAAGAATGTCTTTTAGTATGTTATTGTTTATAGTGTTGTAGGAGATTCCGTGCTAACTGCTCTGCAGGAATGCTGCCCCTGTTGTGTTTGATGAGAAAATGGATTTAGGTGGAAGAATGTTTTCTGAAAGGCTCATCACTGATATGTGGAACTTAGAGTTCTCGATTTTCTAGAATCTGTTAATTTACTGATCAATGTCTGAATTGCTCAAAGTTGCCTCCTATCTATATGCGTTGTTGGGTTTGAATCCCTTGCGTTGGTGAAAGAGTGTGTACTCTTTACTCTTGACACTAAAGAAACTTGAGCACTTTTGCAGTACAGGGCTTCATTACATGTAGTGAGTTTTGACAAGTAATTTTGGATCTAGGCAAGAGCTTGGGAGGTTTAAAGAATTTATAAGTTTTTTTTTTGGGTGATGGCTAAAACATGTGTGAATGGAACTCTAGTAAATTCTCTGGATGAAACACCACCACAAAGACCCATGCTCACAACATTGAGAGTTTCAGTTCCCCCATGGTGGAAGCCTGAGGATTGTATTGTATAGCAGGTGTTTGATTTAAAATCCCTGTAAATCTCTGGCAGCTTTTGTTACTTTCAGAGCATATATTTCAGTTTTTAATATCTTATATTTAGAGGTAACTTTTATTTTCACATGCTGAATTTTTGTTCTTTCTGTCCATTATTGTTAGTGAATGGCTCCTGAGGTTTTCTGTGATGAGCCACCAAATGAGAAGTCAGATATTTACACCTTTGGTGTAATCTTTTGGGAGCTTGCAACATTGCAACAGGCATGGCTACTAAACTTTTACTGTAGTCTAATCATTGCTTTATTTATTACTATCAACAGTTTTTTTCTTTTTATGAATTTGATATGTTATACTTTGATATAGGCTGATCCTTTTTATTTTGTTTGCCTTCCCACCTTTTTATGTGCCTTATTGTCTGCATTTTTGGTGTCTACTTTAAAGCTTGATATGTTGATTTAATGTTATTCCTCTCCTTCAAGCTTCTGCCATGTCTCCACCGCTGTTTTTCTTATTGATATGTCTGCAAGCTTTTATTCTAATTATGCACTGTCACTTGGGTTTATTCAAACTGCTATTATTTACCTGTGCTTTTTTCTTTTTCTTCTTACTCAAGGTGGAGGCATTTCGGAAGTATTGGACTTTGACTCCGATGGCTCAAAGATGAGGTTTTACCACTACCATATTAGTTGTTGCAGGTCTCTCGATACTTTTATTCTTTTAGAGTTCAAATATGCATGTTCCTGTATCTGTTTCTATTACCAAAATAGGTGTCATACTTGAATGGTGTTCTTATGCACTTGATTATGTATTTATTCTTGAAAATCATTTCTAATTGTAAGTTGAATGAACATTGATGCTTTGATAGTTTCAAAAAGTTCTTATACTACTTATATGTGCTCTTAAGTTCTATAAATTTTTCAGCTGTGGTTAGTTTTAGTTGATTCAAATGGTCTTTGGAAACCATATAACCTCCAAACATTCTATATATTTACTAAATGTTTTGCTCAGTGGATTTGATATTGTGAGAACAATGGTTATATTATCATTTTCTTTACATTCTCTATGATTATGTACTCTTCATGCTGAAAGGCAATTTAATTCAGAAGTTACTCTTCATACTTCTATTTAGTTCCTAACACACCACACACCACAAATTGGAGAACTCTTGAGTTGAACCGCATCAACATTTGCACATGATATTTGTATAGGTAGTCTTTTCTTTGCTAATTTGCCATTAACGATTATAGTGTGGTATGGTCCTGTAGACATTATTCCTCCAGCTTTTGATTGCTAATAAATTCCATTTGAGGTGTTTAGTCTTATACTGAGCTTTAAAAACATTGCTCTCTTTTAAGCATTTGGTCTTTGAAGTGTAAGGCTTTTAAAAATTGACATATATCTTATGCTTGCAGCATAAGAGCTCAAAAATTGATGAATTGGCATATGCAAGAGATTCTGGCAACTGATTAAGGAGCTTTTCAGAATCAGAAGGTGATATTGATCAGTATAAAGGTGGCAAAATAGAAAAAAGACACTGAATAAGAGCAATTCTAATACTGACTATGCTCTCCCAAATTCTGATATTCTTTAGTAAAAGTATTTATTGAAAGACTAAAAATTCTCAATTTCTGAATGCTAATACACATGGGTGGATCAATATATAAGCACACTAACAGGACTATCTCACATAGAGTATCAGATTATAATGCTTATGATTCTGTAGCAAATGTAAAGGATACTGATGAGCAGTTTAAATTGCAGTGAAGGATGAGTTTTTTCAAAAGCACTGATGCTTATGTTTGTAATCTCTTTTTGTACTTATGGTTCAAATCAAAATGAATCAATCATTAGCTGGCATTGCTTCTGTTTTTTGAGACAATTTTCTTTAATTAAAAAATTTGGGGTTTGTGAGAGTTTTGTTTTTTGGTCATTTGGAACCGGACTTTATCTGGCAATGTCTATATGATTGTATTCTCTGGAAGGATGATTCAAATCTTGACAATGCTATTTGAAGGCTAGGAAAAAAGCATTGGAGTATGTCTCTTTTAATGAATTTTGCTTTGTGTATTCCAGTGATTTTTTCCTTTAGTTATTTTGGTTATTAGTTCTAAGTTCCTGCTTACCGATTTGCAGCTGCTTCGGTGCCATGGACAACTGGCTAACATTGAATTTGGAAATCAATTTTGCCACCTAGTGCTACTGCTTGGTTAGTGAAATAGGAGACTTTGGATAACTATAGGTGTTTAATAGGCAGTTCAACCAATACCACAATCTTTCAAATCTTGGATTTGGAAAAGGTTCGTCAATTACTAATTACTAATATTGGATATCTAACTTTCATAGATGTTCAATTATACAAAAGTGTTATTGGTTTTAGTCTTCTTTACTCAATTCAAATCTGGGATTTGTATAAGGTTTGTCAATTGCCAATATTGGATAAGTACCTTGCACACATGTATACTAGGACAAGAATATCATGCCTTAATGCAAAATATGGTTGTAAAGAGAAGTTTAGCTGTTTTGGTTCACATTATACTATAGCATGTTTCTACGTGCTCCTACCCCAGGAAATAGGAGTTTTTATCATTTCTTTTTTTTTTTGGTTCTGTACTGGTGGGTGGGTTGCTGGCGTTATTTGCTGTGGAGTCAAATCAAGTTGGTGTTTGGATCAAATGTTGCCTTCAGATTAGGTGGTTTTATCTCAACACTGGGAAAGCCTTATGCCGTACCAGTTTTACTTTTAGTTGTAGCTCTTTGTATTTTTATCGCTTCAACATAGCAGAAAAAATATTATAATCATACAAAATTTGCTCTAAATGATGGATCTGAGCATTTATTTGCACCAGTTTGATGTTCATACCCAGTGGCAAAGCCAAAAATTTTGAATGAAGGGGTCAAATTAATTAATATAAAATAAATTATCATATAGAAAGTATAAAATTAATCATTATAATATTTTTTATACAAATTATTGGTAAATTAAGGTTTATTTTATTATTTATTCTTTATTTTCTCTTAACAAAAAGTCAATAATTTTCTTCATAAACATCTGTTAGGTTAGGTTCAACATAAAAAATGTCTCAATGTATTATTTAATATCAAAATAAATATCGATAATAAATAACTAACAGAAAATTTCATTAAGTGGATAAAATGAGTTAATAAGAAAAAAAAATCTTAAAAAATATATTTTAGAAATATTTATATGTTTCATATTTTTATATCATATGTACTACTATAGTAAAAGATTTTTATTATTTATTATGTATGTTATGTATAGAGATAATAAGATTTTTTAGGAGGATCATAATATAAAAAATATATATAATTATATAAATGTGTAAAATTTGGGGATCATGACCCCTCTTGTCCTCCCTCTGCCTCAGTTCATACCACACAAATGGATGTGTAGAGATGGTTTTAGGTGTGGTTTTGCCATGTCATTAAAGTGGTTGTATCGAGTTGGAATAAGTGTGTTCCCAGTCAGTTTGTGGCTGGGTTGTTATCTTTGTGTTCAGTTCTATGCCGATGTTTCCCTCACTTGGGTTAAGCCTTTTCATGTTATTTATCAATAATAATAAATAGAGAAGTTTAGTTTTAGTAGGAAAAATTACCATGCGAAGGAATGCATCTATCTACTATGTTTGGGCGAAGGCTGTGGTGCACCTAATTAAGTATGGTGTACCACACACTATGGAATCTAAAGGCTGAGATTTAATAGTGTAATCATATACCAATTAGTGTCAAAACATTGTAGGAAGTCCCATTTTCTTCTATCTCACCTCCTCTCTTTCTCTCTCTCCTTCCTTGCCACTATCACCAGTGACTCCTTTTCAGGTTCACCACCACCCACAATTGATATACCAATCAGATTTTATTCAGTAAAATTCTCATACACTCTCTCTTTCTTATCCCCAACCACTCCATTCATCTCCAACAAGCTGTGCCTTCTATTTATTTGTTCTTTGTTTTTATTTTTTGTGTTATTCTTAATGCCCAAAATGTTCAAGGTGATAGTTTCCCAGCTTCCACCATCAATTAAAGGAGTTCCCATTACTTTGTGAATGGTAATGGCAAAGTTCTAGTTGTTCACTTTCCAAGAGAACCAAATAATGGGTTCTGAAAGAAGTTCATCATCTTCCATGTTTATAGGTACAAGAATAATGAAGGAAAGATCACTACATTGAAGAATAAAAACTTTACTTGAATCAAGGGCTTTCCACTTCGAAAGAATCCAATACTCTCTCTACTCATCCCTAACCACTCCATTCATCCTTGCCCTCTTCTCTATGGCTCTACCCTACCTCCTAATGCCACTGTCTTCCTCAATCTCCATCTTGGAACCCTTTCCCTTCATTATTGTCCATTCCCCACTATCGCACCAACCACCCATTCTACAAACTCATTTTTTTTCCAATGCTTTTAGTTTAACAATACAGTCCTAGAAATACAAATTTCTCTTCTCTGTCACTATGATGCCCTTCAAACTTCCATCTCATTCTTAGCACTTTGGCATAGGAGAAAAAGAACTTGTTTCTGAGTCTTGTTGCTTTTGCTTGATTTTGTTAAGACGCTTGTGGTGCTAAAAGAAGTGACCTTTTTTTTTTGTTTGATTCAAGTTTTATTTTGATTTAGATGAAGACTGAAAATCTATTGACGAAAACTTGTAAATCATACTATAAAAAATTGTAAACCATGATAGAAAAACTAAACCTATGACGCATAATACCTCTCCACTAGGTTCACAAAACCTAAAGAAGTTTCAAATAACTTGTAAAATAGCCTTTGAAAACTTGTAAACCTAGATAAAAAAACTTATAAACTACATTGTACAAACTTGTAAACCATGCTGTCAAAATTTGTAAATCGTGATAGAAAAACTTGTAAACCTGTGACACACAATATCTCTACACAGGATACTTGTACAATTTGTTTGATTATCATCATTTCATTTGTAATTAATTATTAGGAAGATTGATTATTGTATAAATTTCAAATTTAACCAATTCTATTTTGATGATTTTGATCATAGGCAAGAAAGAAATAAGAAAAATAAAAAAGGGAATATTTGTAACTTTTTTTTCTTCCCGCTCGTCGAACCTAATTTCTCCATTGTCATTGTGTTTTTCTATTTGGAGGGATTTTCATTTTTTTTTTTGGTGATTTGGGAAAAAGAGGAGAAATTTGTTATTTAGTGCTATTTGTATCATCACTATGATAGAGGAGTGCTTGTGATGATTGAAAGTCACAGAGGTGCTGAACTTGAAAAGAAAACTTGTAAACCTAGCCTAAAAAACTTGTAAACCATACTGTAAAAACTTGTAAATCATGTTGTAAAAACTTGTAAACCGTGATTAAAAAAAACTTGTAAACCCTGACACACAATATCTCACAGGATACTTGTACAATTTGTTTGATTATCATCATGACTATCATCATTTCATTTGTAACTATTAGGAAGATTGATCATTGTATAAATTTCAAATTCAACCAATTCTATTATGTTGATTTTGATCATAGGCAAGAAAGAAATAAGAAAAATAAAATGGAAAATATTTATAACACTTTTTTTTTCTTCCTTGCTGTCGAACTTGGTTTTTCCATTGTCATTGTGCTTTCCTTTTTTGGAGGGATTTTCATTTTTTTTATTTGGAAAAAATGGGAGAAATTTATTATTTAGTGCTATTTGTATCCTCATTGTGATAGAATAGTGCTTGTGATGATTGAAAGTGACAATGATGCTGAATTTGAAGAAAAATTTGTAAACCTAGACAAAAAAACTTGTAAACCATGCTATAAAATCTTGTAAATCATGAAAACTTGTAACCGTAATAAAAACTTGTAAACCTTGACACACAATACCTTGCACCAGGATACTTGTACAATTTGTTTGATTATCATTGTGACTATCATCATTTCATTTGTAATTAATTATTAGGAAGACTGATCATTGTATAAATTTCAAATTCAACCAATTCTATTTTGTTAATTTCGATCATAGGCAAGAAAGAAATAAGAAAAATAAAAGGGGAACATTTGTAACTCTTTTTTCTTCCTCGCTTGTCAAACCTAGTTTCTCCATTATCATTGTGTTTTCCTTTTTGGAGGGATTTTTTTTTTTTTTGTGATTTGGGAAAAAGAGGAGAAATTTGTTATTTTATGCTATTTGTATTCTCACTATGATAGAGGAGTGCTTGTGATGATTGAAAGTCACAATGGTACTAACTTGAAGAGAAAATTTGTAAACCTAAACCAAAAAACTTGTAAACCATACTGTAAAAACTTGTAAACCATACTATAAAAACTTGTAAACATGTGACACACAATACCTTTACACTAGGATACTTGTACAATTTGTTTGATTATCATCATGACTATCATCATTTCATTTGTAATTAATTATTAGGAAGATTGATCATTGTATAAATTTCAAATTCAACAAATTATATTATGTTGATTTCAATCATAGCCAAATAAGTAATAAGAAAAATAAAATGGGAAATATTTGCAACTTTTTTTTTCCTCGCTGTCGACCTAGTTTCTCCATTGTCATTGTGCTTTCTTTTTGTAGAGATTTTCATTTTTTTTTTGGTGATTTGGGAAAAAGGGGGGAAATTTGTTATTTAGTGCTATTTATATCCTCATTTGATAGAGGAGTGCTTGTGATGATTGAAAGTGACAGTGTGTTGAACTTAAAGAGAAAACTTATAAACCTAGACCAAAAAACTTGTAAACCATGCTATAAAAACTTGTAAACCGTGATAGAAAAACTTGTAAACCTATGGCACGCAATACCTCTGCACTAGAATACTTGTACAATTTGTTTGATTTCGTCATAACTATCATTATTTCATTTGTAATTAATTATTAGGAAGATTTATCATTGTATAAATTTCAAATTCAACTAATTCTATTATGTTGATTTCAATCATAGCCAATAAAGAGATAAGAAAAATAAAAAGGGGAAAACTCCATATGTAGAGGAATTTTCTGCACAATTCCATTGTCTAGTAATCATCCATAACTAATAATAATATATATCCAATAATCAGTTCCCCAATTACAAAGACCGTAACAAAGCCATATGAAGAACTACCCCTAACACCATCATGATATCAAGCAAGCGGGCGATGTAAAATTGGTACAAACAAGAACTAAGGAACTAAAAAAATGAAGGGGGAAACATGTTTTTGTTGCTATTGTCATTCTTGTCAGTGGTGTTGGTGGTGGTTTCCACTAGAACCCTTAATCTTTGAGCAGATTGTGATGTTGAAGCTGATTCCCTCATGGCGATAAGCATTACTTTTGTGGTCTTAGTACCTATACTGGAACTCAATGGGGGTAACAGACATGAGATGATGTGATGTCGCGGGTGAGGGCGTGTTGTAGTCAAAGCAGTTGTGAAGTTTGATGACGGGGTGAAGGAGTTTATGTGGCCGTCTCCTGTTACTTTTCAAAGCTTTCCCATTTCACACACCAAGCCCTTCTTCAGGAGATACCATCATCATGGATGGTGAGGGAAGTAACAGAACGAGAGTGGCACAATGAGTAAGGTGGAGAGGCGCAATGGATGAAAAGAAATAGCAAGAGATAAAAAAAGGTTGTGCTTTTAACATGCACCACCTATTATTGGTGTAGACATATCCCAAATATAGCCTCAACCATTGATATTAAGATAAAAGGTCAAGATTACAAGGAGTGTCACACTTCATACTTATCACGAGCACGTAGAATTCGCCCCATGTTTATGCCTACATTCAATTAGTGACTTTGTTGCCTCTTCCCTAGAGTTATCCCTCCACTTCAGCCATTGACATATAGGTTCTAGAACATAATTTATATACGATAAATTTTTTATGGTCTTTTTAAATATTGACCACAAAGTAATTGATCAAGAGAAAAATGATATTAATCTATTTATTCACAATAACCATGAGCTTCTGGGAATTAGCCCATATAACTTGCATTGAACCCAAATTGAAGACATGGTTTCATTATGATATTTTGCAATGAAGAGAAATAAACCGACAGGTCCAATTGGGTTAATCGGAACCAATCATCTTGTCGGTCTAGTTAAGCTCCTGAAACTGAAGAAGTTCAAAACTAGTCAAGAACTAATCAAAATCGGAAAAATTAGGCCGGTTTTGAGGATAATGATCAGCTCTTTGACTTGGAAAAAAAAAAGCAAAAATGTTGCCGTTTATGTTGCAAGCCATTAACCCGGCATCTCATCCAAAGACCAATAAGCTCGATCATTGTAAGGGAAGATCCTCTACACCATCATCGTCCACCTTGACACTCCACCATTCGCCTCGCAACGCGACACCTCTGCTTCTACTCCACAATGTTGTCTTTCCTCCGTAATGCTGCCTCCGCTATTGTAATGCTGCCTTGGATGTATACTGGGTTTAGTGGTGTCACTGTGGCTAAAACTGAATAACAACTAAAAATATTATAATCAACTGAAACAAAAAAAATGAATAAATTAATTAAATGAAATTAGAAAGGGGAGAAAATGAAGATGAAGGATTTTGTTTCTGAGGAGAGACGCAAGTGTTGGTGAAGGTGAGGACGATGACGTTGCAGGCTTGATTCCAACGGAGATGAGTTTTAGCGGCAATGTCGCCAAGGCAATGAAGGTTAGAGTGGGTGAGGTCAAGCTTTCCGGCTGAGAGATGGCGCAGTGGGAGGGAACCTCTGGGTGCGATGGAGGAGGCTGTGAGGGTGGATGGGGAAGCCTCAATTGTATTTGTGACGAATCAAATAAAATACAGTGAGAAAGTGAATGGGTTGTGTTATGTGTTATGTTATGTGTTGGGGAATGAGTGAATGGGTGATGATATGTGGAATTGTTTATATATTTGTGTGTATATTATGTATATTTTATAATATTTCGATTGAATTTCGATTGAACGTTGGACCTCTAAACCTTTGAATCAATGCCCTGAAATTGATGCTCAGTCCGGTTTTCTCTTAGATATTATGGCAAGTTCTCAAGAAAGCTTTCTAATATTGCAATCATTTACCAAGATCATTCAAGGCCATTTTGCAGGTGCTCCTTCAACAGGGCTTCTTTTATTTCATTCTTATTTTTTTGGTTAATTGCTTATGCTCCTTCATCGATGCTTTTGATTCATTTAGATATTTTTGGGTTTTGGACAAATCAAACTAGCGAAGTAGCAACTAGAAAGGCAAGGAGTACGATAATTGATTGCATTATATTGGCATGGTTAACGTATATTGGGGTAGAAGTAGGCTAGGTGACTCGTATAGGGCCTTTGGTCTAGCTTACCATTAGCTTAGTTTGACCCAGCCTATTTAGCAAATAAGCTGAACTTAGACTTTTTGAAAAGTCTTTTTAGCTAAATATGCTAGATTATAGTCTTCGAAAATTGCTTATTAAGCCTAAAAAGCTGGCATACTTATATTAATATGAATAATGTTGTTATTTAATATAATTTAATGATAATAGAAATAGAAATATTTCAATCGATTTAAAAATATTTTTTAACTTGTTTCAGAAGTCTTTAATCCAATTTAAAAATATATTTTTTTGACATATTTAGAAGTCATTTGACTTAATTAACAATAGGCATTTTGTTTTTTTTTTAACTTAAAAAATTATAATCAAGTTAACCTGTAAATAGGTTTTAAAAGGCTAGACTTTCCAAAAGGTAAGGCTAAGGTCATAAAAAAAAAACCTTTGACAGGTGATATGCCCAGACTCAAGCTATCTCTTGGGAATGGAGGCTAGAAAATTTTAAATCAAAACTTAGCCTAGCTCATTCTATTTCCACCCCTAATGTATATGATAACTCCAAGTTTATAGAGTTATTTAGCTTCTAATCTAGCTTAAATCGCATGCTTTGTCCTTAGTTTTTCAAGTGAAACACTTTAAAATAAGAAGAATTGCCTTGCTTTTGTCTTGGAACTTTTGATGAAAATTCAATGTCATAAATCATGATTATTGAGGTGAATTGCAAATTCCAAATTAAATTCTCATTTAATGATTTTTGACAGTGGAAATTGTAGCTTTTTGGAGCTTGAAGAGAATCCAATTGAAAGCCAAGATGAAGGAAGCAAGGAATGAAGGAAGAAGTTTCTCCTAAGTGGCGACCTTGAATCTGCTAGGTTGCAACCTGGGCGCGCAACATTTGATCATTTTCGCGTTGGTCACGACCTAATGTTTCCGGGTTGCAACCACGCGCCCAGGCCCATTTTTAGTAATGATTTAAACCAGTCTTAGGGCAGCAAAAAGGACGTTTTTCTGCCTCTTGGAGGACATTTTTCAGAGAAAACTCTGGGTTTTGAGGGAAGCTCACACTCAGAGACCCGTCTTGGAGATTGAAGACCAAAGGCTTGGAGGAGGATTGAAGCTTCATTTTGTTCATCTCTTCCTTTCTCTTTTTGTCTTTGATGTTCATTATGCTTCTTGAACTAGTGATTGCTTTGTTTATTGTTATGGATAGCTAAACTTGTAGCTAGGATCCTTTGGACCCTCTATGGATCTTGGATGTTTGTAGATTTACTTGTTTAAATGTTAATGATGTTGGTTTTGGTTACCCATTTCTTGTCATAATGCTTTTATATGTTTGGCCACCATTTAAGATGATTTGGGGTATTCCCTTGAACTAGACATAGGAATAGGGATGTTGGACCTTAGTTATGGGTAATGCTTGTTCTTTTACACTTAATTGGCTTAGGTGTGAGGATTAGTCAATGAGATGGAAACATACCCATTGGCCTTGTATAGTAGATGCTTGATGTTAGTTCTCAATGGGTTGATTTCACACTAATTCACAAGGACACTTAGTGTATTAGGTGAAGGAACACAGTTATTGACCTAGACATAGGCTTTTAACTATAATTGGCATGCTAACAAAACCAACTTGTTGATGTTTAATTGAGTAATTTGCTTATCCAAGTGAAGTAGATGGTGAAAAAGGTCCCTTAGGCCTTTTAACCTTAGTTGTTTCTCAACTTTAATTTGTGTTAGTGTTTTTAGTTACTTGCTCTTTAGAATTTCTTCATAACTTCATTAACTCATTTTGCTAGGCCTGAACACGGTAGTTTAATTACTCGATAGCATATTTATACCCAATCCCTGTGGAGACGATACTCTTAACTCACATTATACTACTTGAACGACCTGCACTTGCGTATTTTACCCGTCTTGTAGGCGGCCATCAAGTTTTGGCGCTTCGGGGATTGGCTATAGTTGTGTGCTACTTTTGATTTAAATTACTAGTTCTTAACTTGAGCCTTCATTTCTTTTATTTTCAGGTACCTCTATATTTGCATGCGACGCTTAGAAGCTTTGAAGATACTCCTGTTCGTGTGGATTTAGAAAGAGTTTTTCAATTTCCACGCCAACCTCGTTCTCATCGCACTAGACGTGTCATGGCAGATCATGAGGACCCAAACCGCTCCGTGCGGATTATGCTTCTCCACAACTCCAGGATGTCCACTCTAGCATTTGCAGGCCTCCATCCAAGCTCATAACTTTGAGCTTAAGCTCTAATTTCAATGAGTGAACAAGTTCATTTAGTGGGTTGCCTAGTGAAGATCCTGGTGCTCATCTCTTTAACTTCCTGGAGGTGTGTGATACCTTCCGACACAATGGCATTTGGAGGAAGGTATTCGTTTGCGCCTATTCCCATTCTCTAAGGGATAAGGCTAAGGCATGGCTTTCCTCACTTCCTGCCAACTCTATCACTACATGGGAGGACCTTGCCCAAAAATTTCTTGCCAAGTTCTTCCCACCAATCAAGACAGCTAGGCTACGCTCTGACATCACCTCTTTCAAGCAAATAGATGGTGAAACTCTGTATGAGGCATGGGAAAGGTTCAAGGAGATGCTTAGGAAGTGTCCGCACCATGGCATTCCTAAGTGGCTCCAAGTTCAGACTGTGTACATGGGGTTGCTCCCTCAAGAGAGAGCTACTATTGATGCCTCCTAGGTGGTGCTTTGATGGCTAGGCTAGTGGATCCTGCTCTTGACCTCTTGGAAGAAATGGCAGCCAACAATTATCAATGGCCAACTGAACGGATGAATACAAAGAAGGTAGCTGGTATGTATGAGGTGGATGCCCTCACTTCTCTCAGCTCAAGTAGCGGCTATTGCTAAGAGGTTGGATAATATGAATGTGAATTCGGTTGAAAGCTCTTCTAGTGCTTGTGACTTGTGTGGAGACCCACACTCTAGTGATCAATGTCCCCACATTATGGAGAGTGTACAATTTTTGGCTCAACATCGCCAATCGGGACCTAACCGACCATTCAACAATAACTACAACCAAGGAGGGCGAAGCCAAGGCAACTATGCTTGTGGGAATAATAAACAAGCATCTTCTTCTTCGCTCAACCAAGTCAGCTCCAAATTTTCTCCTGGCTTCCAACCACAACCTACCCCACCTAAGGAGCATTTTCATGATCGAACTTCAACACTTGAGAGCATGTTCATGACCTTCATTAATAAGACCGATGCTTATATGGCCAAGACGGATGCTCACTTAGCTGGCCAAGACGCTCTTTTGCAAAGTCAAGCCGCTTCATTGAGGAACTTGGAGACTCAAATTGGTCAAATTGCTCAAACAATGAGTAATCGCCCTTTGGGAACCTTTCCTAGTGACACAATCAATAATCCCAAGGGTGGCAACAATGAGCAATGTAAGGCCATAACTCTTAAGAGTGGGAAGGAAATTGAAGGAAATCCAAAGACTAAATTTTTACATCAAGAGTTGGAGCATAAAAAAAATGATGTTGAAGAAGTGATGGTGGACAAGAAAAAGGAAGTGGCCAATGAAGAGGATAATAAGAAGAAGAATGAGAAGCCCCCTACCCCTCCTCTCCCATTTCCCAATCGCTTTGCTAAACAAAAGCTTGATACACAATTTCAAAAGTTTTTGGAAGTCTTCAAAAAACTTCACATAAACATTCCCTTTGCTGAAGCCTTGGAACAAATGCCAAGTTATGTGAAGTTCATGAAGGACATTCTTTCAAAGAAGCGCAAATTGGGAAACTTTGAGACTGTTGCTTGACTAGAGAGTGTAGTGCCATTTTGCAAAATAAGCTACCTCCCAAATTGAAGGATCCTGGAAGCTTCACTATCCCTTGCCATATTGGAACTCAATTCTCTGGGAGAGCTTTGTGTGACTTAGGGGCAGGCATAAATCTCATGCCCTATCAATATTCCAAAAGTTGGGTTTGGGGGAATGCAAGCCAACCAATGTCACTCTCCAACTTGCAGATCGTTCTTTCACTTATCGTAGAGAAATTGTTGAAGATGTCTTAGTCAAAGTGGATAAGTTCATATTCCCGGATTTCATCATCTTGGACATGGAGGAAGACCGCAATGTGCCATTGATTCTTGGTCGTCCTTTTCTAGCCACGGGTAGGACTCTCATTGATGTTCAAAAGGGTGAGTTGACTATGCGTGTGCAAGACCAGGAGGTAACATTTAATATTTTTAAGGCCATTAATTACCCACATGAGCATGAGGAGTGTTCTTATATAGGTATTGTGGACAATGACAATTCTGAGTCTTTCATGAGGAACACCCTCAAGACCTCCTTGCATTGTCATTAACTCCTGCATGTGAGCATATTCATAGCACTGATGATGATGCTTATAATCTTGATAAATTGCTTGACGTGTTTCCTAAGTTTTTCAGGTCACTCAATTTGAGCCCTTGGAGTTTTCTTCATCTGAAGCTTCTATTAAGCCTTTAGTTGGAGAACTTCAAAAGTAGATTTCAAGCTGGCCAAGCCCTTTGCATTGTGCCCATCTTGGAGCTCCTCCTTTCCATTGATACTTTCATTAATTCCAACTGAGGCACAATTAGACAAGCTACTCTTTGTGCTTAAAGATCAAAAGGGGTGTGGATTGGATCAAAGAAGACATTTGTTGTGTTAACCCAACAATCAATATGAAAAAGATCTTGTTAGAGGGTGACCACAAAGCCTCTATTGAGCACCAATGGTGTCTAAGCCCCATCCTGAGTGTGTGCCTAAAATGGAAGGAATGACCATTGTGTCTAGTGAAAATAGTGAATTTATCCTCATATGCAATACTAGACTCAAACACCCTAATGAGGCCCAAATTTAGGTGCTCAAGTCCAATTATGGTGAAGAAAGTGTTCTCCCATGGAGCTATGACTAATGGTGGTCCAATTCAAAAGTCAACTCACAAAGTCAACAGTCATTGGGTTAAGTTAAACTTGGGTGAAAAGGGTATGACTGTTTGGTTGAATGAAAACTATGAGGCAATCCTTATTTTCAGGTACTAGGCACAAACTTGTCTCAATGAAGCTCAAACTTCAATGGTCAAGTCCAATTTTTGTGGTAAAAGAGTCTTCTCAAGGAGTTGTGAGTATTGAAGGTTTGGATTCAAAGTCAACTTACAAAGTCAACATTGAATGGTTAAAAATGCACTTTGGAGGAAAGGAGTATTGTGCAAAACTTCTTCGCATTGGTTCCAACAACTTGACTTTTTGACAAAGTCTAGCCAAGACTATAACTAAGGCACTTCTTGGAGACAACCCAATTTCTTAATCCTTTCCTTTTAATTTACTGTTTTGCTAGTTCTTTTTGCTTGGTAGTATTGTGTTTAGTTACTTGGTTCATAGGTATCATTATTGCTAAATTTTGCAGCAAGGTGTGTTTTAGTCATGTTTTATGCTTTCTTGTGTCTTTTGTATTGGTGTTTTTGATCTAGTATCTTGTTCATGTTGTTTTTGTTGTTTTCATGCATAATTTGGTTGCCTATCTTGTGTTTTTGGTTTAAAGTGAGCACACACTTTGTTTGCTTGAACTCATATTCTTATGCCTTATGTCATGCTTAAATCTTGGGTTTGCTCTTTGCATATAGGTCATAGTGTTCTAAGCGTGTTAGTGTTTTGAGTTGTTTTGTTGTGTGGTGTTTGTGTTTAATTTTAGTGTCATAGTGTTTATTCAATTCACTTGCCTTATACTCCTTGTCATGTTTCATTCTTGTGGTTTGATGATTTCATATGAATCTTAGTGTTAATTGTGGTGAATGAGTGTTTTTGATGTGTTAGATGTTGTTTTGTTGAGAAGAAAGGAGTTTGGAAATGCTGAATTTTGCATAATTTTGCAACGGTGGTGTAGCCTAAACTGGTTAAACTCACGTTCTAGGGTTTAGTCCTGCACCACATATGCGAGTGTTGGGTCGCGACCAGTCATAATTTCATTGCGAACCATTAGGCAATATCAGCAAGAATTTTAGTCCTTCCAAGTGCTTTTGGAATGAATGCTTTTTGGCAACTTAAGTTTGGCATGTGGGTTGTTGAAATTGAATATCCAATGATTGCATGGATTATGGATTGACCTCACTGTTGGGAATACACATGAGTTCTCTTGATGATGTTTAGCTTTGTGCTTCAATTGTGTATGAATCTAGTTCCCATTTGTATGTGTGTGAGACCTTGAATTTTGAGTAGATTGACATCTTTGGAGAAAGTATATGAATGGCATGTGTGTTGATTGGTATTGTTGTAAGTGTTGTTGTAATCTCTCTTGAGGCGAAATTCTAGGCAATGCATGATTGAGAAAATGATTAAGGCATTCTTTGGACCGTTGAGCCTTTGAAGCTAACTTGATATGTAATTATCCTTAGGTCCCCTTTGAAGCCTTGAATATTGTTTGGCCTTTATTTTCTTCTTTTAACCCCACTTTTCCTCACATTAACCCCTCATAAAAATAAATAAAGAAAAAAATCACTTACCCTTGTTGAGTGTATGACATGTAAAATTCTTTTGATTGGAGCCAATTGTTAGTCTTTTTGTGCATTTTGTGAGTTAAAGCAATAATGAAAAATTGTCAATCGTAAACCCAAAAAAAAAAAAAAAAAGCTAAAAAACGAAAATTATTGAAAAAAAAAGGGGAAAAGAAAAGAAACATATGGATCATCAAGTGCATGGTTCCTTTGCATGGAATCTCACAAATTGCAACTTTGAATTTTGTCTTGGATTGGCTCAAATCTTAGGATTTTCATGTTTATGCATTTTAACTTTTGATTTATAACCTTCCCTTTCTTTCTTAACCACTCACCCTTGGTCTTCACATTACAAGCTTTGAAAGACCCTTTTGATTCTTGATTGTGTATTTGTCTACATTAGTGGAAAGAGAGATGAAAACAACTCTTTTGATGTAATGAGACGTGTGTGTGTTTTTCATGGACCTATCCAAGCTTGTCTTCGAAATTAGGAAGAGATCTTGCATGCATGCTTGTTGGAAATTCATTTGTGCATGAAGGTTGCAATGAGTGACAACATAGTCTTGGAAGTGCATGTGTGGTACTTTTCTGAGGTTGTGAAATAGTTCTTGAGGATATATATGATGTTTTGACCCTGACAATGCTTGAATTTGAGTTGCTTTCATATTTGGACTGCTTGTTTTTTGAAAGTCCCTAAGTGTTTTGCTTTGTTTTGGGTTATTTTGCTGAGGACTAGCAAAAGCTTAAGTTTGGGGGTGTGATAACTCCAAGTTTATAGAGTTATTTAGCTTCTAATCTAGCTTAAATCGCATGCTTTGTCCTTAGTTTTTCAAGTGAAACACTTTAAAATAAGAAGAATTGCCTTGCTTTTGTCTTGGAACTTTTGATGAAAATTCAATGTCATAAATCATGATTATTGAGGTGAATTGCAAATTCCAAATTAAATTCTCATTTAATGATTTTTGACAGTGGAAATTGTAGCTTTTTGGAGCTTGAAGAGAATCCAATTGAAAGCCAAGATGAAGGAAGCAAGGAATGAAGGAAGAAGTTTCTCCTGAGTCACGACCTGAAATCTATGGATTGCAACCTCCTGGCGCGCAGCATTTGATCATTTTCGCGTTGGTCACGACCCAATGTTTTGGGGGTTGCAACAACGCGGCCCAGGCCCATTTTTTAGTAATGATTTAAACCGGTCTTAGGCGAAAAAAGGACGTTTTTCTGCCTCTTGGAGGACATTTTTCAGAGAAAACTTGGGTTTTGAGGGAAGCTCACACTAGAGAGACCTATCTTGGAGATTGAAGACCAAAGGCTTGGAGGAGGATTGAAGCTTCATTTTGTTCATCTCTTCCTTTCTCTTTTTGTCTTTGATGTTCATTATGCTTCTTGAACTAGTGATTGCTTTGTTTATTGTTATGGATAGCTAAACTTGTAGCTAGGGATCCTTTGGACCCCTCTATGGATCTTGGATGTTTGTAGATTTACTTGTTTAAATGTTAATGATGTTGGTTTTGGTTACCCATTTCTTGTCATAATGCTTTTATATGTTTGGCCACCATTTAAGATGATTTGGGGTATTCCCTTGAACTAGACATAGGAATAGGGATGTTGGACCTTAGTTATGGGTAATGCTTGTTCTTTTATACTTAATTGGCTTAGGTGTGAGGATTAGTCAATGAGATGGAAACATACCCATTGGCCTTGCATAGTAGATGCTTGATGTTAGTTCTCAATGGGTTGATTTCACACTAATTCACAAGGACACTTAGTGTATTAGGTGAAGGAAACACGGTTGATTGACCTAGACATAGGCTTTTAACTATAATTGACATGCTAACAAAACCAACTTGTTGATGTTTAATTGAGTAATTTGCTTATCCAAGTGAAGTAGATGGTGAAAAAGGTCCCCTAGGCCTTTTAACCTTAGTTGTTTCTCAATTTTAATTTGTGTTAGTGTTTTTAGTTACTTGCTCTTTAGAATTTCTTCATAACTTCATTAACTCATTTTGCTTAGGCCTGAACAGGTAGTTTAATTACTCGATAGCATATTTATACCAAACTATAAAGACGATACTCTTAACTCACATTATACTACTTGAATGACATCACTTGCGTATTTACCCGCTCTTGTAGGCGGCCATCAGTATATAACACGATATCATATAATTATAACTTCAATCTCATATTTTCCACTTTGCATTTGATCTAATTAACCTTTTCATGCATCGCATGGGTACTGCACTAGTAATAATTATACAAATGTCAAAATCTAATGATAAAATGTGAGGATGTGTCATCCTATCACAACGGATTTAGAAATGTGATCAGTACATGGGAAATTGGCCTTACAGAAGCCCTTACATGATATGACATGCATTAAATTTCATACTTGAATAAATATTTTTATGTAACCTGAATAAATATTTCTCATATAATCGCGTAGCAATCCATGATTAGGATCCCAACAATAAAATAATTTTTCCAAAATAAATCATAAAATTCCTTAATCATGATTACACAAATTCTCAAAATAAACATAGTCAATATATCTAGATGCATGGTTCATGAATCCTGTTTGTAATCCGTCGAGCACTACCAAACATAACTGACTATATTCACTCCAAAATGAAGCACACCCAAAGAAGTAAACTAGCAAGGCTACTAGGGAGGTATTCAAGAAGGGTCTGAAGTGGCGCTGTATCCATAAGGGAAAAGGAAAGAGTTTTATCTAAAAATAAGTGAGTGGATTCTCACCCTCTACCATACATGGGACAACAAGGGAGATACATAAATAGTAATGCAGCATTCAAAATTATTTCTATTCATAATACGCCATGATAGCGTAACACCAGTTTCGTGTAAAACATGAGAAAATAATATTTAATTTTTCTAAGGAATTAAAAGGAGACAAATTACTAAAGATTCATAAAAGCGGTGCTAGTTCCTTGTAAACAAAATACCTGACTAAGATTTTTTTTGTAACTGTGTCCCTCGTGGTCTAATCTTAAGTGCAAAGTAATTGCTTGACGTGGGCACCTTGATATATCAAAGTTAACGAATTTATTGTCTTTAAATAACGCTTCTCTCTCTAATTCCTACCAAATTCACTCACAATCATCATGCTAGACGTTCAAAAGCTAACATTCCAAATTTCTACACTCCAATGTCTCTATGGTTCTTTATGAAACTTCTTAGCATAAATACTTTTTTTTCATAATTTACTAGAAGTAGTTATAAAACATGAAAATGTAAATGACATACAACTTCAACAATCATGCATTTTAATGGAAGACTATAAAAACCATAATTTTCTCTAATTTGGCATAATTCTAAAGGCATGTTAATAGCAATTAATTTTCTAAATTGATGGAAGTTACAAACATTGTATGGAAACTACTCATAATGGCAAAACTAGAGACATGAGCCTAAACCCACTCACTTAGAAGGGTCGGGAAAGAGGTGCTAGCACCAGCTAAGCTTTGGGGAGCAGGAATGACACCAATATGTCATGGAAGCAACAAAACTCATGAATAAACTATAGTCATACCAAAACAACCCTATGACTATTGGGAGAGTACTCAAACTTGACAACAATTAGGAACATAAACTCCAAACCACGTGAAAAAGGAAGAAAAGAGGAAAACAACATAATCTGACAAATCCTCACTTTGAAGCTAAGATGAGGTAGGATCGAAGGAGAAAGTGAGCAAAGGGTGGAAGAAGGAAGGGAAATTGCTAAGGTTACATTTTTTTGGGTGAAAATGCTTAGAGGAGGGTTTAAATAGGAAGATGGGGTATTTTAATGAAACTGCATCATTTTGGAGGGTTTTTAGTATCCAGGGACTTGCCATGGTGAAGGGTATGCTCGTGGCAGTCTCTGAATACGCCCAAGCGAGACTCGCTGCACGCTCACCATGGTGAGGGGGTACCTCGCTATGGCGAGTTTCCCTCAATATGAAACTCGAGTCTGGCAACGAGATTGCCATGGTGAGGGGTACCTTGAGATAGTTAGGGTGTTTGCACAAGGGTTGTCATTTTTGCACTTTGATGTGTTTGTGGTCTTCCTGAGACACGTGTGGTCCTAAAGGATCCTGAAATCATCCTAGACTTATTAGGGGACATGCGACTAAGGTTTCACACATAATTTTCTCTTCTAATAACTTTTTTTTCTATTATAAAATAAATCTAATGATAATAGAAGTATTTTGATTTATTCAAA
This sequence comes from Dalbergia oliveri, assembly GCA_030441495.1. NCBI lineage: Eukaryota > Viridiplantae > Streptophyta > Magnoliopsida > Fabales > Fabaceae > Dalbergia > Dalbergia oliveri. The sequence continues at coordinate 28,730,028 of JAMLFY010000007.1, forward strand.
ATAATGAGAATGATCTTGCATTTATTTTTTTTAAGTAATAATTTAAATCCGAATCTTATCTATGGAAAAGTTAACATTGTAAAATCATTATTTTTAAAACTAAATATCTAAATTGGTCCTAGAAATGTATCGGAGGCAATTAGTTCTTCGGAATTCAATAGTTACTAATTGGTCGTTTTCAAAGAAGGGACAGTTGATCTCTTCGTATAGTTCTCTGTAATGAAAAATAAGGGACAAATTGGTTCCTATACACAATATGAAATTTTATGAGGACTAATTTATCACTTTTTTTTTTAAATGCAAGGACCAATTTAGGTAATTTATCTATTTTTAAATTCTGATTTTTTTTTTTGAAAGGTCCCGTACCCAAACACAAAGTGGAAGAAAGAAACTTGGAAAAAGAGGGGACTAAGGCCCAAAAAGCAAAAACCTTACCAAAATCATATAAGGCAGTGAAGATGGGCTTTAGTTCCTACAAAAAGTATATAAAACAAATAAGCACAACCCTAGAAGGCAAGAACTATAGAAGTTCATTGCTTCATCTGCATTATTTCTCATCACTCGTCTCCTTCTGTTACACTGTGTGTCTGGTGCGTGCCTCCTCCATTATTTATACAACAGTTAGACAACGCACAACGCACACACATTCAATTCATTCCCTTCCCAGCTGCTACAACTTTCTCTTTCTCCTTCTTGCGTAGATTTGAAGCTACGATCTTCTGCGTAAGTAACATATTCATTTTTATCATTTATGCTGCTGCATCCACACACCAATCTACCTCTTTTTTTTATTATTATTTTTTCTCCTAATCGAATCTGATTATTGTTGATTCTCGATTTTGCAGTTTCTGTGAATTCAAGGAAGGGGATTATTTCGTGTTTTTAATTTTTCACGCGCCGACTCTAATTGGGGGAAACAGAGAAGAGGAGGGAAAACCCTAACAATCGGAGATGGGACGGAAGAAGCCGACGGCACGCGACGACGAGAACCCGGCGGCCGCGGCATCGCAGGGCGGCGGGAAATCGAAGAAGAAGGCGCACGTGATTGACGATGATGAGTACTCCATTGGAACCGAGCTCTCCGAGGAGCCTGCTGTGGCGGCGCCAGAGGAGAAGGCGGCGGCGGCGGTACCAGCTGGCAAGAAGAAGGGCAAAAAGGGGAATGCCAAAGGTGGGAAGGCAAAGGGTAAGGATGATGATGATGATGAAGATGATGATGATGTGGCGATTGGTGGTGGTGATAATGGTGATGACGATGAAGAAGAAGTTGTATTTGCTGGGAAGAAGAAGGGGAAATCGAAGAAAGGTGGTGGGGGAAGTGTGTTCAGTACATCAAGTTTTGGTTTGCTTGGTGATGATGGTGAAGGTGGTGGTGGTGGTGGTGGTGCTGGTGATGATGATGATGATGATGATGAGAAATCAGGGTTAACTGGTGATGGTGATGGTGATGAGGAGGAGGAACCTGTGGCTAGTTTTACGGGTAAGAAGAAGCCCTCTAAAGGTTCAAAGAAAGGAGGTGGTGGCAGTGTGTTCACTGCTTCGACTTTTGATGCTATTGATGATGATAATGATGGTGGGGAGGAGGAGGATGAGCCGGTGGTTAGTTTTACCGGTAAGAAGAAGCCGTCGAAGGGGTCAAAGAAAGGTGGTGGTGGCAGTTTGTTCAGTGCCTCGGCCTTTGATGCTATTGATGGTGGTGATGATGGTGGTGGTGAGGTGGTGGATGATGAGGATGAACAGGTTATTGCTTTTACCGGCAAGAAGAAGTCCTCGAAAGGTGGCAAGAAGGGCGGTGCTGCGTTTTCGGCTGCTAGGTTTGGTGATATTGATGATGGGGAGGAGACTAAGAATGAGAAAGAGGAGGATGATGATGAGGACATAGGGCCAATCACTTTCTCTGGTAAGAAAAAGAAGTCGTCGAAGTCTTCTAAGAAGGCTGCATTTAGTTCACCTTTGGCCGATGAGGAAGATGTTTCTGTAGCTGAGCCTGCTATAGGTGGTGATGACAAGGATGAGGATGATGTTTCTGCGTTTGCTTTTACGGGTAAGAAGAAGTCTTCTAAAAGAAAGGCAGTGGTGCTGCTTCTAAAGTCAGTGATGAAATTGGGTTTGGGAGTGAAAGTGTAGGTGTTGCTGAGCCTGAGCAACCTAGTGTTGGAATTAGTAATGCTGATACTGGCAACAATGTAAATAAGAGTGAGGAAGTCATTGAAACTTCAAAAAATAAGAAGAAGAAGAAGAATAAGAGTGGAAGAACTGCTCAGGAGGAGGAAGATTTGGATAAGATTCTTGCAGAGCTTGGTGAGGGCCCTTCCATAGCAAAACCTACCCCTCCTCCTCCGCAGGACGATAAGGTTCAGCAGGAAGATAAGGCTCAGCCTGTTTCAGAAGGAGGTTCTGCTGCTGATGCTTCCGGTGAAAAGGAGGGGAAGATGAGACTGTAGAGTCAGCTGCTGCAAAGAAGAAGAAAAGAAGAAGGAAAAGGAAAAGGAGAAGAAGGCTGCGGCTGCAGCTGCTGCTGCAGCAGCTGGAAGTGCACCAGAAATTGAAGTCAAAGAAGTTAAAGCCGAGCCAGTTGAAGCAAAGAAGAATGATTCAAAGACTAAATCAGCTGACAAGAAAGTGCCCAAGCATGTTAGGGAGATGCAAGAGGCATTGGCTCGAAGAAAAGAGGCCGAAGAGAAGAAGAAGAAAGAAGAGGAGGAGAGGTTAAGGAAGGAAGAAGAGGAGCGGCGCAGGCAGGAGGAACTTGAGAGACAGGCAGAAGAGGCTAAACGCCGGAAGAAGGAAAAAGAAAGGAGAAGCTCCAGAGAAAGAAGCAAGAAGGTAAACTGTTAACTGGTAAACAGAAAGAAGAAGCCCGCCGTCTGGAGTTAATGAGGAAGCAGTTTCTTAATAGCACAGGAGGTGCGACACTCCCTGGTGGGGACTCTGGTCTGCCAGCCAAAAGGCCCGTCTATCAGACAAAGAAGTCAAAATCAGCCCATCATCATCAGAATGGTGCTGCTGCTGTTGAGACGGCAGAAAGTGTTGAAGCAAAGGAGATTCAGGAGACTGCCACTGATGCTGGTTCAGAGGAACCAGAAAAGGTTGAGGAAGTGGAGGCAGATCAGGTAGAGGAGAAAGTTGAACTTCCTGAAGCTGTTGAAGATAATGGAGTAGAAGAAGATGATGATGATGTAGAGGATGAATGGGATGCCAAAAGCTGGGATGATGTTAACCTCAGTGCCAAGGGTGCGTTTGCTGATGAAGAGGTTGACTCTGAGCCTGAACCAATTGTCAAAAAGGAGATAAAAAATGCTGTAACAACTCACAATACTGGTAAGATTTGCATACTTGAAATTTCTTTGATGATTGAAATGCAAGCTTCGTTCTTGCTTCCCTTGCAATAACTACCAAAAGAATGACTTATTTTGATATGTACAAATAGAGAGTTAGAAACTGGTAAAACTTGGGATTTTGGATCCAGTACCCAAGTTTTGGAATGTTGTTTTCTGCCAGCAAGTGACTTAACTTCTTGATTATATTATGCCACTTGGCACTTGCTGCCAAAAACTAGTAAATTATTGCTGGATTCTACTTGGCCAAGGAATTGATGGCAGACCTGGCTGTGTGGTGCACTTTATTTCTAAATAAGTAACATCTGTAATTTTATTCTTCCCCTACCTTTATTTGATTGTTTTATTTAGAAAGAATATGATTTTGTCCTCATATTAAAAAGCATGAAGCAGTAGATCTTCCTGTTGCATGTGTATGTGTGTGTCTGTTAAAGGCTAAATAGTGTCAACAGAACTTGTAGCCAACCTCTCCCCACCTAGTGGGATGAGGCATACTTGTTATTATTGCTGTTTTGTGTGTGTTCAAGTGCGTGGGGTTGAAGGGTTTTGGTGTATAGCTTAGTTTAACTACTTATTTGCTATTTGTTTTTTGGGTTTCCCTCCTGCTCAACAGCTGCTACAAAGAAAACAGTTTCTAAGCCTGTCGCTGAAGAAATTGAAGATAGAAAGCAGGCTAATGCTGTGGTTGCATACAGAAATAAAAGGCAGGATCCAGACTCAAGAAAGGAACCTCCAAAGTCTACACAGAAGTCTGCTGCACCTCCTAAGCCTAGTGAAGACAACCTCCGGTCCCCAATTTGCTGTATCATGGGGCATGTGGATACCGGCAAAACCAAGCTGCTGGATTGTATTCGTGGTACTAATGTTCAAGAGGGTGAGGCCGGTGGTATAACACAGCAGATTGGTGCAACATATTTTCCTGCTGATAATATACGTGAAAGAACAAAGGAATTGAAAGCTGATGCAAAGCTAAAAGTTCCTGGTCTACTGGTTATTGATACACCAGGGCACGAATCATTTACTAACTTAAGGTCTCGAGGTTCAGGATTATGTGATATTGCAATTTTGGTTGTTGACATTATGCATGGCTTAGAGCAACAAACAATTGAATCACTCAATCTATTAAAAATGAGGAATACAGAATTCATTGTTGCATTGAATAAGGTGATTGTTTATCTTACTTTTTTATGAGTTATTACTTCCATTATTTTCTTATTGTCAGTGCTTATGTACTTCATGTGTTCTTGCAACATGGCAGGTTGACAGGCTTTATGGGTGGAAAACATGTCGCAATGCTCCAATTATTAAAGCACTGAAGCAGCAAACTAAGGATGTTCAGAATGAGTTCAATATGAGGCTCACTCAGGTTTTAAAAGATGTTCTGTTTTTACTTTTTGGTTCTAAAAGACATTTTTTACTATTGTCTGCCACCCTAATTTTTCTGTTGTTTCGTTGCTAGATTGTTACTCAATTCAAGGAACAGGGGCTAAATACTGAGTTGTATTATAAAAACAAGGAAATGGGAGAAACGTTCAACATTGTACCAACAAGTGCAATAAGGTAACTATGGTAGACGTGTAGCCATAAAACCCCCCATGCGGCCATGCCCCTAGTGTGAAACAAGTGTGAAACAAAACAGTAAAATATTGGAATGTCAGACACAATTGCACCAAGGCTGATTATGGAGTCCTTTAGTTGAGCCTCTACCATTTCTTTTATGTGGTGAAAGTTGCTGTGAGATCAAAAGTTACTCTTAGGTGTGATGGTTGATGATGTCTCCTTTGTCATTAAGTACACAGCTTAATTGGCTGAGTCATGCTTTTGAGTTGTTCCTGCTGGCATTTAACTTTCCAATTGGGATTTGGGATGATAAAACTATGAGGCTAATGTATCTGAAATAGAGAAACTACTATTTTTTTTTGGGCTTCCTCTCCATAAAAATTTATTATATGGGTATGAGAAGGTATATTTAATGAAATATTTGATTATGCAAGTGAGATTTCTTGTTAATGAAATTTCTTCTTTTATCCCAAAAAAAAAGAATTATTTGATCATATTTACAATTTTACATACATATAACTTTTAGAATTGCTGACAGCTGATGTTAATATAGACAATATTATACAAAATGTTTTCATTTAGAAGTGCCCAAATTTAACAAAGACAACTTTTGTTGGCTTCACATGAGTTTTACTCCCTTTTGGCAGTTTGCTTCTCGTTATTTGGAGTCACTTTTACCGTTTCGACTGTGTTTCTCTGAACATCTGAATGTTTCAAATTTCAAAATGGGTTTAACATGTTGAGATCAACCTGGAATTATCAGAAAAAAATGCTAATTTGGTTAGAGCAGAGGGGAAGACTGGTTTTACATGCCTGCTGATCCTAGATGCTAGCATGGCTGGACAAATGCCAAATGTTTGCCTTAGGGGGAACCATCTGTTTTAGTTGTATCTATGACTGTTGTATAATCTGCTAATGTTTCTTGTGTGATAGTATTATTGATATTTGGAGTCTGATTTTTCAGTGGTGAAGGAGTCCCAGATTTGTTATTACTGTTGGTTCAATGGACCCAAAAAACAATGGTTGAGAAACTTACTTATAGTGAAGAAGTGCAGGTTAGCTTTATTGTCACATAATATTAAAGCTGGTTTAATACTTTTAAGTTGGTTTAACTGCAGTGGTCTGATTGTTGTTTGATTGTGGCAACCAGTGTACTGTCTTGGAGGTCAAGGTTGTTGAAGGCCATGGAACCACTATCGATGTTGTTTTAGTTAATGGTGTTCTTCATGAAGGAGATCAAATAGTTGTCTGTGGAATGCAGGCAAGTGTCTCAAAATTCTCTGCAATATCTATTACTACGTGCTTCTTTCCCGTGACTAATGAAATTCCTATTATAGGGGCCAATTGTTACAACAATTCGAGCATTATTGACACCACATCCAATGAAGGAACTCCGTGTTAAGGTTTGGTTATTTCTTATGCCTGTTATTTCTTATTGCTTTTGTGAACTATGATCTTTAACTTGAAAGTTTGATTGCCATGCCTGTTACTGTAATTTATGTCTAGCTCTGTCAGTGTTGAGTGCATGTAGGCATGCTTTAGGCTATGAAAGAGAATGTTGTTTTCTAAGGGTGTTCAACCCAGGAAATCAATTTTGTTGGTTTTGAATGAATAAATTACTCCTGTTCTCATGCTAATTATTAAGTGCATGTGTTTGAAGTGTCAATTGAGCTGCAAGCTCATAAAGGACTGTAAGTGGTATAATCTTTTTTTTGACCCCAAAAGTCGAGATTTCCATCAGCTAGCATTTGGAAGTGTTCCAGCAAGGTGGCCGTTCATACTTGATGTTATGCTAATATTAATCATAAGAATTTCATGGTATTATGTGAGGAAATGGGAGGCACCTTCTGTTGGAGGGATATTGGGTGATCTATTTCTTAGATGAGAAAAATTTATTCTCTGAGCATATCATTCGTGTTTCTCAATGTTGAAAATTTGGTTTCTGTAACACATTTGAACAATGTATCCAATCCCAGAAGAGGGTGTGTATTATGAGTATGTTCTACAACTTAATGATATAATTTCAGGGAACATTTCTCCATCACAAAAAAATCAAAGCTGCAATGGGTATAAAGATCACTGCCCAGGTACTTGGTGATATTGATCAGACTTCTTTTCATGCCAATATTTATTCCATTATGTCTTGCATAGTTTTGATGTCTGTGAACTGTAAAGACTTTGTTTTGTTTTGCGTTATATTTCAGGGGCTTGAACATGCTATTGCTGGCACTGGTTTATATGTGGTGAAGCCCGATGATGATTTGGAAGATGTTAAAGAAGCTGCAATGGAAGATATGCGATCAGTCATGAGTAGGATTGACAGGAGTGGTGAGGGAGTTTGTGTACAGGCATCTACCCTTGGCTCATTGGAAGCATTACTGGAGTTTTTGAAAACTCCGGAAGTGAATATTCCTGTTAGTGGTATAAGCATAGGTCCTGTACATAAAAAGGATGTAATGAAGGCAAGTGTCATGCTTGAAAAGAAACGAGAGTATGCTGCTATATTGGCATTTGATGTCAAAGTCACCCTGAGGCTAGGGAACTTGCAGATGAATTGGGTGTGAAAATTTTTATTGCGGATATCATTTATCATCTGTTTGATCAGTTTAAGGCCTATATTGACAACATTAAGGAGGAGAAAAAGAGAGAATCTGCTGATGAGGCAGTCTTCCCATGTGTTCTGAAAATTTTACCAAATTGCATTTTCAACAAGAAGGATCCGATTGTTTTGGGAGTTGATGTCCTTGAAGGCATTGCAAAGGTATTCTTTTATTCAGGGAATTTGTTGATATTGCTGCTATGTCTATGATGAATAGCAGTACTCTTAAAATGAGGTTCTTTTTTATGAAGTAATCCGGCAGTTAATTTTTGTTTGGAACCATTTGGGAAAGGACTCACAGTTATATTTCTTTGTCTGTAGCATAAGTTTAGGCTATGATTCTTCAATTAGTTCTAAAGTGGGGAGGTGGGAACATACAATAGTGTTTTTTTTTCCGAGTTCATTTGATGCTTGCTTGCTCAGTTCTGATGATCTACCTCATTGCGTGACTTTATATTTCTCTTGCGCATCGTTATTTCTCAGAGTGGTCTCAATGAACCCCAATGTCTGAGTGTTGTTGTGGTTGGAACCTTTTTCCCCAACCCTTCAATGAAAGAATGTTCTTTTCACACTATGTTTTTGGGTGCTAGTGTTAATATTTAATAACTAATGAGGATAATGTTGTTTAGTTTGTTTTGCGCAAAAAATAATTTTGATTTCTTTAAATGTGTATCTCATATCATCTACTTGACAGGTCGGGACTCCAATTTGTGTTCCTTCTAGAGAGTTCATTGACATTGGTCGCATTGCCTCCATTGAGAATAACCATAAGCCAGTTGATTATGCAAAGAAAGGGCAGAAAGTAGCCATTAAGGTATGAGTTTGGATTTCTCACGACTCACAAAGTAAAGTTGTCCCTTATGGAAATGGAATTAGAAGTTGGACAAACGTCCCGTATGTACAACAAGATGATTGTTTCAGGAGGTGGCACGACACAGAAATAGATGATTAATATCTGTTTTAAGTATTTACCCCTTTTTAAAAATCTGTCTGAAATTTGTTGAGGTATAAGTTATTAGTTTTATTAAACTGATAGAAAATGTCTCACATTTAAGGATTCTAAAATAGGTAAGTTAAAGAACTTTGTGATGGATCCCACATCTTGAAAACTTAACATTCACACTTCGCGATGAGAAAACCACCCTTTTTGAATTTTTAACCTGGCTAGAAAAGCCCATTGCTTTTGACTTAGAAGGATAAAATAGTAATTTGGTGAAATAGGTATAAATGAGCAACTTCCATTCCATTCCATCCCATTCCTCCCAATTTAGAGGGGAAGAAAAATGAGAGAAATGGTGATATTAGATGTAATGAGCTTCATCATTCTCTTTTGTACTTCAATTTTATTATATCTAAACAATGGTGGTATTAGAGGAGCATTTTTACATTTTTGTGCTCTTGGTGTCAGTCTGACAACCGTATCCAATTTGGTTTACAGATTGTTGGTAGCAATCCTGAGGAGCAACAGAAAATGTTTGGGCGGCATTTTGAGATTGATGATGAACTTGTAAGCCATATTTCACGGAAGTCTATTGATGTACTCAAAGCTAATTACCGGGTAAGCTATAAATAATCGTAATCAGTTGCTGCACGTATTTAACTATTTATGGATTTCATTGAGCAGTCTCATAAAAAAGACTATTGATTGATACAGGATGATCTGTCCAATGACGAATGGAAGCTTGTTGTGAAATTGAAGAATGTTTTCAAGATACAATGAGGCGACTTGTTGCGTGGCCACTGGAATATTAATGTCTGCAAAACATGGTTTCTATGAAATGTTTGATTTTATGCAAAACTTGAGAAGGATTCGAGTAGAGGATGTGGTCGGATCCACCATGGAGACCAATAAAGATGATGTGATGATTCAGATAGAGGGCGTTGTATGCCACAGAAGCAAGATTCTTGCTCAAGAAACTCCTATACTCTGTCAGCCAGGAAGCTCAGGCCAAAAGTGGTGAGAAAAGGGACACTAGCAACTAGCAAGGTCCAAATTTTGTGAATTACTATATATATATATGTTTGTGTTATACATGGAATCAAATAAGGGTCTACACATTTTGATAGATTGGTTGGAGGCTGACAAATTGTTCTAATTTGTTGCGTTTGTTCACTGAGGCGAAGCGAAATTTTACGGGAGTAATTATTTGTGACCAAAAAAGAAATTTCACTTTAGTTTCTGTGGCGCTTAATGTAAATTTTTATTTCCATCTGTAGCTGAGAAGCATTTATTTTTCGCCAAGTTATGTATCCGTTTGGTGTGTTTCCTGCCCACCATTTTGGTTCCAGAAACCGGTATGAGTAATGCAAGGCTTAATTATATGCCATGTAGGGTCTGAAATTTATTTTATGTATTTGAATACATCCTGCATATTGACACAGAGAGAGCTGCAACTCCACGGGAAATATCGGAGTAAGTCTATCATGGTATTATTCTTATTTCGGTAGTTATTTTGTTTTGGACTTCCCATTTTTGTGGTTTTGCTTAGGGAAATCGTTTTCCCTTTTGACTGGGGTGTGGATTGGCCAATAAAACACACACTAGGGTGTGTACCCTTTCTATGTAGCCTAGTAACTATAGTGTGAGCTGGGATTTTGTAACCAAATAAAGGAGCGTGAAATCTACTGCTAGTTGATAAACTCGTTAAAATAGTTGATAAGCTATAACGATGCTAAATTGATCAACGATTTTTGGAGGTAGTACCTCAGAGACCACATTTTCTAATATAGATGTGTTTATTCATGAAATTTGTATCTTTATTTGTACCTCTAATTGATCACATCTTTTAGTTATTTTATATCAGTTAAATGCATTTTGACCTACACAGGCAAAAGAATGCCATATTGAAGCGATTTGACCTACAAAGGAAAAAGAAGTATGGGGTGAAAGGAAATACCGCCAGCGATAAACGTTTAAGCAAACCTCTATCTGTGGAAAATGGAATCTCAAAACGTTCTGGTGCGGTTCATAAATTTAAATGGGCTATTAGATGGTGTTAGTGAAAAGATCCCAGACGCATCATATAGGAAGGATTTATTCGATTAATACATTGCTTCTGACCCAAAAAGGAAAAAAGATTAATACATTACTTTAACATGATCCGAGACCCAGCAAAACTTGCTTGGTTACATGTGAAAAGCACCTTCTATTTCTTCACCGCACACGACACCATGAAGTTACGGGAAAATGAGTAATGCCACCACCTACAGTTCGTTTCATTTTTTTTTTTTTGTGGTATTGAAGCTAAAACAGAGAAAACAGAAAAAAGAAACAGAAAATTATCTCATGTAAAGAATCCCAAGACATCAGTAAATAATGAGTTCAGGTGGAGGCTATCAGCGAATGAACCTCAAGAAGAGAGGAGGCACCTTTCTTAGTAAGAAAGTTATGGCTTGGTTACTCTCTAAACACATGAGAGATTGAACAAGTCCAATCCTACTATAAAATTATTGATGTTGCGAAGCAAAAAACCATACCTGAGAAGTAAAGCAGATGCAAAATCTCAACAATTAACTACAAATAACTTGGTGATAACCAAGCTTCCAAGCAAAAGTCAAGCGCCAAACAAAAGCCGAAAGATTGTAACTAGGAATATAACTAGCATAACCATTAATCCATTTCGATTCATTTTATTATTTAAGTTTTTCGATTCATTTCAATTAAGAACTAGTTTATATTTCTTGTTCATATGTATTTTATTATTTTGACTATAAGGCATTCGCTTTGGTTCGAGCCCGTAAACTTCACACAACACTTTGCGTCTTTTTAAAAGAAGTAATCCTCTTTTTTAAAATTGAGGACCTCAAAATCAAACGTTTGGTAGTCAAATTTTGTCAAAACAAAAAGCCACGAAACTAATGTCGTTTATGATAAACGCACAGGATTTGTTACAAATGAGAAGGTGAAGCATAATCACCAATTCCTAAACGACAGAATGTTTAAATCTAAAACGCAATGTCGCACGCAAATAATGCAAAATTAACCAATTTCCCCACTTTAGAAAAGTCAAAATCCCTTTATTTAATAGCTAAGGTCGAGAGCAATATTTATTGGTACAAGATGGAGCCAGCCAAACACAACATTATGCGTCTCTACTTTGAACATTTTTGTACCTCACCACCGGCACCACCAAACCAAAAGCTGTAACCCCAGTAATCTTTATCTTTGTAGGAGTTATTACCTGCCTGATAACAAGAACTTTGAACAACTTCTATTAAACCATTATCATGGCCATTCCCATTCATGTAAATGACGTCGTCGTCATCGGGTCGTTTCGACCAAAGTTGTCGAAAATGGCTACCTTCTTCCCCAACCACACCGTTTCCCATCATAGGCAACTTTGGCGTGTAGCTTTCCACCATACCACCCCAGTTTACTGTCTGAAAACCGTCTTTGATTATTGGGAATAAATTGCCAGGGTAGTACCCAATTTTTTCGTACTTAGCTAGGTCGTGCCCATGCCCATATACGATCCACCAGTCGTTTTTAGGGAACTCATCCTGCATTCAAATCAAGTATAAGAATCAATCAATACTACGACAAACTAGAAGAGGATGAATCATAGGGGAATACATCATCTCTTGATTGAAAATTGTACATGACTTATGTAAATTTTCACATTTAATTAAGAGTTTAATATTGATGCCATGATAGTGTAAAAAAGATTTTCATATTGTCATCTAATCAAATCTCATTTTTTTCATGACTTTGCAAATATTGAGGTGGAAGGTAACAATATTTATTAATGTGGCAATATTTAATTGGATTTATATTGTCAGTGTATTAAAATTAAATCCTTTTATTAAAAAGGTGGGATTTAATTTGAAGTTCATCATAATTAACAAAAATGTACACATGATTAAGTTATGAAAAATTTTCACATTGATTCCTAGAATTAGTGTTAGAGTTAACCAGAATATAAGGCGTACCCGAACCACACCAACATTGATGTACACAAACCCGTCCGCTTCATGGCCAGAAGAAATTTGGTCAATGGCCATATCAATTGGTATGTTGGGATGTACTTGAACAAAACCAGGACACATTGTATGAAAGCAACCTTCTTGTTTTCCATTTAGTTTTTGCTGAAATGACAAAGAGAGAAAGAAATGTAGTACTAGTAAGTGTCTTGTTGTTACTAGCTAGCTACCATATATTAGATTTACAAATTGAGGAATGAGAGGAAAAGAAAAATGAAAAAGGAAGAGATAGGTTAACATACACCCCAAATTGCATATAGGTGAGTACGGTTGTCTCCTTTGAATAGATCCGGATATACCTGTAAATTCGAACAAAATGAAACTTCAATAGAGAAGTACTACTATTTGATATGTTTGTGAATATGTTTACGACTATGTTAGGGTAATCAATCAAAAGAGTATAGTCAGTAGCATTATGCTTGCATGAAGTAAGCAACCGTTTAAATATGCTCACGATTAATATGTATATATTTTTCAAGAGTGAAGAAAAACAATGATTCTAAAGAAAATTTAGCATAGTTCTAGAACATGTACCACCCATCCAACACGTATAAAAGCGAAGTAATTATCGTCCTGGCCATCATCCATTGATACAATAGAAGCACTTGTTTGGCCACTATCGGCAACTGGGTTGTGTGTGCTAACATATCCTCCAGCTTGAACATATCTCCATTCTGATGGTTTAACGTAAATTCCTGCAAACTGAGATATAATGGTGGCAAAGACACAAAAGAAAAAAAAATTAGGACCAGAGTACCTAACAATTGAAATAATTAATATCAATGACTAGGACATAAAAATTGTAAGGATATGTATATATATCACATTAAGGGTTTTTTTGATCTATAAAATTTAAGAATATCAATATCTTTTAGTTATTTACGAAACAAAAGAAAAATCATATGTTGAACAATTTAGTATTTTATTATTTATTTTGTAGCTCACAAGGTGTTGTTACTTACTAGGTCAAGCATCTAAAGAGCAGAGAAAGGTGACCGATGGAAGATCTAATTTTCCACATCACATCACATAAGAAATCTATGCCAATGCCAATTCAGCTACGAGGTTTTTGGCATGTGAAGACATTTATAGGTAGTTTATTATACGTTGTAGATTCTTTACATGAAAGTTTTATATGAAAACCGATAACAGTAGTCAATCAATAATTAATATTTGACTCCTCATCTATAGACCAACATGATCAGAAAAATTAAACAGAAAAAAGATCGCAATAAAATATTTTGTATACTTTCACTTAATAATTTTATTTAAAAATTTATTCACAATTTAAAAATGCAGTAAATCATTATATAAATCCATCATTTAAACTAAAAATGGACACAACTTGATACGAAAAATGTGACTAATGTCAAGTCATTAGGATTGATTTAGTGGTGAGGTATTAATTGAGTAATATGTATGAGATCCAATGTTCAAATCTCATTATAATTAATATAATTTCATAAGTACAATCAAAATATGGTTTATGTCACTCACTTACCCTCCATTGATCATCTTCATTTGTAGCATCATCTAATCTTTGAAATTGTGTTCTAAAGAAATTATTAGATTGCAATCGTTCTTTCCTGGTCGTTCTCCTTATCGGAACTGTTCCTGGTGGACATTCTTCCTTCAATCCCAATTCAACATTGTTTGAAGAACCTTCAGAGACTTCCTTTTGCTGAGAAAAATCTGGCCTCGTCTACATGTATTTACTATAAATTATTAGTAGATAAACTTTTTTCAATGGAATATTATTAGTGTACGACTCAAACACCAAATCAAACGTTAAAAGTTATATAATTTCAATCGTTATAAGATGGTGACAATGACATATATGCATTTTCAATCTGCTTATATATATGTATGTATGTAAAGACAAATAACGTTAATGGGTATAAGAAAACCTGGATTTTATGATCCTTAAGCAAAGGATGCCGAAATGCTGGCTGCTTGTAAAGTTCCACGCAATCATAGATGTGTCCATATTCGGTCTGCAAATTTCGATGATTTGGTAAAATATATGGCATACTTGAGAAAGCTAAACAGCTTCTAGCGTTAGTACTTGTACTCTATGTCTATTGAAATGATTTGAAAAACTAGCTCAATTATAAGAACGATTTAAAAGATGCTCATAATAAATATTTTGTGAAACGAAATGATGAGTATTTCACCCGATGAGTCGAGGGTAAACATTGAGCCATACCTTGATGGTCTTCCTATGATGAGTGTTCAAGGAGCTATGCTTCAAACTTGCCCCATGCAATTCAAGTAGATAGGAAATGAGATGAATTGAAATGACAAATGCAGCAAACCGTATTACTTTGATAGAATCCATGTATGAACTTGATAGACTCTAATGCTTCTACACTTTTTGAGTATCTGCTTGCTTTCAATTTATAATGCAGAGTTTTTGTTTTTTGTTTTTTTTTACTCTTTTATGATATGAACTAATTCCTTTTTTTTTTTTCGACGTGTTTATGGTAATGAACTTAAAGACATTGACGGCATCTAAATACATATTCGTCAAATAATATTGAGAATTATTAAATTAGTTAAATGGATTCTTTTTTTGGTATGGTAGTTAAGAGGATTTATTGTTTGTGTTATTTTTTTTATTTTTTTATCAATCATGTCAAATGAAAAATAAATTCACTTTATTTTGGGTCCCTATATATACCTAGTTGACTACCAAAAAAACCAATTGGTAAATAAAGAAAAAAATCGATGTGAAGAAAAATTTTAGACAATTCTACATTTGTACCCCACAAAAGTATATTAATTATTTTTTCAATGATTTCAGGTGCTTACCGTATTAATCAATTATTATTTTCATTAATTTGTCATATTATGCAATATTTTCATTGATAATGTAGGTATTCATAACATATTGAATATAATAATTTATTGTGTGGATTTAGGGGTTAATTATTTGGTTAAAAATCAGAGAAGTACTTATTCAGAAGCAAGAAAAAATTTTATATGTTTGGAAGACATTGTAGAAGTGTTTTTTATTATAATTACAAGTTGCTAAACTTTTAGATAAAATAGATATATAAGTATTTTGTTGGGTAAAATTACAATTGAGGATATTATTTATAATTTAAATAGAGCAATGAGTGAGAGTAATTTAGTTGAAGGTTATTTTTTATCTTTTCATAAAATTTATGAGGATAAATTTATAATTCAAATAATTTCAAAAAATAACCAACAATATTCTCTCTCCTCTGTTGTTTCTACTTCTACCATAAGCTTGTTCCTACCTGCTCCTAAAATAAATGGAAAAATGGATCATTTTCTGCTTCTATTTGTAATAACTTAGGCTATCCTGTCTTTAGGAGAGTTTAGTGGGTCTAACGTGTCCAAGACAAATTTGGATCGCCATAGAATTCCTTGAGACCCAGTCATATTGAGGGTAGGCCCAAATTGAATTATTACTCAAAGATGTGAGAAAAACAACTATGGAGAGCGTTGTAGCACTAAAATGAGCACTACGATAATCATGAACAGGAAGGCGGTGCAAATGAGAAAATTATGCTGCACTTTGGTGAGCTGAGCGTTCAAGTTTTCATAAAAACCCCATTTTAAAGGTCCAGACCACCCAAAACTCATTCCTACCTCCAAAACTCGAGAACCTTCACCCTTCTACCCCTTTTACCCTATTTCACCTAAAAACTTTATTTTTCTTCAATTTTTCTCAAATTTTACTTGAATCTTTCATCCTCCCAGCTTAAGGTATGTCTAGTTCATCGTTTTTGCTTCCTTTCCTCTCAATTTCTCTTGTTCTTGGGGTGTTTCCTATGGGCTTTATGTTATGATGTTCTTTTACCATAAATAGGGTGGAATCAGAGTATTTAGAGATTGATTTAGGATTCTATTAATTATATGGCAAATACTAATGTCATTTCTATATAGAATCCTATTAGGGTGGAACCATTATCTTCTGCACTTCAAGGTAAGTGGGTTCATATATGTAATTTCTATGTTATTCATTGTATCTAGAGATATCAAAATGGGCTAAGCAGTTCTAGTTGCCAAAAAACCCACAATTTTTTAGCTGGCTGGGTTGAAGTTTTGAGCCAAAAAATTTCAACCCGGTAAGCCCGGCTTAACCCATGGGCTTCCGGTGGGGCAAGCTTGGCTCGTCGGTTAAGTCTTTTGTATTTTTTAAAAAAAAAATTCATAATTTATTGATAAAAAAGTAAGAAATGTATGACCCAAAAAAGAAAAAAGTAAGAAATATATACACACACCAATCCAAGTACCACTTTACAATTGATATTATACACTCAAAGTTAAAATTTAAAAATAAAATAGTGTTATAACTCACAAATAATACTATTAATAATAATATTTTTAGTCAAAACTAGTGTACAATTGTTATAGACATTGAAAAATGGGGTATACATAAATAAAAATATTTTAATTTTTTTTTAATTTTTTAAGACTCAACTCCAACCTACCTAAAATGGGCTAGGCTAACTAGTTCAGCCCATTTTATTTAGCGGCCACGTCAGCCTCATTTTGGCGGGGCGGGGCCTAAGCGGGTGCAGTCAACCATTTTGACCTCTCTAATTATATATATTTTAACTGAAATATGCAATGGTATATGATTTTATAGTTACTTTGAGAACTATTGGTTCTTTTGTTGAATTAAGAATTCATGATTTTCAAAATAGTATGAAACATGATTTTGACAAAACTCATGAGACCATTGTTGTTGAAAATGAATTATAGAGATTTGAGCTATGATTTTAAATGTTTAGAGCTATTATGCTAATTATATGACTATTGGTATATTGAGCATTGTTGTATAAAGAAGTTTTTGAACCCTAGGATAGAAGAGTTTATGAAACATAGAGGTAAGATTGAGATTTCTAGTTAGCTGCAGTAGTATAGAGGACGCGGTTTGTGTTAACGGTAGTTAATCTGCTAACCTTAGTATATCAAGTAGCCCAGGGCCAAAGATAAGAGGATTTATTGTCACACTGGGACGGCAATCGTAACACCAGATGTGAGATTTATATTCAGAGCGTTGTTACGTCACATATATTGTGCGTAACTAAAGAGAGATTTTTGTTTTTCTATTAGGGTCCTGTTGGGTCGTTTATAGAAGCTGTGAATTTGATTATATGATTATAGTCTGAAATGCTTTAAAATTTTATTACTATTATTGTTATTATAGTGTTGTGTATCTTCCTTTGGTGTTCCATAAAAAGGGTCCAGGTGATAAACAACACATTTTGTAACAAAACTCGCCCTCTCTTCCTTCTTATATTTTAAGAAGCCTCTGTATGGATACGTCTCAGTCATCCTCTTCCCGGCAGTGTTAGATTTCAGTTGGTGAGTCTCTTATTGTGAAGTGGTGTCGTTTGCTCTAGAAGTGCTCCAATGTCAGATCAGCCGAATCCCGAAAACTATGAGCACATGCCATGTTTGCTTATTTTGATATAGACCTAAGATGTATTTATATGACTATATTACCCACGGTTGTTTGTATGTCCTGAACCCTATTTATATTTGCTAGTATTATGATTTTTAGACTTTAGCAATAGACTATGAAATTTCAGTTTGACTATTATGATATAAGACTTTAAATACAATTTTAGAGATTTTCATTTTGACTATACTATTTAATAAAGCAAATGATTTGTATGTAGAAAACGAAGCTATATTTTAAATAGTTTTATGATTTACTGTGCATATAAGTAATACAGGGCACGAGACTTATGTGTAAAAAGGGATTTTCCATGTATCAATTACATTCTCAAATCATGTCTTGACACTATTTTTATATGCTTCTATTTTTATAAAAGCACAAAATCTGGAACTAAATTCTATATAAGTACTTTTTTTCTGGAAAAAAAATTGATTTTTTTCTTCTTCAAAATTTATCCAAACAAGCTCTTAAATTCTATATACTTAAGGTGTATTTAGTTGGAAAGTAAAAATAAATTTAATTTGCACCCTATTATTTTTACCCCTCCACTGAATATAGTGTAAAA
The DNA here is from genome assembly GCA_030441495.1 of Dalbergia oliveri. Classification (NCBI taxonomy): domain Eukaryota; kingdom Viridiplantae; phylum Streptophyta; class Magnoliopsida; order Fabales; family Fabaceae; genus Dalbergia; species Dalbergia oliveri. The sequence continues at coordinate 28,748,510 of JAMLFY010000007.1, forward strand.
CTGTTTACGCACTAATCCAATTATGTTTTACCACTTTAGTTATAATAGCTAACTCTTCTATCCACTATTTCAAAAGTATGCAAATAGAAAATTATAGTTAAATGATAGTGTAAAACACATTTACATGGAAGTGCATTAAAATTAAATTCTTATTTTATATTTTATGGAAACTTGTTAGTGGTATATATAAGCATAGGCCCTGTGCATAAATAGGATGCAATGAAGGCAAGTGTAACGCTTGAAAAGAAACGAGAGTATGCTGCAGCTACTATATTGGCATTTGATGTCAAAGTCACCCTTGAGGCTAGGGAACTTGCAGATGAACCGGGTGTGAAAATTTTTATTGCGGATACCATTTATCACCTGTTTGATCAATTTAAGGCCTATATCGACAACATTAGGAGGAGACAGAGAATCTGCTGATGAGGCAGTCTTCCTACGTGTTCTAAAAATTTTACCAAATTGCATTTTCAACAAGAAGGATCCAATTGTTTTGGGAGTTGATGTCCTTGAAGGCATTGCAAAGGTGTATTCTTTTATTCAGGGATATTGCTGCAATGTCTATGACGAATAGCAGTGTTCTCAAAATAAGGTTCTTTTTTCTAAGCAAGGTGTGTAAGTGTATAACATGAAAAGATTCAGGGGAGTTATGTGTAATTTCCCTCTTATTTAATAGGTAATTAGGTGAGAGAAATGTTCATTGGTGCAAGGTGGAGCCAACCAAGGACAACATTAAGAGCCTCTAATTGGGACATTCTTGTACATCACCACCTGCACCCCCAAACCAAAAGTTGTAACCCCAGTAATCTTTATCGCTGAAGGAGTTACCTCCTGCCTTATAACAAGAACTTTGTTTAACTTCTATTAAACCATTATCATGGGCATTCCCATTCAGGTGCATGACGCTGGCATCATCAGGTCTTTTCGACCAAAGTTTTCTGAAATGGCTAATACCTTGTTCCACATCCCCACCGTTTCCCATCATTGGCAACTTTGGCGTATAGCTCTCCACGTAACCACCCCAGTTTATTGTCTCAAATCCGTCTTTGATTATTGGGAATAAAGCGTCAGGGTAGTATCCAATTTTTTCGTAACTAGCCAGGTCCTTCCCATGCCCATATACTATCCACCAGTCTTTTTCGGGAAATGCATCCTGCATTCAATTTAAGAATAAGATTAATACTGCAACCACACTACAAAAGAATGGATTATAAGTGTATGCTCTCTCCCCTTCCATCTCAATTGTTCAAAACAAAAGAACACATTAAGAAAGTAATGAATGAGTATTTATAATAGTATAGAAGTGTGTTAATTAGCAAGATTGTTTATATTTATGCACAGCCTTTGAGTCTGATTATGCTCTTGAATAAACAAAAATAGATAAGGTACAGTAAAGTATAATAAGAGTATAACTGATAAATAAAAATTAATGATTTCTTAATTTGATAAATAGATGTACGAAATGAAATGAAATTTAAAAAAAAGGTAGGACTTGATCTAAAGTTTACGACAGAATCTAATAATTAGTAAAAGAGTTTGGTTTTAATATATTTATAGATAAAAGATTTTTACATTATCCGTTCATATAAATAAAAATAAATCTTTACCCGAACCACCCCAACGTTGATGTAGACAAAGTTTTCCGCTTCATGGCCAACAGAAATTTGGTCAATGACGATATCAATTGGTATCTTGGGATGTACTTGAACAAAACCAGGACACCGTGTATTAATGCAACCTTCTACTTTTCCATTTAGTTTTTGCTGAAATGGCAAAAGAGAAAGCAATGCAGTACTAGTAAGTGTCTTATTACTAGCTATCTAGCATATTTGTTATACAAATTGCAATTGAAGAAATGGAAGACATAGGTCAACATACACCCCAAGCTGCATATAGGTGAGTACGGTTGTCTCCATTGAATATATCCGGATATACCTGTAAAATTCGAACAGAATGAAACTTCAATGGAGAAATATACTTAGCCAAATTTCCAAGGGTGAAGAAAAACAACGATTCTAAAGAAAATTTAGTATAGTTCTAGAACATGTACCACCCATCCAACACGTATAAAAGCGAAGTAATTATCGTCCTGGCCATCATCCATTGATACAATAGAAGCACTTGTTTGGCCACTATCGGCAACTGGGTTGTGTGTGCTAACATATCCTCCACCTTGAACATATCTCCATTCTGATGGTTTAACGTAAATTCCTGCAAACTGAGATATAATGGTGGCAAAGGCGAAAAAAATTATTAACACTAAAGCACCTAACAATTGAAATAATTTAGTATCATATCAACGTCTATGGCATAGAAATTGTATGGATATATATCATATTCAATGATTTTTCGAACAATTTTTTTTTCCTATAATTAATAACAGATTTGATTTAGTTCCTCTAAAGTGAGGTGATTGGTAAAGTGTAAAAGTGAGGGATTAATCATCTTGGGTCAATAACTTCCATCACATGTGCAATCCTAACTTTTACACTTTACAAATTCCTTCACTTAAGCCGAAACACTCCCAAATAGGATGAAACACACACAGCATAGCCACATAATAAAACAAAAACATAATATATAGTTTCATTCTCCCATTTACTACACAGTCATATCCTCCTTGCGCATCATAAATATTCACCAAATGGTTCTCTGTTCACATCAAAAGGAGCAGCCTTTGCATCAAGATCTGTGTCAAGTTCCAAATTCACACCCTGTTGCAGCATTATGAAGTCGCCACCAATTTTAAACACAACAGCAGTAATTATCGTCCTGGCCATCACTCATGGATAAGTAACATCCAGCTTTAACAAATACACCACCTCCTGCAGCATGTTGTTTCAAACCTGTCTTTGTTCCAGGGTAACACAATAATCTGAATATAAATTTCTATCACTTAATAATTTTATTTTATTTTCAATCTTCTTAATGATTACAAAAATCAGTAAATCAGTATGTAAATCTATCATTAGACCGAAAATGGGCACAACTAATTAATACAAAAAATGTGGTTGATGTTGCTCACTCACCCTCCATTCGTCTCCATTTGCAGCAGCATCTAATCTATGTGTTCTAAAGAAATCATTAGATTGCAACTGTTCTTTCTTCGTTCTCCTTATGGGAACTGTTCCTGGTGGACATTCTTCCTTCAATCCCAATTCAACATTGTTTGAGGAACCTTCAGGACTTCCTTTTGCTGAGAAAAAGTTGGTCTCGTCTACAAGTATATTTACTATAAATTATTAGTATATATATGAACTTTTGTTCAATGGAATATTAGTATATAACTCAAACACCAAATTAAAAGTTAAAAGTCATATAATTTCACTTGTTATAACATGGTGACAATTTGAATCTGCTTTAATTTGGCCAGTAGAATGTGTGTATGACAATTTGAATCTGCTTAAACCTGGATTTTGTGATCCTTAAGCAAAGGATGCTGAAATGCTGGCTGCTTGTAAAGTTCCACGCAATCGTAGATGTGTCCATATTCGGTCTGCAAATTTTGATGATTTGGTAAAATATATGGCATACTTGAGAAAGCTAAATAGCTTCTAGCGTTAGTACTAGTACTCTATGTCTATTGAAATGATTTGAAAAACTAGCTTGATTATAAGAACGATTTGAAAGATGCTCATAACAAATATTAACGAAATGATGAGTATTTCACCCGACAATAGAGGATATATATTGAGCCATACCTTGATGGTCTTCCTATGATGAGTGTTCAAGGAGCTATGCTTCAGACTTGCTCCATGCACTTCAAGTAGATAGGAAATGAGATGAATTGAAATGACAAATGCAGCAAACCGTATTACTTTGATAGAATCCATGTATGACTTTCATAGACTCTAATGCTTCTACACTATTTGAGTATCTACTCGATTTTAATTTATACTGCACACACACACATATATATATATATATATATATATATATATGTGTGGATGAGGGATGGGTAACCTTTACACATTCAATTGAAGGTTAACAACCTACAAATTTTTATATAGACAAAAAAAATTCATCCTTCTCTTTTCTTAATAAACTTATAATGGGTAGCATTGTAATTTCATTTCATTCACATTAATTGCTACTTTAATTTTTCTCTCACATAATTGAGATATCTGTCTCCACTATTTTTCTCTTTCCTAAATAATGTATAAGGAATATATTAAAAGGTTCAATACCATTATTATATGCTTAAATATGTTTAGCATTAATTCAATCGAATATATTTTTATAAAATTTCTCAACAATTACATCCCAAGTTAGCATAGACCTACATTTAAATTACCCCCTAAAATTATACATGTGGTAGGTTGACGCTTTTAAAAAAATTAATAAATGCCATTATTATTTGAATATTTCTCGGGCATTGATTTCCTATGCATACACAGGTTATGGTTTTGAAATTTTTTTATCTATGTAACTTAATTAATATTTAATAACCACGTTTTACCCAGTACATATATGATTATTACATATTGACATGTAACGTGTAAAGCATGGGTTATTTTAGTGAGGGATGCAAATTGTTTCAGAATTTTATGAAAATTATTTTACCGAAATAACATTAAGCACATAATAATGTTATGTAATTTCTTAATAGCCCTTATACATTATTTAGGAAAGAGAAAATAGTGGAGAAAGATTCTTAATTATGTGAGAGAAAATTAAAGTAGTAATTAATGTGAATGAAATGAAATTATAATGCTACCAATAATATAAGTTTATTAAAAGGGAGAATGATGGATTTTTTTGTCTATATAAAAATGTGTAAATTGCTAACCTTCACGTGAATGTGTGGAGGTTAGTATTCCTTTATATATATTGGTCAAGATACTGAATAATTTTTTTTTTTATGTGTTTATGATTTGAACATTTATGGTATGAACTTGGAGGAGATTGACAAACATCCAAATACATATTCGTCAAATAACTTAGGGAATTATTAAATTAGTTAAATAGATTTTTTTGTTTGGGGCAGGGTAGTTAAGAGGGTTTATTGCTTGTGTTAATTTTGTTTATTTTTTATCAATTATTTCAAATGAAAAATAAATTCACTTTATTTTAGGTGCCTAGTACCCAGTTGAGTACAGAAAAAATCAAATGGAATATAGGAAAACAATCAATGTGAAGAATGAAAATTTATATAATTCTACATTTATTCCCCACCAAAAATATATTAATTATTTTATTAATGATTTCAGATTCTTACCCTATCAGTGAATTATTCCTTTCATTAATTCATCACATTATACAATATTTTCATTGATACTGTAAGAATTCATAACACATTGAATATCATAATTTATTTTATTGAAACTTGTTAGTGGTATAAGCATAGGCCCTTGTACATAAAAAGGATGTAACGAAGGCAAGCGCAATGCTTGAAAGGATGTGTTCATTTCTCTTACGAGTATTGTGCTTTCACTCGGTCCCTAGATTTTAGATATGTAGCGATTGCTTTTTATTAAGCTTTCGTATTTTGAGCTGCTCTCATTTTGGATAATTTCATCTGTTTGGATGTTCAAATAGGGCTTTTGATGTTCTGGTTTGTGCTCTGTCGCCAATTCTATCTGTGCATTTTTCTCAGGATGAAGGTAATGTTATTTCAGCATTGGCAAGAGTACATATCTATGGTTGTAAAGGACCAAAGCTACAATGTTGGATCTGGTTTTATATTTTGACTACCTGTCTCTTGCGAGTTAGCCTTTCCAGCCTTCATTGGTGTTGTGTTTAGATCTTAGTTTTTAGACTCTACTATTGAGTAATCTCATTTTCATTTTCCATTTTATTGTTGAATACTAGTAGTTCTCTTGAGCTTCTGTCTTTGAGAGTTAAACACTTCTTAATTATAAAAAAAAAAAAAGAAATGATAGTATATGCTGCTATATTGGCATTTGATGTCAAAGTCACTCTTGATGCTAGGGAACTTGCAGATGAACTGGGTATGAAAATTTTTATTGTGGATATCATTTATCATCTATTTGATCAATTTAAGGGCTATATCGAAAACATTAAGGAGGAGGAAATTAAAAGAGAGAATCTGCTGATGAGGCAGTCTTCCCTTGTATTCTGAAAATTTTACCAAATTGCATTTTCAACAAGAAGTATCTAATTGTTTTGGGAGTTTATTCAGGGAATTGGTTCATATTGCTACAATAATGTCTATGATTAATAGCAGTATTCTCAACATGATGAGTCTCTAATTGGGACATTTTTGTACATCACCACCGGCACCCCCAAACCAGAAGCTGTAACCCCAGTAATCTTTACCTTTGTAGGAGTTATCACCCGCATTATAACAAGCACTTTGTTTAACTCTTAATAAACCATTACTATGGCCATTCCCATTCACGTGTATGATGCCGCTGTCATCACCATGTCGTTTCGCCCAAAGTTGTCTGAAATGGCTACCTTGTTCCCCAACCACACCATTTCCCATCATTGGCAACTTTGGTGTATAGCTCTCCACATAACCACCCCAGTTTGCTGTCTGAAAACCGTCTTTGATTATTGGGAATAAACTGTCAGGATAATAACCAATTTTTTCGTAATTAGCCTGGTCATGCCCATGCCCATATACGATCCACCAGTTTTTCTTGGGAAACTCGTCCTGCATTCAATTCATGTATAAGAAAAATTAATACAATCGACATCGTGTATCATAAACCATATTAGACATATGGTTGATTGTGTGTTAATATATGATTAGATGATTGTATGAATTTTTTTACACTTTTAATGTATTCAAACTAAATCTTTTAATGAAAAATCTAAATGTGATCATGTGAAGTTTTTACATTGATTTTGAGAATTACAGTGTAAGAGTTGAATAGAATATAAGGCGTACCCGAACCACGCCAACATTGATGTACACAAAACTATCCGCTTCATGGCCAGAAGAAATTTGGTCAATGACCATATCAATTGGTATCTTGGGATGTACTTGAACAAAACCAGGACACATTGTATGAAAGCAACCTTCTTGTTTTCCATTTAGTTTTTGCTGGAATGGCAAAAGAGTAAGAAATCTAGCAAGTGTCTTATTAAAGCTAATTAGTATATTTGTTGTACAAATTGGGGACTGAAAAAGAAAAGCCAAAAAAAAAAAAAAAACAAAGAAAGAAAGAAATAGGTCAACATACTCCCCAAATTGCGTATAGGTGAGTACGGTTGTCTCCTTTGAATAGATCCGGATATACCTGTAAATTCGAACAAAATGAAACTTCAATGGAGAAGTACTACTATTTGATATGGTTGTGGACATGTTTACGACTATTTTAAGGTAATCAAAAGAGTAGTTAGGGGAATTATGCTTGCATCACATAAGCAACCATTTAAATATTTCTCACAATATATATTTATATATATATCTATGTGTGAATAAAATAATAATGTACTTCACCAAAATTCCTAGGGTGAAGAAAAACACCAATTTTAAAGAAAATTTAGCATAGTTCTAGAGCATGTACCACCCATCCAACACGTATAAAAGCGAAGTAATTATCGTCCTGGCCATCATCCATTGATACAATAGAAGCACTTGTTTGGCCACTATCGGCAACTGGGTTGTGTGTGCTAACATATCCTCCAGCTTGAACATATCTCCAATCTGATGGTTTAATGTAAATTCCTGCAAACTGAGATATAATGGGCAAAGACAGAAGAAGAAAAAAATATTAAGACCAGAGTACCTAACCATTGAAATAATTAATATCAATGACTATGACATAAAAATTGTATGGATATGTATATATCATATCAAGGGATTTTATTTACTATCCCTATAAAATTTAAAGGATATTTTTTAATTATATTTATGGCTAACAATGTACCACATGTCTCACTAATTAATTCATGTTTTTTAAAATCTATTCAATTACAACCGTTAATTATACAAAGTATATAAGTACGCTATGGGTATTGAAATTAAAAAAAAAAAACCATATGTCAAACAATTTAGTATTTTATTATTTATTTTGTGGCTCACAAGGTGATGTTACTTACTAGGTCAAGCATTTAAAGAGCAGAGAAAGGTGACCCGATGGAAGATCTGATCTTCCACATCAACACACCAACATCACACAAAGAAATTTATGCCAATGCCAATTCAGCTACGGGGTTTTTGGCATGTTAAGACATTTATAGGTGGTTAATTATACATTGTAGATTCTTTACATGAAATTTTTATATGAAAATCGATATTAGTCAAACATTTTCATGTTTATAAAATACAGTAATCAATCAATAATAAATATTTGATCCTCATCTATAACCAACATGATCAGAAGAATTAAACAGAAAAAAGATCGCAATAAAATGATTTTGTATACTTTCACTTAATAATTTTATTTTAAAATTTTATTCACAATTAAAAAATGCATTAAATTGGTATATAAATCCATCATTAAAATGAAAAATGGACACAACTTGATACAAAAAATGTGATTAATATAAAGTCATTAGAATTGGTCTAACTGTGAGATATTAATTGAGTAGTATGTATGAGTTAGGATTCAAATCTCATTATGATTGATATGATTTCATAAGTACAAAAAGGATATGGTTTATGTCACTCACTTACCCTCCATTGATCATCTCCATTTGTAGCCGCATCTAATCTTTGAAATTGTGTTCTGAAGAAATTATTAGATTGCAATCGTTCTTTCCTGGTCGTCCTTCTTATGGGAACTGTTCCTGGTGGACATTCTTCCTTCAATCCCAATTCAACATTGTTTGAAGAACCTTCAGAGACTTCCTTTTTCTGAGACAAAGTTGGCCTCGTCTACAAGTATTTACTATAAATTATTAGTATATGAACTTTTGTTCAATGAAATATTAGTGTATTACTCAAACACCACCAAATTAAAATTTAAAAGTTGTGTAATTTCACTTGTCAGTTGTCATTATAAGATGGTAACAATGCAATATATGCATTTTGAATCTGCTTTAGCCAGTAGAATGTGTATAAGTAAACCTGGATTTTATGATCCTTAAGCAAAGGATGCCGAAATGCTGGCTGCTTGTAAAGTTCCACGCAATCGTAGATGTGTCCATATTCGGTCTGCAAATTTTGATGATTTGGTAAAATATATGGCATACTTGAGAAAGCTAAGCAGTTTCTAGCATTACTCTATTCTATTGAAATTTGAAAAGGTTTTAAAAAACTAGCTTAATTAAATGACAAGCATTTCACCTGATAAATCAAGGGTATTGAATCATACCTTGATGGTCTTCCTATGATGAGTGTTCAAGGAGCTATGCTTCAAACTTGCTCCATGCACTTCAAGTAGATAGGAAATGAGATGAATTGAAATGACAAATGCAACAAACCGTATTACTTTGATAGAATCCATGTATGAACTTGATAGACTCTAATGCTTCTACCCTTTTTGAGTATCTGCTTGCTTTCAATTTATAATGCAGATTTTTTTTTTCTTTTCTTTTATGGTATATATGGTATATGTGAATTTCATTTTTTTTAACGTGTTTACGGTATGAACTTTTATGGTATGAATGAACTTGAAGGAGATTCTATCAGCATCCAAATATATATACTTCAAATAATTAAGAGAATTATTAAATTAGTTAGATAGAATTTTTTTAAATCACGAGATCTAATATATTTGTTAGTTAATTAGATTCCTTAAATATATAGCCTCTTCAAGAAATTAGTCACCACTTGCAGTGGTGGATACCTAAGTTTATCCTGAAAAAAAAAATTTGTTTTTGGGCATTGTAGTTAAGAGGATTTATTGTTTGTGTTAATTTTTTAATATTTTTTTTATCAATTATGTCAAATGAAAAATAAATTCACTTTATTTTGGGTGCATGGTACACAGTTGACTACCCAAAAAAACAAATGGAAAATAAAGAAAAAAAATCGCTATGGAGAATAAAAATATAAATAATTCTACATTTTTGCCCCCAAAAATATATTAAGTATTTTATCAATGATTCAGATTCTTACCATATTAAATAATAATGAATTACTAGAAATAATACTAGTACAATGTACGTCTTCGTTTATATTTTTAGACTAAACACTCAAATTGGTTTCAAAAAATGTATAAGAAACAAGTTAGTCTTCCCAAATTTTGAAACCTAAACTGGTTACTCCATATAATAAAAAAAGGGACAAATTATCTTTAATACAGTGAGGACCAATTTGTCCCCTTTTTTTAAAATGTGAGGATCAATTTGAAATTTTTAAAATTTGAGAAGCTAATTTATTCCACAATACATATGAGGGATAATTTTATTTTTTTCATATTTTTATTATAACTATTTTTAATAAGATGATTTTTGAAAAATATTTTGATAGTAATTGAAAAGTAAACATGGTAATTATATTGAGAATTTTTCTTTAAATGTTCTACATAAATAAATAGATAAAAAAAAATACATTCATTGATTAATTTTTTATTTACCATTTCACTGTAGATGACATTTAATTTTCATTTTGGGCAGCATTCAATGCATTTATTTAGAATGATGAATCTACAAAAAGATAGTGTTTCCCCCATCCAGTTATAATCAAATTGTAAATGAAGTTAAAAAAATCTATAGACATAAATGTTGAAAAAGGACCCTAAATAACTATATAAATAACACGTGTATCCTAAAACTCGTATGAAAGACATGTGTAATAGTTTTCATGGCTCTCAAATATTATAATAGTAGATAATGAGTCTTAAATATTTGATTAAAAATAAATTTGGTAGAAATTAAATTTTGAATTATTATAATATCAAAATCAATCAATTAGCAATTCGTTAACAATTTGACGTACCTGTTTTCTTTAGAGCTTAAAAATATGCTGATCTTAAAAGTTATTTATTTTGAAAATATTTTCTTTTTAATTTTTTACATTACATAATATGAGGCTATTAATGATTCTTAATTTTAATTGAAAATCATAATTTTATTGACATTGATCTTCTCATAATGCAAATTATGATCTTTAATGATTGTAATATTTAATTTTATTTCATATAAAAAATAATTAATAAGCAAATTGTAAATTAAGTTAAAAAAAATCTTTAGACACAAAGATTGAGAAAGATAAGACCTAAATCACTAAATAAATTACACGTGAACCTAAATCACTATATGAATAACACGTGTAATAGTTTTCATGAAAAGAGTCTAAAATATTAGTATAGTAGATTTTTTTTCATTGTTAATTATTCTCAATAATTGAGTTTTTAGTTCATCCAAACAAATAGAAGGTATCAAACAATTACTCTAAGGAAAAGTGAAAGACATATCACGATAAAAGCATTCCCCTTTTTTCTTTTTCATATACACGATTTTTTATTATAATGGACACCATTCATATTTTTATTACCTCAATGCATTTATATCTATTCTATTTTTTTAATGATTCTTAATTTTATATTTTTTTCATTCGTAATGATTCTTAATTTTAATTGTAGATTGTAGTTTTAATTAGTCTAATTTTATTGATTCATGTAATCTTTAATTATTATAATATTTGATTTTATTAATAATTAATAATTAAATTATAAATTAAGTTAAAAAAATTCATAGACATAAATGTTGAGAAAAGTGGACCCTAAATAACTATACGAATGACACGTGTACTTCAAAGCTCTATATGAAAGGCACATGTAATAATTTTTATGAAATGACTCTCAAATATTATAATAATATAATTTTTATTGTAATGAGCAATATTCATATTTTTATCACCCTAATACATTTATATCTAATCCATTTTTAATGATTTTCAATTTTATATTATTTTACATTCTTAATGATTCTTAATTTTAATTGTAGATCGTAATTTTAATGATTTTAATTTTATTGATTCATGTAATCTTTAATAATTGTAATATTTGATTTTATTAATAATTTAATTATAAATTAAGTAAAAAAAATCTGTAGATATAAATGTTAAAAATAGACCCTAAATAACTATATGAATAACATGTGTACCCTAAAGCTTTGTATGAAAATACGTGTCATAGTTTTCATGAAATGACTCTCAAATATTATAATGGTAGATATTGTTATGTGCAGCAAAATAAATTGTCACGTGAGTCTTAAAAATGTTAAGGTTGTGTTTTTCCTTTTAAACTTAACTTAAAAATAACTACCAAAAAAAATCATGACTTAAAAAATTAATTTAATTTGTTTCATGGCCAGAGGCATATTTGTGAACTCTATGCCCAAGGGGATTAGTCATTGCTTTCTATAATGGATACTCTTGGTTCATAAAAAAAATTTAATTTTGTATTTTTTAAATTTTAAGTAGATTAATCATCAAAATTGAAATTAAAAAAAAATTAAATGTTGTATCATGACCTAGCAAATTAAATTTTAATCTTATTGAATTCAAAGGTAAAAATTAATATTGTTACATAATTATTGTAAAATAGAGTAATTTCAATTAAAAATATAAAGGATCATATAATAATTGAAAATTTAGGTGAATATTAACTACAAAATAATTATAATGCTACTTTGAATAATATATAATTGCAAGTTGAAGTAAATTTTTATTACAAAATAATGAGTTATATAATAATCGAGAGGTGGAATGAGCATTAGTTACGTACGGAATGAGTATTTATATACCTTTTCATTTAATACCAAATGGAAATATATATATATAGGATCAAGTGAGAGAAGTGATTTTATATGAGAGTGAGAGGAGTAAATCTTGACAATCAAATTTTATACTAATGATCAAGATTAAAACATAAAGTCATGTGACTTTTTTAAGTGATCATGTGGCATTTTAATAACTTTTAATTTAACCATCGATATATGATTATACGTTTAGATTTGACCCTCTTACTCTTATATAAAATCAATCCTCTCACTAGATATACCTCATATATATATATATATATATATATATATATATATTCTATAATCATACAATTACGAATTCATTCTCAAAAAAAATCACATGGCAAATTCTTCTTGAATGAGAATTTTGTACGTAATGTAAATAACAAATAATTATAATTATAGAAAGATACAACACTATTTTCTTGTGATTGAAGCATGTTCCCTTTGTCACTATATATATTTATTTGTGAAATACATCCAATTGGTATCGTCTTTTCTTTCCATTTTTTTATCATCTTTCTTTTCTTTTGATTTATTGTTGAAATTATGGGATCAAATTCATTATGGTATGATGCTTTTCTTTCGCTGTGCTTCTAGTTAATTGTGTTCTTGCATTCTATCTTGCATACTATTACAATTGTTCTATATTTTATTGTTTTGTAATTTAGTATGACATCTATTAGATTAAAGCATTCTCTATTATTTCATATGTTGCTAGACTCAAATCTAGAGAAAAATATTTCATCCCTTTCACTTCTTTTTTTATTATTATTGTTTTTATATTATATCTTATCATATCATCTCATTTTATTCTTATTTAGTAATATCCAAATAATATGAGTTTCTCATTTATAATTTCATTTTGTTCTAATATATATCACCTATTTTTATCTTATTCACTTTAATCTTTATTAGTTGCAGGTAAATGTTATTTTACATTGTCTCATCAAATTGTGTAATTCATAATATATAGGATAAGTGAAGAAATGAACTTTTTTTGTGATTCTTCTTCATTGGTTGTAATCAATGAAATTATGTTGTTTTATTGTGATGGTTTCCTTATTAGGAAATTCACTTGGAACAATGTATATATCTATAACCTTTTAGGTTTGGATATCTACTATACTAATATTTAAACTCCTTTCAAGGTAATTATTAGACGTCTCATTCATATAGTGATTTACGTTTCATGTATCATTTATACAGTGATTTAGACCCTACATTTCTCAATCTTTATGTCTAAATTTTTTTTATTTAATTTATAATTTACTTATTAATTATTTTTTATATGAAATAAAATCAAATATTACAATCATTAAATATTGCAATTTGCTCTAAAAAAGGACCCATGTCAATATAATTATGATCCATAATTAAAATTAAGAATCATTAATAGCCTCACATTATGAGGGTAATATAAAAAATAAAAAGACAATATTTTCAAAATAAATAACCTTTAAGATCAGCATATTTTTCGGCTTAAAGAAACAGACAGGGTTAAATTGTTAACGAATTGTTAATTGGTTGATTTTGATATGATAGTAATTCAAAATTCAATTTCTACCAAATTTATTCTTAATCAAATATGATAATAATTGATATAATATTAATATTTAAGACTCATTATTACATGGAAAGTCTTCCATGTGTTATTCATAAAAAAATTTTGCCCCATCATTTTCATAATCTTAATATTTAAAGTAAGTTTTGAATTTAATTTATCTTTAATTATCAGTTATTTTTCTAACCATATTTTCACATCTCTCTACCATTAACAAAAGTAATATAAAAAATAAAAAAAAAACATAAACAAAATTATGATTCAATATATTATACCATAAAAATTATATATATAATTATAGTATTAATGATGACAAAGCTATTATAATTATATTATAAAAAAATTACAATTAACAATAAATATATTGATTATATTTATTATAATTAAGGATTATAATTGTAGGATTAATTATAATAAAAATATTATAATTACGATAATTAATGACAACAAGAAAACCTTATCACACTTTTATTTTTTAATTATCTTTATTGGATTTATATTATATATGTATTTTCATTTTTAATTTGGATTATGTTACATTAGTATTATTTGTTATTATATTATGGATATTTATGTTTTGGATTTCAAAGTATTTTTTATTTTTTTAATTAACTTGTAAATATTAGTATGGATTCAAATTTCCATATGGAATGGGAAATGGAATCCGTGATAAGGATGATGATGGTGATAAAGGCAAAATTCTAAGTGAAGACGGGATTAGGGGAGTTTAACTTCAAATTTAGAACTTTTAAAAATCATAACAAAAAAAATTATCTATCTACCTGTCTCATTATACCCTATTTAATTTTTTACAAGTTGAATATCTATCAATTCCATAAATTTTCCCACTAATTTTTTTGAAAAAAATTTCAATTTTTCAACATTAAAATATTTAAAAATCAATTCCACAATTTATACTTCTTTGATAATGATACTAAATATTTATTAATTTTTGAAAAATTAAATAATTACATTACTTTTTATTGAAAATAATATTGTAATTGATATACTACTCTAATAATTGAGATGATATAAATTAAAATTATATATAATTTTTTTAATAATTATAATATATATTTTAAAATTGATATTTTAATTTATTAAAAAGATGTACAAGGAAAGGATGTGTAATTAAAATCATATAAAATAAATTTATTCATTATTTTTATTAATTAAAAAATTTATTTTTATATTTTTGTAAATTACATATTTTAATTTACTAGAAAGATATAAACAGCTAGGGATAATTAAAAAAAAGTTAAAAGTGGGTACACAGGAATTGCCACAATGGGGATAGAATGAAGACATATTTTGTCTTCATAGGATGGTCAATGGGAGTGAAGTCCGATTTAACAAGAAAGGATGGGGATAACACATCTTCATTTTTCAATTATCTTTATTGGATTTGCATTATGTATACATTTTTAATTTAAATTTGGATTATGTTGTATTAATAGTATTTCTTATTGTGGATATTTATGTTTTAAATTGTAAAATATTTTTAAAGTTGTTCTCTTTTTGGAATTTGTTAATAAATCCCTTCGAATCCTGGAAGGATTCAAAATAACACAGGAAATGGGAAATGGGGACCAGTAAAAGGGATGGAGATGGGGATGGGGATGAGAGAAAATTTTAAACGCGAGGAGGCATAAAACATGTTCCCATTCTCATGGATGTCATTGTTATCTTTATAAATGACTCATTATAAAATAAAATTATCCACTTAATCATTCTCTTTCTTTAATCAACAATTTTAACTTTCGAAATGTGTAAAATTTTCATAAAATGGGTTCTTTATTGTTAGTTATAAGTCATCTCCTGAGATTTTTCAATCTTCTAAACATGATATTCAAAATAAGATATAAATTAGAATAACATATTTATATTTTTTCTATGTATTTAATTATTTAACTATTAGCTTATTTTTAAGATAAATTTATATACTCAATTTTCTATAAGATATATTTAAATAAATTATCATTTAGTTTCAATAATGATTAATAAACTATTTTTTATTATTTCCTTGTGCATTGTATGAGTCAAACAACTAGTTTGTATTGTTTCTAACACAAATAATTTGAATTGGCAATATAATGGTTTTTCTATACGATGAATGCAACGAAAGAATTGTAATTATTTTTTCAATAATGTTATAAATTCTATTTACATATTATCTTGAAGTTTAACCACTGCCCATTCATCATTCTTCCAAATAATGGTGATTAGTATAATTTCATTCAAAATCAAAATGATCCACAATAATTACTTAAACAAAATTTGAAAAGAAATATGAATGTTAAATGTAATAATTCTTTGATTAACTTTGAGAAAATCATATGATAGATAATAATATAATTTAGAATATATAGATATTAGTAAAATTAATAAAATTTAGAATATATGTCTCAAAAAATTAATATATGATTATTTTTACTCTAATTTTTAAATATATATCTCTCTTGATTTTCAATAATTACTATATTAACCATTAGATGATATTTTAATTTTTTTGCTATATATTTTTATGTTATCATCCATATTTTATTAAATTCAATAATACATATTTATTTATATGATAATTATATATATATATATATATTGATTTATTAC
This sequence comes from Dalbergia oliveri, assembly GCA_030441495.1. Classification (NCBI taxonomy): domain Eukaryota; kingdom Viridiplantae; phylum Streptophyta; class Magnoliopsida; order Fabales; family Fabaceae; genus Dalbergia; species Dalbergia oliveri. The sequence continues at coordinate 28,765,290 of JAMLFY010000007.1, forward strand.
CACTGTTTTTTTTTTTGTAGAATAATTTCTTTTAGTAGAATAATATTAATATATATATATATATATTGATTTATTCTCTTTTACTCACTCTTTTCTTTAAATATAAAAGCACTTGAATCAAATAAGTATTGATGGATATGGCAGTGTTATTCAGATGTTTAGATTTTTCATATAATTTTCGCATCATTTGTTGAGGGCCAAAGTATATTGATTAGTCACTAGTTGAAGACAATTTCTTCATTTGTTAATTAATCAATATATCCTATTAACAAATAATTAAAACATTTATTTATTAATGCATGCAAAAGTTTTGATGCCCAAGAATTATTTCCCATCAACGGCTAGCATAGTTCATATATATTAAAAAATCACATATATTCCTATTAAGGAGAGCTTGTACCAAGCTTTTTTTTTTTACCATGCATATTATATTTCCATCCACTTGATCCATGAAAAACTCTTAGCTTTCTCATATATAAAAGACATTATATGCAAGTAACTCAGTTAATGATAGACTCATGTATGTCTTAATGAATTATGAGAAATTGCAAATTTGGCTTTCTTTCCGACATCCAAATAAACCTTACCTCCTTTTAATATTTACTACCAAGCCAACTTTTTCTTCAATATAATTCAAGTCCCATCTTATCATTTCTCATTAAAAAAAAAAAAGTGAAGGACCTCTAAAGGAGAAAATAAAAGAAGGCTTAACCTCAAATGGAAAAGCAAAGAAGGACATATACGTCCAAGGGCCATATGAAAGTGAGATACAGAGCATATATGCATACTTGACCTAATTAACATGAAATGCAATTCGCAAAACTCACTTCACAAAAGGGAGTTTAATTAAAGCCCACTTGACCCAATCAACTTGGTTAGCCCAAAAGTTATAGCCATGGCTAGCCAACCCCCAACCAAGACTCTCACACAAGACCTCAATGCTGGAGCCTTACCAAGCACTGCCCCTAACCAACCAAAGACCACCAAAGCAAAGCTAACTGCTCCCAAAACAACTCCTAACCTCACCTTATACTGTCTTATAAAAGAGGCTGCAAGAAGTGGGACCATTGCACCAACTGAGAATGCAAAAGCTGAAGCAGCTGCTGCTTGTAGAGGGTTGGGCAAACCCTCTTTCTCTTCATTGTTATCTTCCTCTTCTGATCTACTTGTGCCAATATTGCCCCTTTGCTTGTCTCTCTTCAATTGAGCAACCTCTATGTCCAATTGTGAATACACAGACACAAACTCCCCTATGGCCATGCTACATGCACCTGCCACCAACCCTGCAAAACCTGATAGGGTCATGGCCTTGATGTCTTGCCTCACTGCTCCCACACCCATCATTAGTGATGCTGTGGAGACCAACCCATCATTGGCTCCTAGGACAGCAGCACGTAGCCATTGGGATCTTTTTGAGTAATCAAAGTCCTCCTTTGTTTCAATCTCTAGTGTTGTTGCTTGTTGCTCAAGATCATTGACAAATTTGGCTTTGTAAAGGGGTGAATGATTTGATGCCATGACAAAGGGTTACACACAATTTGAGAAAATTGTAAGAGAAGATAATAATCAATGTGGAGGGTGATGAATTAGAGGGTATAGAGAAAGTGCGGAGGACACACGCTACCAAAGAAGGGTATTTATGGATGAAATTTGCCTATTGGAGGGCAAAAGTGGACCCACCAAGTATTAATTAAAAGACAAAAAAATTTATATTGACCAAATGCATACGGAAATATGTATTGGGTTCTAATGAAAAGTAAATTTTGCCCCATTTATTAAAGATTGAATGATAAAAAGAGGGGAATGATTGAGGGTGTGTGCACCCGAATCGTGACATCGGTAAAGGGATATTATGGATCAAATGTGGCTCTTTAATCTTTCGGTCAAGAATGGAATGTACTTTAAGTGTGCAATCAATCTTTTTTGTGTTTTTGCAAAATTATTGAGCCTTTAGGCTTTAGCCTTATAATTTCGAAAGACCGAGCCAATATAATAGACATGATGAATAGGCCAGAGAAGTTATCATTATATTGAAGAAACGACTAATCAAGCATAATTTTGTTGTTCGAAGAAATAAGGCATATTGGTTACTTGGATCAATGCTAATTAAGTTGCAAATATTGTTTATGAACATCTTAATTAACGAACGTATATTTAGCAGACAATATCACAAATCAAATTGAGAAAGATATTCATGAAAATGTAATATCACTCTGCTTTTCCCTCCAAAAAGAAGAGCACATCTTTCACAAAGTTCCAAAATCATGTGTATAGGGAGATGTTGATCAGATAAGAAGCTTCTCCAACAAATAATAGTATATTCGATCATTGAATCCAGAAGCAATATATAATGGCAGATTCTCATATATAAATGCTAGTCAATACAATTTTTATAGTCTATAGATGTCGACAATCAAAAGATAACATGTGTAAGTGAATTCATTTGATATGTGGATCAGACAATAAAAAATAAGGAGTTTTTTAACATGGGATGAATCACTTATGGATTATGATGGTTCTTATTTTTAATATGGAGTTTTTTATAATCATTTTGCCCCATTCTCTATCTTCTTTCTTTGTCCATCTCATCTGCCCCTTCCTAAACCATTATCGATTCATAGAACCTACTAATCGTTCATTTGAACCCTCCCCTTCCCCTCATGGTAGCTCCCCTTTCCACCAAAAAAAATAAAAATAAAAATGTTATTCCAACCCCCAAAAATTAGTGTCCAACCGTTGAATGTGATAGTGATCCAATTTTCTCCACTTATCTATCATATCCAAAGGTGATGTTCTAATTAGACATCCATTTTTAGGTGTTAGAATAGCAATATTTAAAAAAAAAAAAACAAAAGACTTTCCCTTTCTAATAACATTTTCCACTAAGATTTTCTATTTGTTTCTAGAAAATAGCAAAACAACAAATTATTCAAGTTCTATCATGGGTAAGTCACTCCACTTAACAAAAAAATGAAAGAAAGATAAACGTTAATTTTTGGTAACATTTCCACTCAAATTTTCCATTTGTTTCTAAAAATAGCAAATAGCAAAACAACAAATCAAAATCTAAACCTCCATGGCTTCTTTGCACTTGTCAAGTCACTTTCATTTCCCATTAAAAAAAAATCCACATTTTAGTAACATTTTTGTTCAAATTTTCCATTTGTTTCCCTAGAAAATAGCACGCATGAAGCAATTAATCAGTCCTCGCCATTTGCTCACTAGCATAGCCATCTCGCACCCAAGCTCCTCGTCACCTGGCATGCCACCAACCATGAGACCACCACCACTTTGATGCTAACATCGTTTAGTTCCTCCTCGTCGAGGTAATCAGATTCGCTATCTTCTTCTCGGTCGTTGTTAGCATCGTCCTCTCCCCTTCTCATTCAACCTCAACACCAACATTACCCAGCTTGAAGATTGGTTCTCCGACACCAATTTTAATGGATCTGAGCATGTGAGATCGACCATGGAGCTCCATCAATGTTGTTGCCGTCAATCTTCCAAAAGGACGCATCCATCGTTGTTGTTCGTGAGCTCGAAGAAGATTGAATGATTCCACGAGCTCAAAGAGAGATTAGAGTTTGGAAGGGTACAGTTTTGGAATTTCCTCTCTTCTGTTTCTAGAATAGTGAGAGAGAGAGAGAGAGAGAGAGAGAGAGAGAGAGGGAGGGGGGAAGCTCTGATTGCAATGAGAAAGGGCTTTGTGGGTAATTGAATTTAGTAAATATTTTTTATATTTAAAATTGTAACCATCTAAATTTTGGAGCAATGAAACTTCCATTTTTTGAAATAGCATGATAGTGGCTTGTATTGTTGTGGCCCACATGTGCTACCTTCAACTGTCATCACAATAAGCTTACACATATTGACTATATGACCAACTGCATTGTAGGCATTGACTCATGCATGCAGGGGAGCAATTTCTATATATAATTGATGATGTGGAGAGCCACGGAAGACAAAGTACAAATTAGATCCAAAGCAGAAAATTAAAGGTTTATATAGTAGGTACGTATGTTAGAGTGCCATGATGTGAAGGAATATAATAGAGACCATCATATATAATCTATTTTATCTATAAAGAAAAGAATATAATATAGGATGTACCCAGTACACTTTAAGGAAGTTTGTACCTGACATGAAGCTCATGACTATGGCATGAGTCAGACAAGGACAGAACATAGTGATAACTGATAACCCACATAAAAAAGGCTGTCGTTACATGTGAAAATAGGACGGAAAGTATATTATATTGAGGTATCTTTGTTCCTTCTGTCATAATGCAGGGTCTAGCCAAAGAATTTCATGTAGCATTGGGAGATTGATGGAAGTTATTGATGTGCATCAAAATTATATCTAGTTTTTACATAGTTTCTATAGGCAGTTAATAGCATAAAATCATTTATTAATGCACTTCTACTCATTAACTTAAAATTTTAGAGAGATAGTTTCATAACATAGTATCAAAAGAGGCATTATAACCAAATGGTCAAGTGTTCAAATCTTATTCTACTAAAATATCCATGCTCAACCCCAAAAATAAACATTTGCGTGAAGAGACATATTAAAATATAATATCATTTATATATACCTCTTCTTATTTGCTTAAGTTTTTGGAAAGATGATTTTATTACATGCCTTCGACCACTCTAAACCATAAGCGCAATAATTTAGGATGGTAGCAAGAATGATAGGGTAAATGGTCCTTTTACACTGCTGTAATAACCATCATTACAACCAATCTCCATTATGAAAAAAAGAAAAGAAAAAAAGATAAAGTTGGAATTCTTGTCCGAATATAATACGAGAACTCTTCAGTCCACCATTATTTAGAGATATGACTAAAATAGCCTTTATAAACATTCAGACATCTCTTCCGAGTTGAAACATCTTTTAGAATGGCATTAGGACTTAGGCGCCCATTAATTATCTTGTGATTGAACTATACCATGCATAGTGCTTGATCATGTTCTTCAGATTTTTGTTTGATGTTCAATCTCACCAAGTTATAAAGGCATAATGGTTCCAAAAGCAGCAAATCAAGCAGGGTGGCATGCTGGGCTCTTCTCTATTCTGATTCGCTGCTAATATCATGGGGCATTGTCAGCATAGCAGAGCATATAAGGATTCTCTGCATTGTGATTTTCGGCGGACACCAAGGTTTGTATTTGATATTGCAGAGGTGTGTATTTGATAGACAGTCAATGTTGTGTTTGTGCAAAATGGGTGGGAGGATTTTCTGTATTAGGCTGTTACAGTTTGCAGCAGTTCTAGGTGCTATTGGTATTACTTGCTGGCTGATTCGTTTCTTTATCTTTGTACTTTGTTTTGCTTCACTCTCCTTCTGATTGTGAAGGTTGAGTTTATTCAATTATTAAAAAAATAAAAATTCATTTAACAACTATTTTTGTTTTTTATAAAAAAAAACTGGACAAATTTTTCTGACATTGTATTATTGCTCATGGTTATATAATAGAAAATGCAAGGGACAGTGTGTACTTATATTCACACTTTAATTAACTTAGTTACATAATACTAAAACAATGATTTAGGACTAAGTTGAGAGTGTGTTTGTTTAAGATTTTGAAAAAGATCATTATAAAACTTAAGTTTTATATTTTATTGAAAAAGTTTTTTTTTTTTCAGAAATTACTCTTTTTAGTTTCTACCAAAAAATGATGACTGATTTTTTTTAAAAAATTTAATTATTTTTTAAAAATTATTCAAATATACAAAAGTTATATTTTTAGTTAAAAAAAAGTTATTCTAAACAGGAAAATTTTTTAACTAAACGCACCTTGAGAGTGATTTGAAATATAAAGACCTAACTTGAGAAAAATAATGTATAAAAAAATTAAAAAAATCAAATAAAGGTAAGGGATTAAAAAGACTACCTTAGTGTTTTTTTTTTTACTATTCTATCATCAAAAGAAAAGGTGGAAAAGGATATTTGATTCTTCCTCTGATGTAAGATGTCTTTCTCCATGCACCCATGCACGCGCAGAAGGAATTCTTGTTGACCAAGTACAAAAGTCGTGTTTCCACCAATATAGATCTAACTAGAGGGACAGAGGTAAATGTAGAACGACTAGGCTCAAGAGAAGGGAGAATGGATTGCTGAAGAGGAAAGCACTAAGTGCTGTGATAAAAATGAAAAGCATTGGATAATTCAACATTTATATAATGGAACGGAGTGTACATTCCACAAGAATACCCACCAATGAGCATTATCTCCTTCCAATCAGAGACACAAACCAGAGCCTTCTTTGTTCTGCTCTCCAACAACGTAATTGCATTATTTGGGTCACCAACTTGCTTCACGGATGAGGGGAAAAAATCAACAAGGTCCACAACTCTTTGTCTCATTAAATTAAAGCCCAATATACTAATTAAAGTATATATGTCCCTAGAAATAAAGGTGGTTCTAATTGATTGAATAGTGACATCCATTAACAAATGGCGTGATTAAGTTGAATTCCTGTCTAAGGAGAGATGCAAAGAGGACATACTTGTGATTATAATGACTTCGTTTTCAACCATTAACTGATGAATTAGCTAGGCTATTATCTATAACCCTTTTTTAGTTTTCCTGTAGTATATTGCATCTATATGTATTAACCTATGAAGTATCACTGCTACAAATTAGAGACTTCACGGCACTCCATTCACGGCGGTTCCACAAATTGGTCGTCGGTGACCATTTAACGCGGCATCTCCCTGCGGGTGATTGAACCGCCGCCGCTTGCCCTCCCTTCCTCAGTGAAACTTAGCGCTAAGCTTTCATCCTTTCTGCCGCGTCAATCCCCTCTCTCTTTTCCCTTGGTTTTTCGCTCCCTCTCTCTCAAGGTTGCTCCTTTCAAACCTGCTCCCTTTCTCTCAAGTTGGCTCCTTTGCTGAAGGTCGGTCACCGCTCTCCCTCACTCAGGTCCTCAAGGTTGGTCGAAGTCGCCGATCTCTCTGGCTCAAGGCCGCTGATCCGCTCCGCTCCACGCAGCTGCTGCTCCGCTCCAAGGTGGTTACTTTCTCTCGCACAGCTGATGCTCCGCTCCAAGGTGGTTGCTTTCTCTCGCGCAAGGTCGCCGCTCCGCTCTAGGGCCGCCGCTCTGTTCTGCAAGGCCACAGCTCCGCTCCGCAAGGCCGCCACTCCGCTCCGCTCGAAGGTCATTGCTTTCTCTCGTGCAAGGTTATTGCTCTGCTCGCAAGGCCGCTGCTCCGCTGTCCGTCCAAGGCCGCTCTGCTCCGCCTCCGAATCAAGGTTTGTGTTTCCTCTATTTTGGCATTTTTCCCCTTTCCCCTCTTTGTTGAAAAGGTAAATTTCCGTTCCATTGAAGTGCACTTGTATGGGTCCTAGCTTGATAATGCTTTGATGTGAAACATTATTGCAGGCAAGTTCATGCATAACAACAGAGCTTGCTTATGTTTATGAGCTGGTAGGTTCTATTTATTTCTCTATCTTGCTAATTTCCTGAAAGAATAAGCGAAAAGTTAAGTGTGTATGTTCAAGACTGCAGTGATGCTATTGTACTGTTCCTTTATTAACTTTAGGGATTTTGAACAAAGGGCTGTCCACCCTAGGATAGAAAAAGTGGCATCTATTTATTCTTAGCAAAGTATCCTTCATGTATTTGTGTTGCTTTTCTTGAACCAGACTTTTCTAAAATAGATGGATGTTTAAAGGCATCTGATTTTATGAGATGGGGGATGCAGAAAATGGAGAGGCACCAGATTTTATCACACTTAAAAGCCAATGCAATTGAGAGACTTGTTTAATTTGTATGAGTATTCTTTTACTTGGATTCAACTTTTAACTGATAGTGTCTTTTGCAGGTAATTGGTGTTATTGATGTAAACAGAATTTAAGAGAAGGGATATGCGACAGTGGTGAAAGGTTTCTGTGATGAGGTTAAAGCCAATTTACTTAGTTCTTTTCTTCTACATAGTATGTTGACATAATGAATTTAGGTGATGTGCTCATTCATTTTGTCATCAAATCATTTCCATGGTGCTTGTGCATAACTGGATGATATTTTAACAGCTGAATTAATCCATAGATATTGAAGATAATTCCACCACGTACAATTTCTTCCTGCATAGAGTAAACTTTGCTTTACAGTGGCTAACTTTTAATTTTTGGATTTTGGTAAATTTGATATTTTGTAGTTGGATGAGCTGAGGAAAATATATGAGGAACTGCAGAATTCCTCCAAGAGGTGGCTTCAGTGCACATTTTAATTGGGTAATACTAGTATTAATGTCTTTTACCATGAACAAGGGGTTTCAAGATTTCTTGTGTGATACATGTTTGGATGTTGTGTGAAATACCTTGACTCTAACATCAAAATTAAACTCTTAAGTAATTAGTTTTGATGCTCTCAAAGATCAATATATGAGAATATATGCTGTATGATTTCTTAAAAACACAACAATCTATAATGCAAAAGGTCTCAAACATGATTGGACATATAGATAGACACGTATAGTATTTAAAAACTAGAGAATCTTGCTGAACAGGTCACAGAAATGGCATGCTGGTGCAACTAAATCTGGATACAGCAAATTACTTACCCGTTCTGCTTTAAATAGATCCATCTGCTTTATGCTAACAATAAATTGCATGCACAGTAAATCAAATCAAAAGCATTATCCTAGCATGATTACACATGCATGCATGTCAATATCTGTTCATACAACATGACATGCATAAGTAAAAAGTTCTTGTTTTCTAAAATCCGCTGCCATATGTGCCGAGGCATCTACACTTCAGTAGGTCCATTTTTGTATCTATGGAGATCTGGGCCCCAGTTCTAGAGAAACAAATTTAAACTAGTAAGAAAGTGAACCTGTGTTCATTAGTTCCTCTGAATGCGATGATAATGGCATAGGGATCCTCAGCCACTCCAACAAATGCTTAGAATAGGTAGAGATAATAACATAAGAACAAAGAGTACATTAATACAAGAAAAAAAATAACTAACGAGTTAAAGAAAGAGAATTTGTTATTTCTATGGCTTAAAGGAATATTGTTTGCAAAGAGTTTTCACCCACCTGGAAGCAGTGCTAAACATCAACAACCAACTCTTGAATTCTTGATTGGACATCTATGATAAGATTAGAAAATAATAATATGCATAAATAATGATAAGTCCTCTAGCCATATAGCCGAAAAGGTTAATGATATATATAATTCCCATAGAACTCACGAGAGCATATTGCACTAATATTGTAGCAAGTGTATGATTGTACTCGATGATAATTAATCGGTGCATGCTTGGTGGACAATTGGACATAGGGAAATTTTGTCAAAAGTCTTGCATTCAATTGAAAGAGATTCTGGTGACTTAGGATTATGCATCTTGGGTTGGGTTGGGTTGTTTTTGGCACTCTAGTACCTCCCTAAGTTTTTTAAGAGAGACTTGCTGCATGGTTGTTGATAATCCATTTTTCAAAATCATTTGATTGTGTAGCAAAGCATAATATCTGCATATAGTGTAGAACTAAGTGTGTTTGAGAAAGAAAGAGCTCCTTGAAATATTTGTTAGCAGTTAAATGCAAAGAACTGACAATATCTCAATTTATTCACTAAGCATGCGCCAAATCAATTTTCTCTTAATGACTTTAGCTCAAACCATGATTAGAGATCTTCCAAATAGGAAACCAGACATACTAAAATTACGTGTCACTTATCTGCTGGAAAGGAATCCTCTTGTTTTTTGAGAACTTGCAAGAAACCTTAGCCTAAAAAAATATTCTAATAGAAAATACTAATGGAACATAATTTTGTTTTGAACTGCAAACGATCCTAATGCCTATTATTAACTAGGGTTCTTACAAGTCAACTGTGGCTTGAAGCTTCATTTTTTTTTGTCAAGTTCAAATTTAGTTTTTAAAGTTGAATGTACCATTATTTTTAAATTATTAAAATATTATACATGAACCTACTCCACTAGCCCAACAGGGAAAAGCACAAACATGTATGGATATCATTCTGCTATTTGCATAAAGGTGCTCTTTTTATCTATGCAGCATGGGAGGATTTTCGTGAGTTCATGTTATTGAGCTCTAGTCAAATTTGTTCTGTTGTTTGCCCCCAAATCCAAGTTATAGCCTCATTTGTTTGTCCTCTTATTTTTTCTTTTAGTCATTTTACTTGTTCCTTTTAGTTCTTTTATTTTCTCATTTTACAAGATTATGTTGTTATTTTTTCTTCAATTTCAAGTTGAAGACTTGGAATCACCAGGGTAAGCAAGATCCTCCTCTCCTGCTAGCCATGACTCAACAAATCAGGGGCCATCCAACAATTAGCATATTTTTTATTGTCTATGTTCATGTATCTTAGAACTATGGAACTTCACTTTTTGTGATGTTGCAAGATTATAAATTCTTGCTTGTTTTGTTTTATGATTTTGTAAGAAGTTTAAATGTTTGAGACATATGAGATATTATGATATATTATCTATTTTGAGACACATTATATTATATTATGAGTAATTGTAATTTAAATATTTGCTTTATGTTTGAAAATTTGTGGATGTTTGAAAGGATTTGTAATAGAAATATGTGACTAGATTTATGAGAGAATACAAAATATACAAGGGAAATATATGTTATATTAGTCATTAGTGGCGGTTTAAACCGCCGCAATTATAAAGAAAATATTCAATTTTCCTATTTTGCGTGGTTCATAACCGCCGTTATATTATTCAAGTTAATAAGGCACACTTATTCGCGGCGGTTAAATAACTGCCGCAACTTTTTTTGGAATATTATAATTTGAGTTTTTTGTGGCGGACACAAACCGCCGTAATATTTTAAATACTCACTTTTCACTTGACATTTGGCGGCGGTTACAAACCGCCGTTAAAGGCACAAGGCTTTTAGCGGCGGTTATTCCAGCGGTTGGCTCTAGCCGCCGCAAAATGGGTTGGCGACGGTTGATATGGCGGCGGTTTTAGAACCGCCGCAGGGGGCATTTGGCGGCGGTTAAAACCGCCGCTAAAGGTAACCGCCGAAAGTACTTTTTCCCTGTAGTGTATAAATATACAATATTGATTTGATTCATTGAATATGGAAATAGGGTGAAATTCTAAAATTTAAGATGCAGGTACACACACCACTTATATATTAAATTTAAGGTAGTATTATCAACATGTTATTAAATTTATTTAACTATTTTAAGAAAATATAAAAATATATATTAGTGATATTTTGGATAAATCAATTTATAAAACCATCCAAAAATTAATTTTTGACATATTTTGAAGCATCAAAATATCAGTATTGGTATTGGATATGATACATCTTAGATACTATACACAGTGAGATGATAAAGTATTAGTGGAATAAGGGCATTAATAAATAGGTTTCTCAAAATAAGATATTCTTTTTGTTTGGTTATTATGATTTTATTTCACATTACATTATTATAATATATATAGTTCTCTTTGTACTCCTCTACTCTGCCTCTTTGATAGGCATCGAGCTTGGTTAAACATAATTATCGGGAATATATATATACATAGTTAGTTAGTTAGTTAGTTCCAACTATTTTCAAACGTCAAATATACCGAATTTAAAAGGCAAAAATAAAGACGAAGTATGCGTGTGGGTCAATTTCGTATGAAGAAAATGTGATGGAGAAAGATGATGTTTAATTAAATTTAAACTTCTTATAAAATTGGGAATTGGAACTCGCTATCAGCATTTGTTTCAATAAAGGACCTTGCACCCTTCAAATAACCATCATGCATCTAAAGGTTTGAGATTCCTCTCTCCTTTCTCAGTACCCAAAAAGAAATCCAAATATAAAATTTTATATATACACACAGATTGGAATGAAGCATTACGTGTTATTTTTGCATCAAAAGGAAAAGAAAAGCGATTGAAGTTTTCAATATGATCATATTGCCCCTGCATTGCCTAAGTAGTTCAGAAGAATACCACTTCTATGTTTTTGATGCTCAAAGAAATGCATTCACTACACTAAGAATGCTACTGTAATTGTCATACTCTGTTAAAAGAATCAAAAGTTAGATAAGAAAAGGCTCACAACGAAAAAAGATAAAGAGAATGTGATGGTGAAAGATGAAACTTTCCCTCTAGTTTTCTTTGATTATGTTTATATATACTTTTTTTGTTTTAACCTTTTTCACTATAACACCTACAATTCTCATCCTTTTCCTTAGATATTCTCTAATTTAAATTTTTTATTTTAACTTTTACTTCTTTTTGATTGGTTAATAGTGTTTTCATTCAAATATTGGTTTTGTAACAAATAGTATTGCTGTTACAAAAGTGATGAAATTTACATGTAGTGAATGAATTTGACCATACTTTTTAATAAGTGTGGCTAAATTTGCATGTGTTTGGTTATACTTTTCAATATATAGTAATATTTTATATATTGGCTAAATGATTAGTGTGTGACATAGTGATACACTATATTTTATGATGTGTCATGATAAAACCAACAATATAAATGATGAATAAATTTTTGCAGTTTTTCCTCTATTAAGACGTTAAAACGTCCCTAACGAATAATAATAATAAAGATATGATGGTTTATAAAGAAAGTGCAATATCTTCTTTTTTTGATAGTGATAGTGGTAGGTTTATTTAAAAGGAAGCCACCAATAAAAATTACGTATAGTGATAAACGAGTTAAGCGGGTTGCAGTAAAAAATAAATAAAAATAAAAAAATCTTTTAAGTCCCATCCAACCTTCTCTTGTAAAAAAAAATAAAAAATCAATAGGACGTGACGTGTTCAAAAATAGAAATATCTTTAAAAAGTAAAAAAAAAAAAAACTGCCGATGAGAGATTCATTATTATCTCTAATTTTTTTTTTCTATTATATCATCGAAATTCCTTCTCATATTTGTTAAGTAAAAAAATCGAGAAAAATGTATATTAATGTAAATGTGGATAAATATTAAAATATTTCTATATCAAACATCCAATAAATATACTATATATCATGTGTTATATTTAATATCAAAAGTTGATATATAAGTACTAAAATACCGATAAAAAAATGCTGATATTATAAATAACACAACTCCTGTTATAAACAGTAGCCACAGCGTATGTTAACCAGATTGAATTGCATGTTGACCAAAAGAATTTGAATATACATATATACGCACATAAAATTTGTTGATGCGGGTTGCACACCCCGACGCCGACAAATATTATTTGTTGGTATCATACTATCATTCATATTTTGTCTGGTAGATTGAATCCTACTGCGCATTTCACGTTGAACCAAATATAGGTGCTGATAAAATTTTATAAATGAACTTGATCAACGGCGGAAACAATAAATTTTCAAGGCAATATAATACTCCTTTTTAAAATATCAGCCAATCTAAGATAAATATAGATATTAAGAAAGATAATAAATAATATTAATAACTAAATAAAATATAGTGAATAGACTAATATATCCTTACATATCAATTAATATAGCACAATGTTTAAGACTAATATTAAATTAAATGCTTTGGAAATTTGAAATTAATTAGAGGTAGTATTGGAAGAAAAAAATTAATACTTTATTAAAATATGAAATTAAAAGATATTTTAAAATATGAAATTGTTTGAAAGTGAAAAAATATTCTGAAAATGATGGAGTAATAATTATTTTTTTAATAAAATAATATGTCATAAAATATTGTTCAGGAGGCTTTCCATCAAATGAGCCCAAAAAGTCCATGCCACACCTGGGCTGCTCCAATTTAGTTTTCTTTAGCAATACAAATTATCAACTGCATGCAATGGGATTTAAGAAAAGCCTTTTCCTACGTCCAAAACATTTCCAATGGGCCTACGGAAACGATGGACTTGAAGATTTTCAGTGAATGCACGGTTTTAAAGAAATTAAATCACCAGCTCAAAAAAATAAAAATGGAAAAAAAAGATAAAATATTTGAAAGAATATTTTAGCAACATTGTTTGGAACATGAGAATCATAGCTTTTTAAAAATGATTGGACAAAGCGAGATTCTAGATTGCTTGTTGTAGATTTGGACAAAGCGAGATTCTAGATTGCTTGTTGTAGAAACAAGTCTAGAGCAGAATGTATCTAGTAACAGCATTTTAATGCCTCTTTCAGTCCATATGTTGGTAGCGATTAGTCATATTTAATTAGTAGGTTCTTCTTTTTTTGTTTAAACAAAATGATATTGCTAAATAATAAAAAAAGAACATAACAGTACGTAATCCGAGTTAACATAAGATATCCATGAACAATTATATATGTTGTCAATATATATATGAAGTGGAACATAAGATTTTCATAAACAATTATACATGAAGTTCGCCTTTGACTAAAGTATTAGTACTTTCTTGTGGTTCGATGAATTATTTGAACGTGGTCTCGTACCAAAACCACAGCATAAAAAAAAAAGAACGCGCGTGCCGTACGTTAAATCAGAGTAATACATATAGAATCAGATAAGAAAAATAGCTCAACACAACGCACTTTATTTCGGGAAAAATACAAAGTGACTGGAATTTTGAATTATATCTAGGGTAAAAATTGATAATGCATGGTAAAACAATCCTAAACCCAGCTAATTAGCTGTTATTATTTAATTGATCAAATAATGTAGATATTTTTCAAAATCTAGCTGTTAATCAAATAGATTTTCTTCATAGAATATCTAATATATTCTTGTTCAATTTAGTCAAAATTTTGCGTTGTATATAACATAGCAAGAAAATAAATAAATAAAGCATATCCATGTTGGTAATTCAAGTACACAAAATAAATATAGAGCTTGATATTTTTTTTCTTAACTCTTATTTTCTATCTCGTATTAAGAGACAATTTTAAGCTCTCGCTAAAAAAAATCCCTTTGAGTAAGGCCACAAAATAGGACCCAAGTTAAGATAAAAGGAGGGAGAAGGATGTGAAGTGAAAGAGTGGCGAACTTTCGAACGCGTAAGCATTGCAAATTTTCATGGCTTGTGATGCATGTGCACGTCCTTTCATTGAAATCTGTGATAATGATAGCACTGCCCAGAAAAGAACAAAGTACAGAGCACGATAGCATGCCGGAAATACGGGGGCATGGTTGAACGAGTATAGTATCATCCCAATTATATATGGTGGCGCTGCCCATCCAAAGTGACTAAGCATTTCATAATTAAGTAGTTATATTTTAACACCATGTGAGTTTCTTATAAATGTAAAAAGATTGATGAAAAAAGAATAAGTTGAAGAAAAAATAAGTAGTGAAATCCATATATTAGAATAAACACCTTAAATTGATCCATGACAATTTTTTGAATCTAGAAATTCCTCTTACAAAAAAAATTAATGTTGTCTTCATAATTATAAAAATAAGATATCATAAATCCCTCTTCACTAAAATCAAATGTGTCACTCAACTTCATGTGACATGTAATTACTAACCTATGTGACACCCATCAATCTAATCATCACTTATTTATTAAAACACACCTTTGATTTTTTCAAACCCCTCCAAAACATTCTAAAATTTCACAAATACCCTATTAAACAAACAAAACCTCAGCTCCTTCTTTTGTGGTTTATACATTTATTCTGGTCAAAGTTACATTTCCTTCTTGGATAAAAGCAACACGCTAAACAAAATTCACCCTCGTCTCTTTTTGGATAAAAGCCAAAGTTGTTGGGGCATTGATGCATCTGTCATTAAGATGAACTATAATTTGTGAATTTGAAAGGCTAGCTACTTGATCAAATAACGTGGTTGAAATAGATCGTTAAACTTAACGTAGTTCGTGGATGAATGATTCAGAACTTGTCGGGTGTTTCCACTTACCTCCGAAAATTAATCTTTTTGATTTGCATTAGGAAGGGATTTGCAAAGATCGAGAAGGGGATGTGGCTTGACAAGAGAATAAATGGAGAAACACAAAAGTAAGAAGGAGTTGGGGCTTTCTTTGGGTTTAATGGGATATTTGTGAAATTTTAGATGTTTTGGGAAGGGGTTTGTAAAAATCAAAGGGTGTGTTTTACTAAATAGGTGATGACTAGGATTTGGGTGCACATAAGTTAATAAATTATATGTCACGTCATAGTTGAGTGACATTAGATTTAGATGAACCAGACTTATGGTGTCCTATTTTTATAATTGTGAGACCTTAACATTAATTTTTTTTTTTCAGGGGCCAATTTGTCCATTCAAAAAATTGTCAAGACTAATTTGGGGGTTTACTCCATATATTATATAAGTAGGTGTTGAGAAGTGGATGTTGAAATAGGAAATTGTTCACAATATAATGAAATTATAAAACTTCCTACAAATTCTTATATTACTAGCTGTGTTATTCAATTAGGGGCGGAGCTGGATCATAATTTTAGGAGGGCCAATATTTACTAGTTAATTTTATATGAGGAATATATATGTTTTATAATTTTTATTTGATTTAAAAATTTAAATAAAATTTTCAAACATAAAAGAAATAAATATTTTACAAATAAAACTCAAGAAAACACATGTATATTGTAACATATTATTTGATATTTAAACATCTAGTTAAATAAAAAATTAATAAGAATTAACAAAAAAATTAGAAGGGGCCAACTTAAAAAAATTAAGAAAATTATTAAGAAAGTAGAAATTTTAGGGGGCCATGGCTTTCCTTCCCCACAAGGAGTTGCCCCTGTATCCAATATGAGTCTATTTTCTAAATCTTACTTTTTTACAATTATTTATTCATTTGAAAAGTTTGGACCATATCAATTAAATTTTATTTTTTATATCTTTATTAAATAGTACGTATATAAGAGAGAGTAAGTTGAAAAATTAAATATGATAGAAAATCTTAAGAATAATTTTGTAAAACATATCTAAATTTTCTAAACATATAAGTTTGCTTAATTATTTTATCAATCCATATGCACAAATGAAAATATGTACTTATTAGAAAATAAAAGTAGTATAAATCTTCCTACAAACTAAATGGAAAAAAAAATTACATATAATCCATACTTTAGAATCTTAAAAATTGACTAAAGCTTATTTATAAACAAATCCTTGGAACTCATGGAACTCGATTTGGTCCTTCAAAGTGAGGGCCCACCAATGCTACTTCACCGTTTTGGATGCTACTATATATCAAACAATGGGTCTTGCTGGTTAAGGAGTGGAAATTTTTTATGAAAAGTTTAGGTTTTTATGTTATTTTTTATTTTTAAAATTTTGTTAAAAATTTGTAAAACTAATAAAATTAAGTTTGTTGATTTTATCTTATATTTTTAATATTTTATTCATAGGATTTTAGAAATAACAGAAAATATAAGAAATGAAAATAAAAATCAAACAAATACACGATTTTCAAGTTTTAAAAATATTAAATACATTGAAAATTAAAAAAAAAGGATTGAGAAATAATCTCCGAATAAAAAATTTTCTTGCATAATTAAGTCCCATTTCCTCTTTCTCATCTAAGACTGAAGAAATAATTAATAAATTACCCATTAATTACAATCCCCCCGCACATTAAATAAAGTAAAAAACAAAGAAAGATGAGATCAATTAATTAATTAATTAATGGTAAATTAACTAGGGTTGCCCCACTCTCTGAACCTGTGGGTAAGAAAGGTCCAAATTAGAGTAACTACAGTATTTAAGTACAGTGAGTGATTCACGCAAAACATCACCCCCTCCCAAACCTCAAAACCCGGTTTCAGCCATTACACCTTCGGTTTCTCTTCCGATACTCTTAGAACCTCAAATCTCAAAAGCCTTTTTCTTTATTTGTTTTTGAATTTTGATTATTATTATTATTATTATTTTTCCCCTTCTTTGTTGATGGAACCGAACATGCAGCAACCGGCTGAGCCACAGCAAATTCCGGCGGCGCCAGACGGAGGAGTCGACACCGACAGCTTCTTCGGATTCGCCGAAAGCCTCGAAGACATTTCACCCTTCGACATCTCCGGCCTCCCCCCTCCGCCAGCCGCCGAATTCGACTTGGATGCCATAATGGTCATTGATCCGTTGTCGGAGGAGGAATTGAGCAGCTGGTACTCCTCGGCGGCGCCCCCGTGCGGCCAAGCCCGATGTCATCATCGCCGCAGGACATGGCGACGGCGCCGGCAAGAAGTGTGGCGGGAATGGGGCTGCAGAGGGAAGTGCGGCGCGGCAGCGCAGGTTGAGTATGACGTATGGTGGTGGACCGAGTGGGATGATTAGGAAGGCGATGACCAGAGAGAAGCTCGAGGAACTTGTCAGGGTCGATCCCAAGAGAGCTAAGAGGTTGATCACTTACAAAATTTTAAACAAATATATATATTATTATTATTTTCGAATCGGTATGTTTAAATTAAAGCATTGAAATTTGACATACAATTCAATAAGCTTTTTTTTTTTCTGGTTTTAAACAAAAATATTATTATATAAAGTTTTAATTGATTAATTTTGATCCAATATACAAAAACAGATTTACACTATCATTAAATCATATGCTTTTAATTTATTGGTAAGATTTTTAAGATAATGACCGGTTGATTCAAATAGTTTTATTAATACTATAATAATACATGATTACATGTATGTGTAAAAGTTTTTTAACTTTATATTGATAGTATATTAAAATTAAATTTGATTGCTATATCTGTCTTTTTTTATATATATATTTTGCTTTGAATTTAAATATTTATAATCTTAATTTTTTTTATGTTTCAATTTGTTATACATTGCTTGTATTAAATTATTTTATACAAACAATTAATTATGTATTATCATATATATTGGTGAAACTATAAAAGTGTTTTATTATCATACCAATTATCTAAAAAATATTTCATATATTATAATATATGCTTGAATGATTGTATAAGAGAGTTTTACATTATATTGTTAGTTTATTAAAACTAATATCTTTAAATTGTCTATTAATTTCAAATATAAATAAGATATTAGTTATTTTCATTTTATTTTTACAAGATTATATTTATTAATAGAATGAATGGAAAGTATAAATAAAATTGTAATTTTAATCTAAAAATTATGAATTAATTTTTTATTATTATTAAATTAATTATCTTTACTAAATAATTTCTTATCAAATTAATTTTTAGTTACTCCCATGTAAATCTTGAAATTATAGATATTTTCACGTACCAAAAACAATATATTACATATATAAGAGAGGGAATGAGGTTTGGGAAGAAAAATTTGAGCTCATGACGCTTTGGATTTGTATACTTTAAAATGAGAATAATAATTGTAAAGTAAGAAAATAAGGATTAATCACTATCTCTTAGATCAGTAGTTACTATTACATGCAGGCCTTATTGGATGATCATCTAACAGTAGTTAATCTATTATTTCCTCCCTTTATATGCATTTTTACTTATTACTTTAGAGCAGCGAAATCTCTTTAACTTTATCATTTTTTCTTATTTTTCCATTTAAAACAAATAAAACCGATTAAAGGTGTTTGGATGGTGGTAATTAATTTGTTGTGTGTTGTAGGATCATTGCTAACAGGATATCTGCTGCTAAATCGAAGGAGAAGAAAATGCTTTATGCAAGTGAGGTGCAAGAGAGGGTGAAGGCGCGCAGACTGAGTTAGCGTCAATCTATGCGGAGCTTGACACCGTTGGGGTATGTGTTTTTCCTTCTGCATTCTTTACGGCTTTGGGAATTGAAATATGACATATTTACATCCTTAGGGGATGGAATAAAGTTCAAGAAGGAGAACATGAGAGTTTTCAGCATTAATATTTAAAGAAATTATACAGCGGCACATTTCTGATTTGGTAATTCTAGACCAGATTTCACTTGTATAATGATATCATAAGTGTTCCATATATAAATATGGAAACTGCAATCTAGTAGCTAGGAAAAACTTATTACAAGTCTTGAAGTCATGTAACAAGTCATTTACTAATCAACTTTACTATTTTAACACAAAAATTCTCAAACACCCAAACACTCTACTCACAAAATATATGATCTCACCACTTATTTTTCTCTCAACTTATTCTCTTTCCATCACTTCTTTCATACTTACATCGATGTCTACACCTATATGGATGTTAAAATAATATTACTGTTTACTAATACATTATTCTGGAATCAAAATTTAATGTTCTGCTAATGTTCACTCGAAGATATGATGTTCCAGCTATTGCCTCTGGAAATGGAAAACATATAAAATCTACGGTAGGTCACTGTTTGACTATAGAATCTATTAATGATTAAATGCATGTGACTGCTGGTATGTTGCTACCACATGTTAATTAATTAAGTTGCTAATTGAAATTCTTTATGTATGTTTTTGCTTTTTATTTCAGCTAGAATTTTGTTGTTCAGAGTTCTTATATTAGTATGTATGGGAAAAAGGGATTTGTCTAGTCTCTTACACTATTTTGTGAGGATTAAAGATAGCAAGGTCCACATTGTGCTATTATGAGTGACTTGGTGCCTTTGTTCGGAGATTTATTAAGTGTTCTTCTTAGATTCTTTGTGAAACTTGGCTATAATGGATATAAAGGGGTTTTCTATATTGGATATTGATAGAGATTGCCGTGCTTTGCTCAATTGGTGTGTTATTTAATAACATTTACTGTGACATATAGAAATGAATAAATTATGCATTCCTTGGGTGAATTGGCTTCCTTCCCGCTATTTAAGTTTGTTTTCACGGGCAAAAATATCATGTGAACATTTCAAAAGTGTAGACCAAAAAATAAATAAAAGAAAACAGCTAGTAATAAATCCATGTTTTAGATGTTCAACTAACATTACTCTTTCATGAGTGAGACTAAGTGAGAGAATGTCGATTCAAGACTCACTGGTGTTTTTGCATGTGATTTAGAAACGAAGAGGACATAATTATGTTAATTTTGTCTGTTTAATAGTGATATTCAACTTAAGTACCGAACTACAGATATATAATGAGAAAAAAAAGGGAATAAACAAGCTAATATCTAATGCAGAGAGACATCACAGTTTTAACTGCTCGGAAACAGGAGCTCAAGGTGTACGTAGATGCTATGCAAGAAGAATCACCACTTCAATTTGGTATGCACGCTTCCATATTCAATAATTATCTTTTTTTTCGTCAAAAATTCAAGAAACTATGCTGGTGTTCTAGTATTGTCTCTTCCTTAAATCACGCAGGAAAAGACTGGTAAATCCTATAATAATGCATATTGTTACTAGATAAGGGGAAAACTTATATAATTCTTGAAGAGTTTGATATAGCTTCCAGATAATTCTCCTGCTGGTTTTAAACTTTAGCAAGTTAATATTATCATGGATACATTGATTCTTATGGTTGCAGCTGAAATCAAGCAATTGGGGAAAGAAGTGCAGCACCTGAGGATAAAAACTGGCACCACTGGTAATCTTCCTTATGATGTGCAGCTCCCTGATCAGTACTCTCACCAGTTAGCCCTGCATCAGCAGCTTCCTCCTTCTCCACCCCTGTATATGATCCCTCAGCAACCACAGTTTGGTTTTGGTATTCTGCTGCCGTCACCGCAGCCTCACCGCCGCAGCTGCTGCCGCCACCGCAGCTGCTGCCGTCTCTGCCTCACAATCTCCATCTGATGTTCAGCCTCAATTCAATGTGCAGGGTGATGACCTTGGCCACTTCAATTTCAATCCTCTCAATTAGTTCATAATATATATCAGCAGTAAATGATGATTGGTTTGTAGTAGGGGACAATCATCACAAGCTGCTTCTTATTCTAGATGGGGTGATGCTTGTGAAGGATTATATCATTTTGTTGTTTATACTTCATGGTTTTTGTGGCTGGAGAACTATAGCCTGTTAATTGTGAATTTGTAATGCACTTACTGCGTTTCTATAGATAGTCTAGGTTACAACCAGAGTTTGTGTACTGTAGGTTCTACAGTTCTATCTGGCTATGGAACCATAGTTTGATAAGGTGAATGAGAGCACCTGTTGAGTATTGTACTATTATAAGCAGCATCTGGAATTATTTGATCAAAATTCAATCGACCATGTGAAAACGAAGCAGAAAGCAGTAGGCACCTTTACCGTATGGCTTATTTTATTTATTTATTTATTTTGTTGAGAAGTGTTCCGGAAAATTGCAAATAAAACTCATATAAGAAAATTGTTTCCTCACTTTTATACTCCTATCACACAAATCTCTAAGGATATATTTAGTTAAGGTGTTAAAAATAGAAACAAATTTTCTATAATTAAATTTTATATCTAATTTTATATAAATAAAATTTATTGATTTATTTTTATTCTTCAATCAAATGTACTATAAGATAGTGATGGTGTTTATTGATTACCCATGAAATTCTTCTACGAAATTTTTCATCATATTTTTAGCCCATACCACACATCCTACTAGAATCTACACGTAATAAATTTATACCTTTTTTTTCGATAATTAAACTCACCTACAAACATGGATGTCGACAAGGGATACCAAATACTGAGGTCCATAAACCAAAAAACATCAAACACCAAATACCCTCTACTCTACACCTGCTATCAAAATGGTTATATATAAAACCATGGCATAGTTTTAACCCAAACACCACTTCAACCCTGTGAGAATTTGAATGAATATATCATGTCCCTGATCCAGAGATACCGCTGTCGTAAGTATACACCCAACGTGTTTTACAATCTCCAACATCAGTTAGCACTGAAGCATCAATTTGTTGCTTTCACAGTTTGAAGTTCAAAATTTCCCATTCACTAGTAAAGATGAAAGCAAAAGTCCCAACTACCCTCATCGTTTTATGTGTAGCAAGAGTAAAAGACAAGAGTAATGTTATGTGAATAATAAAATTGCATAACAAATATACATCATATACCTTAGGATTAACACAAGGTATGTGGTGTGTATTTGCGTATAATTTTATTGTTTCCATAATATTACTCAAAAGACAATAAAAAAAAGACATCTGCACTTTTTTTATCAAAATACTTTTATAATTTTATTTCTAATAATATTAATATATTCTATATTCAAATTTCTTGAAAATTAAAATGAAACAAAAATAATATTAAAAGTATAACATAAAACCTATGTCATTTTGGTAAGATTACATGCATCCAAAAGTGATTTTGATCAGTATGATCCAAATAATATTCATTTTATCATAATTACTTTTGTGATAAGGTTTCCAAACATAAATCAAGTAGACACCAAATCAATTTTGGTGGAATCAACTTCCATTTGCAAACTCTAATCCGATTGCACACCAAGATCTTTAAAGAATCTATATCAAATGATTAAAGAAATTAATGTTTGATTAGTTCAAATAATTTAATGATTATTTTCAAAAAAATTTCTTAGATTTTAATTTTTCAAATAAAAAATAATACTGAAAGAGTTCTATACTTATAATAGGATGATTCAACTTGAATCAAATTAATTAGAGTTTTAAATTTCGAATACTAGTAATGAAAGAAATGCTTAAAGAAAAGCAAAGGTTAGCAAAGTAATAGCCTACAGTCACAATTTGCCTTAACCTATTTGTTTGTTTTCCCAAAAAGTATTGCTTAAAAAAAGGGAATACAGAAGAAATAATAGAAATCATTTATAGGTCTATAATAAAAAAGTTGTACAACTGATGTCTACAGCCAACAAGTATGCTCCATAATATTAGATTTAAAATCATACATGTGTATATATTATTATTATTATTACTACTAATACTACTACTGTTCCTATAATCATAATCACACACACTAGCACTCTCCATCATTTTAGCCTCTCTTTCTATTATTGTATGTCTCATTCATCAATGTCATCTCTCTTATGTGAGAGCAGGTGTACAGTAAACCAAATGCAAGAATTATTTTCTTGGAGACAGTAAATTATGCAATGCACAATTACAATTTACAGCTCCAATGTCGCCTGCGATGCACAGGGGCTTCCTCTGTCCATCTCGGAACCAAGTGGATCGCTTTTGGAGGAATTCACCAACAAAGGAGTCCAGCATCTCAATGGTCACGTGCTGCATCACAACCACGTGAGCAACATTTCCACTGCAAGCCAAACTCCACCTACTGCCAAACTCATCATCTAGAGGCCTCTCAAACACCACCGTACAGCTGAACTCATTCAACATTGCACCAATGCCAGCATCACGAAGTTGATTCAGTAAGTAACGTGCATTCATTATGCATTTGTGCACCTCTTTCTCTAGTCCTATTAAGCCCCTTCTTTGCAAAGCATACCAGAGGAAGATTGGAGCATGCCCACTACGGCTACCTGTGATTGTGGCGTCCCTTGAAGCAATCACTTCAACATCTCTTGATAGGGTGTTGATGTATTCTGAACGAGTTATCACAACACCGCAAGGAATTGGGCATCCCAAGAACTTATGCCCAGAAATGGTAATGCTTCCAATGGGTTTCTTGAAAGTTATCCTTGGTGCCTGTGCGATAATCAGACCATAATTTAAAAATGGAACCAAATGTTCGTACCAAACATCTTTATCACAAAAAATGACATAGCTACAACATCTTTCTTCAACATACTTATAACACAAGAAGAAAACAAATAATATGGTGGGCTCATTTTGATTTTTTATTTTCATGGCCACTTTGATATTCTCTTCCTATATTGTATGTACATTATGGGAAGAAATTGTATATGTATCATTTCTCTTAACATGGGTATATCTCATTAGGTGGATAAAAATATGGTGAAAACACTAATGCACAATATATATATGTAAAATTACAGTTATCCATGAAAAAATTACTCCCATTTTTTCTCCTAAATAACATTTTAGAAAATTTTGTGTATAAATATGTGCAATTTATGCATTCCTATAAATACATAATAACAAATTATGGGACGCTATTATTAAATAAAGTTTATTTACTCACTGTTTTGACAAAGGAATCATGATTCCAAATAGAGCTCCGTCACAGTGAATGTAGAATCGATCACGAGAGAAACCACTTTCCACAAGTGTTTGTATTACAAGATCAAGGTCATCAACAGCTCCTTTCATTGTTGTCCCTGCATTAGAACCCTTTAAAGTTTGCCAAGTGTTTGTATATATTGTGTGTGTGTGTATATATACAGTGAACATGAGTGCGTAATTAAGCTTGTTAATTATAAGAGGGGCATACCTATGTTAAGATTGATGATGGCGGGCTTGTCCTTGTGAGCAAGTAGTAAAGCCTTTAGATGAGCGCAATCAATCTCACCAGAGACCAAAGAGCCAACCTTCACACATTGCATTCGATACATTCTTGCTATTTTGAATATTGAATAATGCGAATCTTGCGAGGCATATAGAATCCCATCCGGAAATTGTTCTCTCCTGTAATAGATATAAATCAATGTTTGTGTTTAGGATACTTTTTTTAAATAGCGCAAGTCTATTTCAATATATCAAGTTTATCTTCTTCTTTTTTCAAAAAAATAAAAAACCAAAAACACTGACCCTATTAAAATTCCGTGAAGATTGCCCTCAGTTCCACCAGTTGTGACGTATCCCCAGTAGTGACCGTTCTCTATCTCCCACAGCTTTGCGAACCAATCAAGCACGCACACTTCAAATTCTGTTGAATTCAGAGTGAAGCTGCTTCCTACAAATGGATCACCTGCATTGTTTAGGTGAAAATGAAGCAACGGCGCCAACGCGTCATAGTTGAGGTCCTCATTGGTGGGGTACCCTGCTTCAGCAGTATGGATCATGTCATTAGAGAATAATGTTCTAGCAAGACATGCAACCTTATATAGAGGGATGATATGATGCAATTAAATAGACCAAACTAAAAGCTTACCCAAAAATCGTAGTTTGCGGAGTTGTAGTGTCTCCACATAGTGGGTAATAACTTGAGCCAAATTCGCTTGTGTCTCCCCTGCGGACAGGCCAATAACAAGGGCATTATTATCTGTTTCTATCTGCTTTTCTTTTTCTCTAGATGGAGTGCCATTGCCATTGCTGACAACCCTTGGCAACGGGTCCGTGGCACGAGCTGCAGGAATGGAAGTAACTACTATGCTCTTCTCCATTGAATTCTTCCGTCTTATACGTGCGGCCGGTGTGTGTTTTATTCTGATAAGGCACCTCATGAAATCATGCATTTATATAGAGGAAAATTCTTTGACACTGCTATGAAGAAACTGACAGCAAAATACATTTGCTTTGTTACATTTAATAAATTACATATTAGCTTTATAAGTTATTAAATAAGACTAAAAATTACTCAAATATATATTTTTATATAAAATTAGCTAGCATTGGATTGTATTATGGCATCATAAGCAAAACTATTAGAGAAAAGAGTTTCGTATAACTTCAAAGTGATGAACACTTACATTCTACTAGAAGAAAACAGAGCCAGACATGAGGAGAGAGAAAATATTGGGGAAAAAAAATGTAACATAGAAAAACACACGGGTGTGTATTATTCTCTTGTGAGAAGGTATTGAGGATATTTAGGATTTTGAGTTGTTCAAATACCGCTCCTAATACAATATATATGTTATAAATTTATCAATTGTTTGTTGTATACATATATTGTATAAGATTATATATCAAAATAAAGATAGCTCGATCAAGTCTAATATAATATAACTAGATTCATTAGTTTTTCATATACAAAGTAACTTTCACTCTTTATTTATATATTTTATTAAACAAAAAATAATTCTTAAGTAAACAATAATAAAAATTAGGGAAAAATAAAATTAATCTTCTTGTATTTTTGGGTGGGTACACTTTAGCCCTAACATTTCAAAATGAACATATCGACACCTATGATTTTTAAATAGTGCAAAATACATCATTTATTAATTTTATGGACAAAATTACCCTCATTTTCTATTTCCTAAATATTTTAAATTAATAATTAATAAAATTTAATATTTTCATACAATTTTATTTTTTGATATACTATCAAAATATTAAAATACACAAGAGAAAGAGGGTTTTATAAACTTTTCAATTGTTTATATTTTATTAACATAAGAAATAAATATTTATTGTTCATATATAATTAAAAATAATGATACTAAACTCATGATATTTATATTAAAATTTATAATTAAATAATCAATAAAAGTTTTTTTATTATAATGCACTGACATTATAAAATAATTTTACATTATCAATCTATAAAAATTCAAAAAAGTGTCAAATCATAGTGGATAATAATAATTATAATAGGTAGTTATTTGATATAATTTGATGCTTTCTTAAATTTATATTGGTGGATGGTGTAAAAAGAGAAAACTATTTTGCACTATCAATAAAACATAAAAATTAAACTCATAAATTTAATTATGAGTAATATTATTGATTTGTGATATCAAGAGGATAATATAATGTAATATACAATGTCATGCCAAACAATTAAAATATAGTATCAAAATTTCAATAAGGCCGTACATTATCAAGTACTTTCATTAGATGTACCACTAAATGAACCCTTAATTAATATTCTAATTCAAGAGTTGAATTATAAATGATATTGAGCAAGTTCTTTTTCTTTTTGCGCGTATAAGAATTTCTCTCCATACTTTACAAGGGACAGGTTGGAATAAACCGAACCTAACCCAATTTTTAGATTTGATCAATTTCTATAACCCCAAATCGATCCAATAATGAACCAATTAGTGACCAGGTCAAACAGATAAACAACATTAAATAACGTATGAGGATTTAGATGTTATACATAGTAAAAATATAAAATTTTATAAATAAAAAATAAAATTTAAGATATATTTTGTAATATATGCTTCAAAATCATATCAATGAAAAAATAATATCAAATTGTGTAAAATATATCCATTGAACTATAAAATTTCACTAATTATTATAAAAAAATATATTTCAAAAGGAAATATTTGATTTCCAATTAGATTAGACCAACTGAAGTATAACCCAAACACACCCCAAAGTTTGATGGGTCAAAATTTAAGACCTTACCCGATTTAATAAGTTTCGGGTTGGTTGAGTTGGCGGCTAAATTATGAACACCCCGTGATCTAGGTATGTATTTTTTTTCTTTAAAAAAAGTAATCGGGAAAAAATAATTTGTTGTTGCTTCTAGAATAGAAAATTTTAATATGTTAGTGATATGAGAAAACATATTATTCAATATTCACCAATTTAATTTTGTTGGTGATTGATGTCTTCTACTTCAATTATACACTTTTAATCTTGTACTCATTCCGCCCAAAAATAATTGTCTTTGTACGAAAAAAATTATTTAATATTATTTATCATTTGATAATTTTAATGAACTATTAATTATTTTTTATCAATCTTATCCTTGCACATATGCTCTCTCTACACATACAAACTTCTCTGGCATATAATTATTGCACAATTTCCTATAAGGATAATTATGTAAATATCAACTATTTTTTATGTGTATTTGTGTATTTTGAATTGTTTCTTGATTCATGTGTCAAAACCCTACTCCTCTGCTGGATCTCAATTATCCACTTTTTTTTAAATTTTCATTTCACTTCATCTTTCCATTTATCAAATTAAGAAAGTATTAATTTTTATTTATCTATTATACCTTTATTACAATTAAATGTATCTAATCTTCTTTTATTTTTTTCAAGAGCATAATCATATTAAATATGAGTAATTTTGTCAATTAAAATTTTTTTATATTATTATCAATATTCATTTATTATTTTCTTAATATGTATATTTTTTTGATTTTGAACAATTGAGATATAATAGAGGAATTAATAAAAAAAAATATGCATGGAGGAAAAGGGTAATTGAAACGTTGAACATGCAGTATATCAAAAAAAAATTCTTAATGTAAAAAATATTTGATAAAATTAAAGTTCTATATATGATAGTATAAAATTTTTTTATACTATAATCAAATCAAATTATCATTTGTATGATCTTTTAAGTAATGAATATAAAATTTAATCAATTTTATTAATATAATAATAACTAATTAGATGTCTATATAAAATTTTTTTATACTATTAATATATAAAAATTAAACCCAATTTAATAACTTGTGTCCACGTTAAGCACGGTGGAATGCAATGCTACTAGCATGTTAGAAAGAGAAATGATGTTGGTATGCACAATGCGTCCCGATGCACTGCTTGAACCCGTTACATGGGATAAAAAGCGTGTAAAAAATATTTTTAAAGAAATAAAAATATCTTTCAATGGTGGATTTGACAATATGTCAATTGTCACTGCCGTGGTTGATAAAACATCCCTCTTTTAGAAATCCCACGTGGAGGATTCATTTTAAACGCAACGAGATGGGCGCATGATTAATCTACAGTCGATGCATCTTTCTCGTGACCCACACCAGCGATTTGTTGTCCTGTTGGCCTATTGGGGGAGGCAGTTTGGAGGTTGTCGTGTTGGATGAAATCGTGTCTGCAGCAATCGTGGACTGACACCTTTTTTCATTTTTGGTGTACATGGACGGATACGGTTATTGGGAAATTATTGGTGCGGTATTAGATGCACCATGTCTATTATGCTGCTGCATGACCTTGTTCATTTTGGTAAGGGAGATATTTCATAATTATACTTATCTCTTTTTAGATTTTAAAAATTCACTCATCTTTTTTAATTAATTTAAAATTATTATATTTACACTCTTTCTAATATTTTTCAATTTATAATATAAAACAAATCAATTAAATTATAAAAATTGTGCACACATGTTTGCAAACTTTAATCCAATCACACTCAAAGTCCCAATTATCTCCCCTTCCTCTGGCCACCGTCAAATTTGATCCTCGCTGTTGATTTGGAACCTAATTTTCACAACCACAATCGTCAAGCACACATCGAAGCAGTAGGCTAGTCGCCATGGGCACGAGGGAGCTGACCAGCGAATGTGGTAGATATATGATGGAAGCTACACTTCATGCCCAACTAGCAAGGGACGAATCAACGTACAAAATGGTAGGCACTTATGTCCCCACCACAATTTAATAATTTTTGTAGGGAGTATATGGGTATGTATATATTTTGTCCCCAATATATTTAATGTTTAACCCTATACTAAAATAAAAATTATATGAAACAATTTACTGTGCTTGTGAAGTATTTTTCTCACCATCATAAATTTTCGAAATCGATCACTGCAACTAGCAACTTACCCTATCTGCTCCTCTTCTCATCCTTTGTCTTTTGTCATTGCTTTCTTGTAGGAGAAGTTCCTACTACCAGAGTTGGCTTTGTTGAAGGAGGGCTCCTCATTGGCTGGGCAATTGTTGCCACCAGGATTACGTTCATGCTTAGATAAGAAAAAGGATGGCGAAAATCCGCTTATGCGGACCTCTGATTACCTGATAGGGACGTGGATGAGGACAAGTTTAATCCCACATGGAAGTCCTGTTACTAACAGGACAGGGTGAAGGATGAGGTCCTCACCTCATGAAGACCAACAAATCCATATTTATGTGAAATCATTTAAACACTACTCATATGTATAAATATATATCAAGAAAATTTTATCATATCTTCATTTTTCAATTTTCTTTTATTGAATTTGCATTTATATATATATTTTCTTTTTCAAATTGGATTATGTTGCATTAGGAATATTTGTTATTATTATCGATATTTTGTATTTTTATTGGGTTTTAGAGTATTCTTTTACGTTTTGTATATATATATATATATATATAATTTTAATGAACTCATAGATCCATAGAGATTTGAATCCTATAAGGATAGGGAATAAGAACGTTACAGAGATGATAAAAGCGACAAGGGGCAAAATTCTAAACTAGAAGAGGGGTGAGGGCCAGATATCCATTGCCTTCCGTGGATGCATGAGAGGCCTTTGGGGAGAGAGGCGAGGTTAGAGTTGAGCCTCACTTCCAACTTTGGCATTGTAATTTTCTTTGCCTCTCAGAACTAGCAAAGCCATGCTTGAGCTATTGTCTCCTATTCCTACCACAATTAGCTAGTCGTTTTGCTCCTGCTCTTGTTGGAGCGACATCGTTGGTGTGTCACCAAAAGAGTTTGACATTCTGGCGAAGAGCGAGTGTGGGACGGCGAAAGGAAAAGGTGAGATGGTGGATGATGTCAGATTTTCGGTAAAGCTTTGCTGACTTGAGCGAAAGAGGGAAAAACTTTATACAAACCGACCAAAATTGGTTCTTAAATTTTATATTAGACAAGTTGGCTCATTAGAAAAAATAAATATACAAAAATTCACTGTAACTTAAAAATATCAAATAAATTAATCTTTTCATATAGGGATGAATTTCACCACTTTCATAATTCTTGAGGGATTAATTTGTCATATTTTTTTATAGAGTGACCAATTTATCTTATGTTTTAAATTGCTAGGGACTTTTGAGTATTTTTTTAGAGACCAATTTATCCGATACAAAATTTTAAAAGGGGCAAATTTAGGGGTTTTGTGAAAATTTTACTATGCATCACCATATGATTAGTGTATTAACATATCATTACATCTTAGCTATTGGATAATATTGTGCATGATGCACTATGCTTAACTCGGTGCACCAGTACAACCACTCAAATTCTCTATAGTAATGATATGTGTACAACACAATTATACAATATTCATACAACACAGGTATAAAAATAAAAAAAGGTGGTGGATCTATTTCAATTTCTAATTTTTTACCATCTTTTTTATTTTTATACCTATATTATACAAATATTATATAATATTATTGTACACATATCATTATTCAATTCTCTAGATGCTAGGGTAAGGAGAAGGATGGGTCAGAGGAGGCAAGTGGATTGAAATTCGATCGTTACTTAAGCAATCCTCAAAAGATAGATTTGTTTTAACTTTTAAGGAAGATTTGAATATAGAGAGTGGTTATTGCCGCTCTCATTCATTTATCGTCACTCCTACTTACTCAACTTTTATTTAATTTGCCTATAATGCCATTTTTTCTCTTTGGCAATTAAAATATTGTTTGATGTCACTTTCACTTTTAATTTTAATAAACCTTACTATTATTAAATTTTTAAAATATTTTTTAATATACTGTTACATTTGTTTGTGATTTTTTTTCACTTTGTAAATAATTTCAATTTTTGCTCATTCTTTCATAGTACATATTAAACTTAATTTCTCACATTAAAATAAAAATATAATTATGTCTTAAAATGATAATCTCATATGACTTTTTTGAGGATGACATATTTTTATACTTTTTTATTTTATGCAACATACAATACTTTAATTTTTTATTTTAATATTGTATACAAATATCATGAGAAATTAAAATAAATTATGTATGTTGGATATACAACTGTAAATGCATACTCAATAGTATGTTTACATAATTTAATCTAATACTAAACAAATATATTTATACTAATATTTGTGATATTAATCTCTTCATTTAAATTTATTTCTTAAAAATTACGGTAACGAATTAAAATACATATTGGTTATATATTGAAAATAACTACATAACTCGATTAAGTATGTATACTTAAAAAAAAAAGTAAACCATTGATTGCATATGTATTTAGATTTAAAAAACATATAACTAATGAAGAGATATATAAATTAATGTATAACTATTAATATCTAGATTAAATATCATTGATCGCATATGTATTCTATGAAACATGTATTTAAGAAGAGATTAAATATATTACAAGCATGTATTAGTTTTTAATATATAACTAATATGTATTTTGTTACCATAATATCTAAGAAATAAATTTAAATTAAGAGATTAATACAACAATATTTGTATAATATGTATATTTAATATTAGACTAAATTACGTAAACATACTATATGGTTGAATATTAGGTATGTATATACAGTTTTACATCCAACATATATGATTTATTTTCATTTCTCATGATATTTATGTACAATATTAGAATAAAAATAATAAAATATTGTATGTTGTATAAAATAGAAAATTATAAAAATATTGTTATACTAAAAAAAGGTCTCGTGGGGTTATCATTTTAAGACGTGATTATATTTTATTTTAATATTAGAAATTAAATTTAATATGTATAGTAATAGAATGATCAAAAATTGAAATTTTTTACAAAGTAAAAAAAATCACAAAAACAAATGGAACAGTATTTTAAAAAATGCTTTAAGAAGTTGATAATATTAAGGTATATTAAAAAAAAAGTAACAATAAATAATATTTTAATTATAAAAGAGAATTAAAGGGTACTATAGGCAAATTAAATAAAAGTTGAATAAGTCACTATGATTGATTTAGTAGTGAGAGGTTTAGGTAGTATGTATGAGTTCATAGGTTCAAAACCCCATTGCTATAAATGTAATTTTAGAAATATAAAGAAAGAATAAAAGTTGAATGAGTGGTAGTGGCGATAAACGAATGAAAGTGACAATAGCCAATATATATATCTTACTATAAATGTGCTTAAGAATAAATAGCTAGAATTATGCCTATGCAAAAAGTTTTCATATAATAATGGGGTTTTTTATATAAATAAATTAAAATAAATACCATATTACGTGAATCTTTCTTAAATTCTTTTACATATATGTCCTTTTTTTATATAATATAAGTCAAGTATAATTGACTTTCACTCAAAACGAAGTTGATTATAATCGACTTACGAGTGCACACTCCACTGTGGTTGATGAGATAACACAAAAGTCGATTATAATTGACTTTATCATAAAGGCAGAAGTTGATTATAATAGATTTTTGAAACTATTATAATTGACTTTATTGCAATACAAAGTTGATTATAGTAGATTTTTATTCAATACAGAAGTCGATTATAATAGATTTCTAAATACTATTATAATCGACTTCTCAAATGTGCTGGCACGTTAGAAAAATTGATTATAATAGAGTTAATAGGACATATAGCTCGGTCAATGGAAAATAGTACATATTACAATATATTAAATTACCAAGTCTACCTCACAACTAATATATTAAAATATTCTAAACTAAATAAATTAAATTATAGAAAAATGTGCCATCATATTTAAAAGTCGATTATAATAGTATTTAGAAATCTATTATAATCGACTTTATTGAACAAAAATCTACTATAATCAACTTCTGTATTGCAATAAAGTCAATTATAATAGTCTTAAAAATCTATTATAATCAAATTATGCTTTGTGATGAAGTCAATTATAATTGACTTTTGTGTTCTCATCAATACAGGAATATGCACCAAAAGAAATTATAATCACTTCTATTTTAGTGGAAGTTGATTATAATCGACTTCTATTATATAAAAAAAAGGATATATATGTAAAAGAGTTTAAGACGGGATTCACATAATATGGTATTTATGTTAGTTTATTTATGTAAAAAACCCTATAATAATGACCATAATTGCAAATAGATGCTTCAAAGTTTTTTTTTTTTTGATAGACAAGAGGGCCGCAAGGCCCAGATGCTTTAAAGTTTTACTACATTATATCGTTTTCCATTTCGGTGAAAGGTGCGCAACATTTTCCCTTACAGTGCAAAATTCCTTTTTTATTTCTTTGCGTACTTAATTATTTTGTTTGAACAAAAAGTTAATCTCAGCCTTTCACTTGCCAAGCATTAAGTATTTTTTAAGCACCACTTATATTTTAGTTTCTTTCCCTTCTGATTTTGGTAACATCTCATTTTATGTTGTATTTTTTATTGGAGCAAATAGATCGTTTTCATCAAAGTCTGAATCTTATTTATAAGTTCTGTTGTTTTGATTAGGAATTTTGGATGTATTAAAAAAATTCAATGTAAATTTGTTGATCATATTTGGAGGCGAATCAAAAATAATAGGCACGGGCTAATCAAGACACAAAATTAAGAAGAAGAGTTGACCACCTAAAGTTATATTAGCTAATTAAGTGATTTTATTAGGATATAGAATCTAAGTAGAGATTAAATTCAATGGTTAAAAGATTAACAAAGTTCATCGCATTCACTTCATTTTAGTTATTTATGCTTTCACGGAGAGAAACATTAAACAGTGAAAACGTTTCCTACATATTAGAAGAAGGAGATTAACTTAATTAGTTTACGCGAAAAAAGAAAAAAAAGATTAGCTTGGTAAATTTTATCATCAAATTACTTCAAAAAGAACTATAAAATTAATTAAACCTATTTCTTGGATATAAACCCTCCATGCAACACAACAGTGTGTATCTAAAAAGAAGTGTAGAATAGAAAAATAAATAAATAAATAAATAAGAGAGAAAAAAAAATAAAACAATATGTGTATTTGATAATCAAGAATAATATTTGCACCCCATCACAAAGTCATTATACACTTACATCTTATTACAGGACAAAATAGGAGTATAAAATACAAACGATAAAATAAAAAGAGGAAAAAGAAAAAAGCTTCACTCCTTCCAAAATGTTTGTTTCTCTCTTGTTTATCATCACTCACAGAAAGAAGAAAAAGGGAAATCAAACTCTGTTGATAGTTTACAAAATTAATCCTCATTCATGAATGTTTGGCTCATTTTATTTAATTTTTCATATATTTATGATTTATATCTTAAGACATAGATGATTTTTTTTTAAATCTTTTTAGTAACAAAATGAATTTAGATTGACTTTACTAAAAGTTGAGATTTCTGTTATTGTTAAAAATGATGTTAGAAAATTATAAATATGTGTTATAAAAAATTAAAAACCAAATAAATCATATTTATAAAATATGTAAACTAGTTATGAAAAATTATAAATCAATTAAAGATACACAATAAAAAGGTACATAATAAAATCTAAATCCATGTGCAGTCGACTGTGTTTGTGTGCGGGTTTGTTACGTAGTTTTTGCGTGTGTGACACAGTGTGCATTTATTTTTTGGGTAATGTTCTTGGTCGTGTGGTGTGTGTGATACACAGTCTGTGTATGTGGAGTGTGTGGAGGTGTGATACACGGTGTGTTTGTTGTCTTTGTACTGGTAGCCTCTAAGAAAAAGTACGGTTATTTGTGGCTACATTTTGTTTGTTGTTTTTTGACTCTGTTTATTTTGTTTTGGTTGATGTTGATGGTCCAACGTCCTTATAGGCATATAGCTTTGTTTTGACTTTGTTCACTCGTGATCATGTACCTTTGCTCCCCTATTTGTTGGGGTTGATGAGTTTTTATACTTATAAAAAAAAAATGCTCTATGTATATAATGAATGCATTTGTTTGCGCGTGTGCGTGTGTTTTTTTTTAAAAAAAATCACTTTTAAAGTTTATGAAACTATTTGGATGGGATTTGTGAAAAAAATCAAAATAAGAAAAAAAAAAAGTTTTATGGTTGTTTACCTTTTTTGTACCATTCAATTCTAAGTATCTTATTTTTTTTCCTAAAAATTAAACTATCCAAACACACTTATAATTTTGTTTTTCAAAACTACACAACATTTGAATTATTAAAAATTGGGTTTAAATGTTTTTGTCTAAAAAATTAATGAATTTTGGTTTTGGTTTTTGAAATTTGTTTGTTTCATTTCATTACAAACACTCTTAAAATTACTTAATTTTAGTCTGCATTATATATGATTGTTAGTTGTTGTGTAGGATTAAATGCTCTAGTGCCCAATTAACCAGTTCAACACATTCTAATGATAGGGATTAAATCAGCCAGTTTTAAAAAATGTTTAGACTAAAATTAAATAAAAAAAATAAAGGCAAAAACCAAAATTCACATATTTTTCAAGGACCAAAAATATATTTATACCTAAAAATTATACTTTATTATTTGATGAAAATAAAAAATGAAATTTATTAAATGAAATTCATTTCTTATAAAATATTTTTACTTGAAAGAAAATATACTTTTACACATACTTCAAACTTTAAGCTATCATTAGATTATTCAACAAACCCTTATAATTTAATTAAGTTGTGTTATTTGTAATAAGGTGTGAGACATTGTCCGATTTATACCCCTTCTACCATTAGATTGGGAGTGGATCCCATTTAAGTGAGTTCACATCTTATTCAATAATAAATAAGGTGTAAGTCAACACGTGTCACACAATCTATGAGTACAATTAACATTTCTCTAATTAAAAACATAGTTGCAGTGTAGCAATGCCAACTCAATCGTCATAATTAATTATTTTACAAATTAAACAGATTATGAAAAGATTTTTCAATTGAATCATTTTTAAAAATATTTGATTATGTAAATGGACACTAGTTGAAAAATAAGCTAGATAATACAAAATGATAATTAAATAAAACAGATAAGCAAATATTTGAACAACATTAAAAGAAAAGGAACATGAAATAATTCAAAATATAAATAATTAAACTCAAACATTTAAATCCAAAATCAAACTCAGTGAAAATAAGTCAAATATTTTCTCTATATTTAATGTTTTTGGTTTTCATTATTTTAATTTAGCGTGTTTTTTTGCTTTTTCTAACCTATTTATATAACTACTTTATTCATCACCTATTCAATTTTAAAATTTTTACATCTCAGCATTCTACAATTTTTGTTGGTCAAGTCAATACCTTTTTTTTGGTCTGGTCAAGTCAATACTTTACAATTAAAAATTAGAAAACAAAAAGGGTTAATCCACTAGCCCGCAGTAGCAACAATGTTCTTTTTTTTGTCCGTAAATTTGAGCTAGAACCAAGAACCATTCGAAATAAGAAGAAGCAAGTGTTAGCCCAAGAGAAAAAGAAAAAAGCCCAAAACAAGACCAATCGGCGAATATCCATTAAAAAAGTAGAGTACATTTGCGTGTGTGTATATACATATATTTCAACCTTTATGCTATATGAGAAATGAGCTCCTTAAGGCTGTTCTTTATCGGCTTCTTCTTGTCTTCATGAAGTCCCTCTCGCTATCAGTCTTTTTTAAGGGGGAGGGAGAGGGGAATCTCCCATTTCTAAGCCTACTAAGCCACAACGCCCATGAATTTCCATTCTTCAAAGACAAAAGGGGTTGGGCTTCCGATCATCACCCTAGCTAGCCCTAACTCAGTTCCCTTTTCTCATGTTACTTCAGTGGGAGATAACCCTTGAAAACACCTGTACCCAAATCATTTCCCGAAGCAGCAGCAACAACAACAATAGCAACACATGACACAACCCCGTGCTGGTTTTCCCTTATTTTGTGTGGAGGTGTATTAGTGCATGGTAAATTAGCTGAGATATTATGAGACTCTCTGTGTGTGAGAGAAACTAAGAGAGAGAATGAGGTTGCACTTGCACATAACCATACATAACAACTTATTTTAGATTTTTCATATAACTTTTAAACATCATACATTAACATAAATGATTGTGGATGTTCTTAAGGTATGCATTAAGTATACTCAAGAGATCAGAATGCAAAAATTTCTCCATATTCACTAACCCCATAACCTGCATATATGCAGCAAGTTGTAATCTGCTGGTCTTTCAAAGTTCTGCAGGTACGTTTGTGCAATAATGCAATGAGAAACCACCTGCAGGATTCTTAATTATTGAGCTGTGCTGCTTTCTGTGTCATTCAAATTGTTAAACTTGACCAATATGAAAAATATTCTATTATCCTTTACTGTTTCCTGTCAATGGAAAATTAAATTTGGTCACCATGATATACCATATATATATATATATGCTAGTCCGTGACTTTAATTCGATATATAATCTTTTTTCGACAGAATCCGACACTACAGCAGCATCAGATTTTGCCACTGAGGACCAGCCATTTTAAGTGTATTACTGTTAAAGGAGACTACTTGAATCATGAATCAGGAATCTGTCAGAGTTGGACCTAAATTTAATGGGTTGTACTCATGTGCACCTGACGTGGTTGAGTGGGTGTAGGACACTAGTAAGGAGAGTTGGTTCCACATATTCCTCATTCAACGTCCTTCAGTTAGATATCTCTCATTTAATAGTGCATGGCACTGCCAGCGGCCCAGGACGCCATTGATTCAGGACTTCGCGGTCGTTGACTGCTATTGGCCGGTGTGTTTTTATTTATTTCAATTTTTTTTAATTTATTTTTTTTGCTTTGAATTCGGTAAGATCGAATTCAGTACTTTTTTTAATTCATTTTTTCTTTTTTTTTCTGAATTCAGTTCCTTTTTACCTAATTCCTTTTTTTTCAAGTTTTCTTTTCTTTTTTTCTTTTTTTTACCTGAATTCTTAATTTTTTCTAATTCCTTTAGTTTTTACTCCAAATTCAGTTTTCTTTTTTTTTTCCCTTCTAATTCCTTCTTTCTTTGTTTTCCCCAAATTCCTTCTTTTTCCTTCTTTCTTTTTTTGTTCCTTTCTATCCTTTTTTTTTCAAGGTTTTTTTTCTTTTTTTTTACCTAAATTCGGTTAGTCCAAATTCAGTTCTTTTGTTTTTTTCTAATTAAGTTCACCACCTTTGCCACCTCCTCCAACCTCGATATCATGCTACCCGTTGTGTCATCCACCCTAGCATCGTCGTGTCCACTCTAGTACCGGTGGGCTCCGTTGGTTTTTATATATTTTATTTAAAAACATGCCTATCAAGATAAATAAATTAAAATCTTCTGAAATTAATTCAATATTGATTTAAATAATTTAGTTTACCTTTTGAAATATATTTTTACTCATAATTTCGCAAATTCATTAATTTATTGGCTTAATTTATTTATCTTGATAAGCATATTCTTAAATAAAATATATAAAAACGGAGCCCACAATGGTCCAAGTGGACACGGCAATGCTAGGGTGGACAACACAACAATTAGTGTGATATCGAGGCTGGAAGGAGGTGGCAAAGGTGGTGAACTTAAAAAAAAAAAGAACTAAATTGGGACTAACCGAATTTAGTAAAGAAAAGAAAAAAGAGAAAAAAATTGAAAAAAAGGAAAGAAAGGAACAAAAAAAAGAAGGAATTTGGGAAAAAGAAAGAAAGGAGGAATTAGAAAAAAAATAAAAGAGAACTAAATTTGGAAATAAAAAAAGAAATGATAAAAAATTAAGAACTTGAATTTGGTTAGGCCAAATTCTGATAAAAAAAGGAAAGAAAGGAATTAAAAAAAGAAAGAAGGAAAAAAAAGAAGGAATTAGGCAAAAAAAGGAATTGAATTCAAAGAAAAGAAAAAGAAAAAATGAATTAGAAAAAAAAATTGAATTCAACTTATCAATTCAGAGTTAAAAAAAGAAAAAAATAATTAGAAAAAAAAGAATTGAAATAAATAAAAAAGGCTGGTTAATGCTGTTGGCGGAGATCAATGGCCGATCAATGCCGGCCGACATCGCTCGATGGCGGCCAACGTGATTATGGTGGTGGTCCAGTGTCATGCACCATTAAATGAGAGGGAAATCTAACTGAAGGGTGATGAAATAGAAATATGTGGGACTAACTATCCATACTGGTGTCATACACCCACTCAACCATGTCACGTTTGGCACCATGAGTACCACCCAAATTTAATTTGTTCATGCCAAGTTTTGTTTGTATGTATATTGATTGAGCCATACATGAGATATGCCTCGAAGCATATACAAAAGTGAGGTTATATTAATATAAAATCGAGCTCCTTTGCAAAAGAATATTATCTTGATGCAATCTCCGTATTTGGATTCCAAATTCGGTATTGTATCAATCCAAGAAACCTAGTTTCTAAGTAATGAGCGCTATTCACCTCCATAGGTTGCATCTGTCTATGAAGTGCTGGGTTCAAGATTGTAATGTATCATTTTTTGTTGCACAGCAAATTTCCTGGCTCAGTGTGAGTCACACATGTAAAATACAGAGCAAGCTGTGGACAAAGCGAAATGATTTTTGTATTCACTTAAACTGCCTGATTCGCTACCAGGAAATGAAAAAAAAATAGACTATTAGTGGAAGGGTGTATAACATACTACAGGAAGATGGATCTCACATTTTGTTTTTGTGAGTACGTGTCAGACAGTGATTCAAAACATGCAAGTTCATATCAGTGCCCTTGGGCAAATAATCCTGAAGTGCACTGTAAGCTTTTTTTTCTTGATAACATAACGTGGCAATTAAATGAGGACCAAAGGTAAAATGCGACAAAGTAATTAAGCGTACGGGTCCGTGTAATAAAGACCAATGCTTCGTACAATAATGATTGAAGGGTGCTGCAGCTCCTTCTACAGTTTTCCACTATTACCTCCTCCTTTCTTCTCCCCTCTTTCTGTTATTTTGTTTCCCATCATAAGTTCTCCCGTATTTCTTACCAAGTGCATTTTTAGGTAAAGGTGATATTATTATTTTTATCTTATAAATTTTATATGGTCTAATAATAAATTGATATGTGTAAGTGATAAAATTATTGATACAATATGTTGAAGTTAATAAGCATGAAATAAAAAGTTGACATGAGTTACTTGTTTCTCTCTCTCGTCAAGATTTCAACTTTTTGTATATAAGTTTACAACCTTTATCAAGGTCTACAATTTTTTACATACTAAGTTACAATTTTTCTAATATGTTCACATTTAATTTTAAACTTGTTTAGTATGTGTATCAATTGGTTACAATTTTTATGTCCTGGTTTATAACTTTTGGGTATTGGTTTAAACATTTTATAATACACATTTAAGTTTTTTAACTCCAATTTCATGTGCAGATAATTTATTAAATAATCAAGCGAGTTGTTATGTACAGATAATTTATTAAAAAATTGTAAATGTGTGTTATGAAATATTGTAAACTAATGCCCAAAAATTTGTAAACCAGTATGTAAAAAGTTGTAACCCATTATGTAAAAAGTTATAAACTTATATACAAAAAGTTGTAAATCGATTTACAATTAAACAAGATACACGATAATAATATAAAATTAAATGTTCTAAATTTTATATGTATTGTAAGAATGCTTTATGAATTAGATTTATTTACTGTTACTTTTAAAATTACTTCAATTTGAATTCTTTAATCTACGCTATTAAGACATAAATTAACAAAAATAGTGAAATTTGATTTTTCATGTGTTTATGGTTTATGTCTTAAGATATGAATGTTTTTTTCAATTTTTTCAATAAAACGAACTAAAATAACTCTGTAGAAGTTAAGACTTGCTATTATTGTTGGAAATGAAAGTTAAAAAATTATAAATATGTGTTACGAAATGTTGTAAATCAATGCCCAAAAAGTTGTAACCAATTACAATAGTTGTAAACCAATTGAGGATACATAAACAAGTTAGGATTAAATGTGAAACCATACACAGAAAGTTGTAAATCAGGATATGTAAAAAATTATAAACCTATATGCAAAAAGTTATAAACATGGGTGAGAGAGAGAAACAAGTAAACTGTAGTATGTCAGGGACAATTTTTTATTTCACACGTATTAACTTCAACATAGTGTATTAATAACTTTATCACTTACACATATCAATTTATTATTAGACCATATAAGTCTCTAAGATCAAAGATAACAATGTTATCTTTCCTTAGACCCTATATACCAAACAAGCCTTTGACCATAAAATAATAGGTCTACCTGATTCAAGCTAAATAGATTTATTATATTGCGTAACTAAAAGGGCAATGTAGCCAAAATGGTAAATCGAGAAGGAATTCCAATCTCCTATATCTATTGTCGGCCTCCTCAATCATGATAACGAATTGTGCATTGAACAAGAACAATTTGCAGCACCAACTTCGTCTGCAATGCACATTGGCTGAAACCGCCCATCCTTGAACCAAAAGGATCGTTTTTGAAGAAATTCACTGACAAAGGAGTCTAGCATTTCAATGGTAACATGCTGCATCACCACCACATGTGCAATGTTCCCTCCGCATGCCAAATTCCACCTACGGGTGAAGTCATCATCAAGAGGCCTCTCAAACACAACCGTATTGCTATACTCATTCAGCATTGCACCAATGCCCGCATCACGTAATCGATCCAATAAGTAACGTGCATTCAGTATGCACTCGTGCACTTCTTTCTCGAGTCCTATTAAACCTTTCTTCTTGAGAGCATACCATAGGAAGATTGGAGCATGGCCGCAACGGCTTCCTGTGATTGTGGCATCTTTTGAAGCAATGATTTCAACATCTCTAGATAAGGCATTGATGTATTCTAAACGAGTTATTGCAACACCACAAGGAAACGGGCATCCCAAGAACTTATGGCCAGAAATAGATACA
Organism: Dalbergia oliveri; assembly: GCA_030441495.1. Lineage (NCBI taxonomy): Eukaryota > Viridiplantae > Streptophyta > Magnoliopsida > Fabales > Fabaceae > Dalbergia > Dalbergia oliveri. Next base: position 28,808,279 of record JAMLFY010000007.1, read on the forward strand.
CTTCCGATGGGTTTCTTGAAGGTAATCTGTGGTGCCTGTGCAATCACCTAAACATAAAGTTAGCATAAGTTAGTCTCTTTAATATTTTGATGGATTTATATATAGGACAAATTTATCTCTGATAATTTACAAAAGGGTTAAATGTATTTTACTTCTTAAATTTAGGTAATATGCAATTTAACAAACTTTTAAAATGTATATTATGAACATGAATTTTGCAAATTGCAAAAAATCCTACTTTCAAACAGTTCATTACACCACTCTAAACTTTCAAAATTGTGTAAAAACCCCAAAACTTCAAGTCATAGCAAGGTGTTGGGTTGCACATAATAAAAAAATAAGAGGGGTTAATTGTTAATAGTATTCACGGATAAAGTGTTGGGTTATACAAATTAGAAATATAAGGGGTTAAGTGCACATAAATTTTATTTTTATTAGTTGTCAAAATTATACTGATGAGTGTTTTACAGGTTTGAAAAATTTAGGGTGTTGTAATGCATTGAAAAGTTAGGTATAAATTACAATGACCAAGTTTAGGGTGTAAAATACACGATCCCTTTATAAAATAATTCAAATTGATTCATAATAAAAATACAAATAAAATAAATAAGTTTATTAATATATTATAAAGTGACTAACTTGTCCTACATTTTAATATTGAGAGACTATCAAATTTTTTTAAGGAACCGATTTTTCTGACACTATTTCCAAAATTGACTAAATTAAAAGGTTTTGTCGTTTGTAAATTCATATCTTTTATTTCGTTGACCTTTCTTGTTGCGTTTTTTTCAAACATCTTAAATAAAAGCAAATTAAGTATTTACTTCCACCAAATAAAACCAAACTTAGTACAATAACTTTGCAAAATGTTATAAGAATATAAGGTGAGTGGGACACACTATACCTGCATGCCAACTCATACTCTTGGGTCTACACTCTATGTGATGGATAGAATGTAGTTGATACATTATTTAGCATTACTGTTATATACATAAATAAATTTAACTCACTTGTTTGACAAAAGGCAACATCATCCCGAGTAGTGCTCCATCACAATGAATGTAGAATCGATCACGAGTAAAACCAGTTTCCTCAAGTGTTTGTATTACAAGATCAAGGTTGTCAACACCTCCTTTCATAGTTGTCCCTACGATAGAAACCTTTAAAGTTAGCCAAGTCTTGATCAAAACTTCTTACTCTTATATATATATAGGGAGGTGGATCCTCTCATATTAAAAATTAACATGAGAAGGTCATGTTTGAATCTCTACCCTTAAACAAGTTGAAAAGAATGTTGATGATGTAAGAGAGAACTTTAATTAGTGGTGAGGATCTAAACATGATTATGTCATGTTGAAAAATAACATGAGAGGATCCACTCCAATATATATATATATATATATTATGGTTTTTAGTTTGCGGTGGTTTTGTCTCGATTCTTTATGAAAGAACAGATCCTGGCTGAAAGTGATAAAAGATGAAAAGTAACACGTTTAATAATAACTTCTCAGTTGGTGTCATCGTAGTTTTAATTTCTTTTCTCTTTTAAACTGTTTTGCACTTTTTTGTTGGGTGATCTATTTCCATGAAGCTATGTTGCTTTCTTGTTTTGGACATCGCTTGGCAAATTTTTGCTGTACCTCTTGCGACTTGTTCTGAGAGTGTAGAGATTTATGTTTATAAAAAGAATATAAAAAAAGTCCGTGCACAAAATTCAAAATTGTCAATTCTAACAACATAGTTGTATATCAAAGACAAGACCAAGACCTATGTTAAGATTGATGATGGCGGGCTTGTCCTTATGAGCAAGTAGTAAAGCCTTTAGATGAGCGCAATCAATCTCACCAGAGACCAAAGAGCCAACCTTCACACATTGCATTCGATACATTCTTGCTATTTTGAATATTGAATAATGCGAATCTTGCGAGGCATATAGAATCCCATCCGGAAATTGCTCTCTCCTGTAATAGATATAAATCAATGTTTGTGTTTAGGATACTTTTTTTAAATAACCAAAGGCTATTTCTATTAGATATTATGTTTATCTTTTTTCAGAAAAAAAAAGAAATTAAGAAAAGAAAACTGACCCTACTAAAATCCCGTGGAGATTGCCCTCAGTTCCACCAGTAGTGACGTATCCCCAGTAGTGACCCTTCTCTATCTCCCACAGCTTTGCAAACCAATCAAGCACGCACACTTCAAATGCCGTTGAGTTTAGAGAGAAGCTGCTCCCTTGGAATGGATCACCCGCATTGTTTAGGTGAAAATGAAGCAACGGTGCCAATGCATCATAGTTGAAGTCCTGATTAGTAGGGTACCCTGCACTAGTACTTGGAACTCATCATTATTGTGCCTATGTAATATATAGTACTATATTATATTATAAAGTACTACAATACAAAACATTAAAAAAAACCTACCCAAATTGCGCAAGTTGTTCTGATTCAGAGTCTCCACATAGTGAGTAATTAATTCACACAAATTTGCTTGTGTCTCCCCTGTGTAATGGGTGATAGCAAGGCTCATGTGGCCATTATTATCAATCTCTTGGGTTTCTATTTGCTTCTTCTCTTGTTCTATAGAGAGCATAGCATTATTATTGCAGATGACATCAACCCTTGGAAATAGCTCCTTGGCTTGAGCTGCTGGATTCACAGCCATTGCGACGTTATTTCCACCGGATTCTGCATTCTATCTCCCTTATTTGGGATAGACGAGAAAAGAATGAGAGAGAGACACAAAGGCCAATTGCCATCGATGAATATTTATAGCAGGAGAAATAAGATAGTGAAACTGCTGGCATCATGATGATTCAATTATTTCCACTTTTTTCTTCTACGGTAATGATTTTTGGCAAAAAGGCCAATTCGTGCTTCATTTGCAAAAGGTGCATTTTTTTTCTCTCCCGTAATAGCTACCTCTCTCTTCCATAATTTACGCTATTCGATGGAAAAATTTTCGCACAATTTCGTGCATTTAGTTTTCCAACTGCTGTTTTTTCTAACGTGATTAACAAAGACATCGTATTGTAAAATGTTTCAGAAAAAAATAATAATTTGATTTTTTAATCAATTTGATTTCATTTAAAAAATTAGTTTTATATTTAAACTATTATATTTAAATTATTAAAAATGTAATTTTTTTGCTGCTAATCAAAAATATAATTTTATAGGTTATTTGATTAAACACTTCATTTTTAACAAAAAAAATAAAATACTTAATTTTATGTTATTACTTTTTTCTAGCTTTAAGAATTGCTTATAGACATTTGAACTCGGATAGTAATTAATTAGATAAAAGAAAACCCCAAATTAGCAGCTTAGGATTCCAATGCTTGAAACATAAGATATATTTTGTTAGGAGATAAAAATGAAATGAAAAATTTCATATACGAGTTTCATATATAAAATTATATATAAAATTTATTTATGGAAATTTTCATCTAATTTTCATCCTATGACCAAATATATTTTATAAGATAAAGTTTATCTTGAATTGTTCCCTTTAACGTGGTTTAGCATACCTGATCAATTTTTTTCTACAGATCTAAGGGCTTCCTATTGATGGGCATCTGAAAGTACTTTTGTATCTGATTGATAAATCCATAGACATATGTCTAATTTAATGAAGCAATCTTTCCCCTTGATCTATACCTTTTTAATAAAAAATATATTTTAAGACACCACTTTTTATAATTAATTACTATATATTAAGTGTGACCAATTATCTAAGACAACAATTTTAAATAGAGAAAATAATATTTTTTAATATTAAATGCACACATTTAAAAGAAGTACCTTTTGTGTTTCCATAAAAAGTGTTACTTTAGACCCAAAAATATTGTACTAAAGAAATTATTAGAGTTTAGGATATGTTTTATTATAGGGGTAAAAATGAAGTGTATATAAATTTCTGTAGATAATTTTTATATGTAAAATTATACATGAAATTTATTCATAAAACTTTCACCTTAATTTTTATACTCTAGCCAAACACATCCTAATGGTGATAACCCATGATTTTCTATATTAAGCAGTTGAACATGCAATTACATTCAAATAAGTTACTTTCGCATTGCATTAAACAAAAAAAAAAGGGTTACTTTAGCACGCATAATTTGATTCATATCGAATTGTCGGCACGAAAATAGCCTCTTATAATAAATACAAAAAGCAAAAGCAGTCGAAAAGGACACTTACATGAAGATTTCAAAAGTGAGGATTCCTCTTAGTTGTGTTTCAACGCACACATAAATCATAAAATAGAAGGCAGAACCACATAATTAAGGGTCTCGAACCTCTTCTACTTAATTGACACCTTGTTGATATATTAACCATGAAAATGACATTAGAACATTAGAACTCGGCACACAAGAAGAAGTACCAAATTTTATTTCATTAATTAAAAAATAAAAGTTTAATAAAAGTAAAAAAAATATCCATAAAATTGAAGTATCAAATAATAAATAAAACATAATAAAATTGAATTTTTCTATATCTTTCTCTTAATTCTCTTAATGCTTAATAAACAAAGTATTAAATGACAAAAAATGTATTTAATATCTTGTGAATGAAAAAAAAAACAATGCTTTATTTATTTAGCAATTAGGAGAATTATGGAAAAAAAAATTCCTTTACCTTCATTTTTTCAAACTGGTCCATTATATTTAATTATTTTTGTTTGGTTTTTAATATTACAAATCGTCATTAATTTGATCTCTTATTACTTCTTCTGTTACATAATTAACGAAAAATAATGATATGACACACATGACGACATATGAATCTATTATCAAATGTGTACATCAATTAATTATGTAATGGGGAAAATAATTCACGTATAACTCATGGTGAATTATAATCATTTTGGTGAACACTAGTTTATTTGTTTGAGTTGGATGTTTCATTTGGGTCAATGAGAGAAAAGTCAAAATGAACTACCTCGTATTCACCAAATAATTACAAATTCACTCTGAGATACAAATGAATTATTTTCCTATTTATATCTCACCTAACGAACCGACTATTAGGACCGCATCTCAATCGTTGCACTACAAACATTCACCACACGAACCTGCCACGATCGATCCCAATCACTCACTATTAGGGGTCATGAATCAAAAAAAGAGAGAGAAAAGTAAAACAAAGGTAAAGGGAAAGCCAGAAAAAAAAAAAAGAAGTGGTTTGGATCTCCACAAATCAGCATCACCGAAGCCACATCTATTACTGACCTTGTTATATAAAGCACATTGATCACATTGTCACCCTCATCATTCCATCCAGCTATACCTGTTAGCGACACGTTTTACTTTGTTGAACTCTATATTTTATCCGGTATGAGAGTTCCTTTTCCTGTATAGCTTAATTTCATATATTTAATTGAGTGATTGACCACATTCTTCTTCTTCATCGAGTTTTGCTTTCCTTCATTTATTAATTATTGAGTTATATTAATCATAAACTATGCCGTTCGTTGTGATTACAAATTAGTGTATAGAACTATAAGTTTTATTTCTTTCTTACTATAGTTAATTAATTTAAGATGCTGATAAGTTTTTCTGCATTATATTATCCTCCAAACCTCTCCGTAAATAAATGAAGTACGGGTATACGGGCCTTGGGTCGCACTTTGATACAAGTATCTATATTTTTTAACAAAAAAAAATTTAGGTTTTAACAAATATCATACTAGAGTCAAAGAGCACCTACTCTTCGAAGATTTTCAGGATGGATTATAGATCGCTCTACCAGCTCCTCACATTGAAGAGTGGATTCAAACCCACAAACTTGTGGCACATAAACCAAATGCACCAAACACCATTGGCGCTTGATACATGTACTTGTAATAATGTTTTTAAGATCATGATTATTAAACTCTTGATTTAACTCTTAAGTTAATATCGTACCACATAACAACGAGTGAGATTGTGCATAAACTATCTTTTTATCAAACTTGTGTGAGTTCACTACAAGAAAAATTGAGTATTTTTAATAATTATTAACATTGAAAATGTCAACAAAACTATTGTTAAGAAAGTAATTTTGACATAAAATGACTATTAAAAATACTTAAAGGCTTCTATTGACAATTACTAAATGTCAACAATACTCTTTTGGATATTTGTGACATTTAGTAATTATCAATAAAAGATTTTAAATATTTTCAATTATCATTTTATGTCAAAATTACTCTTCTTGACAATAATTTTATTGACACTTTCATTGTCAATAATTGTTGAAAATACTCATTTTCTTGTAGTGGTTTAAGTAAACTCTAATAAAATTGATAAACTTTTAATTTCACTAATGAGTTTATGAATTTATATTTAAGATTGATTTTATTTGTTATCTTATATATACCATATCTGTTGATTTTATTTAGCTAATCTTATCTAAATACAATCAATAAACATTGCATATGTTGCGATCCATATAAGGTCTTCTTATTTAAACACCCCCACCTCCATCCCCAAGGCTCGGAGGGAAAGCAAAAAAATTATAACAATATTATTTCAACATAAATTTTTAAAAAAACATAGGCATCCCTTTTATAATAAGTATGGAATCCACATTATTTTGTATTTTCTATTTATTCTCCCTCATCCCTCCTTTTCTTCTTGAGTGTTGGATGTTTATCACCATTTTGATGCTAAAATATCATCATCCAATAAAAAAGATGAAAAGTAGTGAAGAGAGAGAAAAGTAGCAGGGGTGTTGGGTGTCAATGACATTAAAGGTATGTTTATGAGTTTAGATTTTGAAAGGAAAGGAGAGAGATGGAGGACTGTTGTGTAAGATTTTAAAATTTTATATTAAAAGTCATATCATACCCTTATTTTCCATCCAAAACCTAAACTCACAAACATAACCTAATAGTTAAAAAAAACATTGGTGTTCATATATATATATATATATATATATATATATATAGCGTGAATTATCTTCTATACGTTCATGAAGATTGAACGTGGATCATGCAGATGAATATTCGCTCCCTGCTGGTCACTTGTGGAACTTCTTCGGGTTAGCTTCAATTCACGTTGGCAAGCTTCTCATGTTTACATCATCCTCCACGTGGAGATTTATTTATGTTAGTAGCAAATTAACGATACAGTAGCTTTATACTATAGTTGGTCCGTTTATGCATGCTTTGACACACCCCTTACGCCGACACACCTTCAGGTGTCCCATATATACTCCTGATCTGCTGTATTTTGTAAATTGTAGTATACGATGAGGCATATTGGGCCCCTTATACTTTTGTCCAACAGTTTGCCCTCAATCAATTTGTACATTGAATCTGGATTACTCTGTTGTCAACTTGTCATCTTTAATTTTCTTTTCCTATATCATTAGAGAATGCAATAACTCCTAAAGAATCTGAATCTCCAAAGTCCTTGCTAAAGACACGGAAACAAACCGGTCAACAACTCTGCCCAAGACTCACGCTGTGCAAGAAGTGTGAATTGTTGGGTTATATGCTCTTTAGTCACTTAGTCCAATAAGCTTTAGTGAGATTAAAGCCAATATGGCCCATGTGGCTTAGGGTTAGGTCTTGGACTTCACATATATAAACTAATCTTTTCACCCTTGTGCCTCACTAAGTGTTTTTCATAGAACAGACACCCTGAGAGGACGTTCATCATCTGAACGTTGCCCACACAGCCACTCCATCCCCGAGAGATAGTCTGGAAGATCTGTCAAAGAGCGGATTACTACCGATCGTGAAGTTTTCGGTTCACTGCGTCCTTCCAGGTAATCAAAACAATGAAGGTTCTATTTTTCCTACGTCGCGTGGACGATGCGCTTCCGCGTTTCTGTGATAATCCTACAATTGGTATAAGAGGGATTGCGATGAGGAAAAGAACCAGTTTTGATTTTAATTTATATTTCATGTGATTTATTTCAAAATTTTTTTTTGAAAAATATGGCACCTTATTTTGTATTTGTTATTTATTTCATGTTATTTATTCGCTTATAGTTCATATTCGGTAAAAGTCTTAATTTTTAATTGGTTAATCGCTTTAATCCATGGTTAGATTCTCTTGTGTTTCTCTTGGTTTGTAACAAGGAGGCTAATCCCATATGATTAGGTTTCCTCCTTGCTTTATTTTATGTTTTTCGCATTTTCCTATGTATTTTTCGAATTTTGTAAAAGTTCAAGATCGAGAAACAACGACAAAGATGAGCAATCAACACTGCAGAGACTTTCGTGGACCTCTGGATCTCAGAATTTGGATGATCCATATATGGTTGGAAAGAGGACGGAAAGAGGAACAAAGTGATGGGTGGGGCGGCGGGTGCGGACGCGCGCGCGCGCCGCCACAAGCGGCTGAGAGTGGCCTTCACGCGCGGCGTGGAGCCGCGCGTGAGGGCGCGTGGGACACCCTTTTTGGGTGTTTCCGGCGGCGTTCTCGTCTCCTCATGGCGGTCCTTCCCTGGAGTTTCGTGCTGAGACGAAGTCGGATGACGGCGGCGTCCTGACGGCTAGGGTTCCTTTTCGTGTCCTAGGGTTTCTCGCCAAGGATTGGGTTTTTTGGGCTTTTGGGCCCATGGATACCCTAAAGGGGCTTGAGGCATATTATGGGGTGGACGAAAGAAATTCCAAAGTTGTAATATTATTATTATTATTATTATTTTTTTTAGGAAAACCATGGATTAAAGTTATTTGTTTAATTATTTATTGCTTTTATTGAATTGTATGAATTATATGTGCGATTAACATGATGTTTGTAATAACATGCCATATAGAATAGGATGGTGCCATATTGTTGCATAATCACATGTCATATATGCATAATAACTTTTGTCATGATACGACTAGTATATAGTTATTATGCGCGATTATTTAAATTTTAAGTTATTCACTAGATTAATTATCAATTATTATGATTTTCGGTAAGAAATCAAGATTAATAATGGGATTAATTTATTGTGGAATTAAAATCTAGACAAATAATCCAGATAATTTCCTAAGAGAAAATTGTTTCTTGAAAATATAATTTTGTGGGTTTTCTAAAATGGTCATGGAATAACACACGCTGCATACAACAATCATGTATCATGATTGTGTGGAGCACACGCGCCGTGAAGTGACCAGATTTTAGGACCTTAATGTTTTCAAAATTACGTTAAGTTAGGTGATGCACGTTCATCGGCTACACCTACTTACATAGTTTTTGAAATCAAACAAAAATTATTTTCGAATGAAACATTTTTTTGGAAATTGGAAAATTCTAAACTTAAAAAAATTGAATGGGTGAAGGTTTAAATTTTTTTTTAAAAAGTATTAAACCTGCGGGCTCCAATTGTGGGTTTATTAGTGAAATGGTTATCGCTAAAGCCCATGGATAAGGATAATCGATTTCGCTAGATTAAACCTTAATATTTTTTCAAAATTTTAGTAAAGTTTTGTACGGCCCATCGGCAACACTTAGACACTAAAGATAATTTTGAAAGTAAACAATGGTTAAATACATTCAACTTTGGTAAAATTGTTAACCCTCCCATCGAGGCTCTGGCAATGAAACTGAAGGCCCAAAATAACAATATTAGTTTTACAAGTATCTTGCCCATCGTAAGCCTTGTAAAGATAACTAATGGATTGTTACACAATAAACAAGTAGTAGTTATTAGAATCTACTAGCGCTATATCTGTTTGTTGTTATTCTAGTTTGTAATTAGTGTGTTTTTTCATTGTTTTCAGAAAAATGTCTTCATTCAATCCTTTAGCTACTATCTTGAGCCAAAAACCTATGGATGGTACAAACTACAAACAATGGAAAACTAATTTGGATATTGTTCTTCAATATGAAAAGCTCAACTTTGTTCTAACTACCCCTATGCCAGCGCAACCTGAAGATGCGCCTGAGGCAACAAAGGCACGTTTTCAGGAGGAGAAGGAAAAATGGGAGAAGGCAAATGTGAGGTTCGTTGCTATATTTTAGCTAGTCTCGCCAGTCACCTTCAGGAGCAAGTGAGCATGATTGAGAGTGGAGCAAATATGCTCCAGACTCTTGATGGCATGTTTGCTACATCTAGGGCTCTGCTAGGCAGAATGCGTTAATGCAGTCACCAAGACAGTGATGTCTGGAGGAAGTGTGCGGGATCATTGTCTGACAATGATAGCAAACTTCAAGAAGGCTGAAGACCATGGGGTCAAATTTGAACAAGAAGTAAAAGTTGACCTTCTCTTGCAATCAGCCTGAATACTTCAATTAGTTCAAGATGAATTATAATATGAATAAGATGAATCTTGACCTTACTGAGCTGATGCATGAGCTTAAAGTCCTGAACGTCTTAGTCAAGGGGCAGTGCATTTTCTTGTGAGAGTTCTGTGAAACCTAAGGGGAAACCCAAGGGAAGGAACAAAAACAAGAAAAAGAAGAAATCAGGAGTTCCAGTTGCCAAACCAGTTGCAATGAAGCAGCCAAAAGGCAAGTGCTTCAAGTGCGGACAAAAAGGGCATTGGAAGAAAAATTGCCCACGTATGAATAAACCAGGTATGGGTAATTTACATGTGATTGAGGCTTGTTTAGTGGAGAATTACAATGATAAATGGATCATTGATTCAGGAGCCACTAACCATGTTTGTTACTCTTTGCAGTGGTTCAAACATAGCTTGCCTGTAAGTGAAGGACAAAGAGTTTTGAAGCTTGGAAATGGGGAACTTGTGCTCACTAGCAGTGGGACAAGTTATTTTATCTTTTGATAATTGCAGAACTTTGGTTTTAGAAGGTGTTTATATATTGGATTTTCAGAGGAATTTAATTTCTGTTAGTTGTTTAGTTAAACATGGTTTGACAGTTCAGTTTAATTCCTCAGTTTCAATAAGAAGTCCATCTTCTTTTATTTGTTCCGGTGTAATGTTTAATGGTCTTTATTTCCTTAGTCCTTGCCCTGTGAAATTAATCATGTTGAATTAGGAGATGTTGAGCATGTTCATTCATCAAAGAAAAGAAAAGTTTTCAATGAAACTTATCTTTGGCATTTGAGATTGGGTCATATTAACTCTAACAGGATACAAGGTTTGGTCAATAGTGGGATTTTAAAATCCCTGAATTTTGAACCGTTACCAGTTTGTGAATCTTGTTTAGAGGGTAAAATGACTAAGAGATCTTTCAAGGCCAAGGGAAATCGTGCCACACTTCAGCTGGAATTGGTACATACTGATGTATGTGGACCAATAAATGTCCAGGCCAAAGGCGGGTCTCAGATTTTATCACATTTACTGATGATTACTCTAGATTTGGACATGTGTACCTGATGCGTCACAAGTTGAAGCTTTTGGAAAATTCCAAGAGTTCAAGGCTCAGCAGAAAAGCATCTTGGTGTTCAAATTAAGACTCTTCCCTACAGAGGATGAATACCTCTGGAGAGTTCAGTCTTACCTGACCAAAGAGGGATAGTTTCACAATTATCTTCTCCAGGGACACCCAGAGAATGGAGTTGCTGAAAGGAGAAATAGAACCCTTTTAGAAATGGCAAGATCAATGCTCAGTTATTCATCTCTTTCTGATTCATTCTGGGGATATGCCTTAGAAACTGCTATGTATCTATTGAACTTAGCTCCGTCCAAGTCGGTTTCAAAGACACCAATAGAATTATGGAAAGGGCGTAAGCCCACCTTGAACCATATTCGGGTTGGGGTGCTCGGCACATGTCTTACAGGAAGCCAAATAAGATGGACTCGCGTAAGAAGTATGCATATTTATAGGCTATCCTAAAGGAACTAGAGGTTGGTTGTTTTATAGTCCGAAGGAAAAGAAGGTTATAGTGAGCACACATGCAACTTTCTTAGAGGAGGACTATATGGCAAATTATAAGCCTAGGAGTAAGGTTATTCTTGATGAGCTAGTCTCAGATCAAGTTTCACCTCAACCTCAGGCGTTCCAGCTTTTGTTCCTGTGGTTGTTCAAAGAGGGAAATATACCTGATGTTGAACACACACAGGAACCAGAAGCGAACCAGAAGTTCAGCATGATGATCAACAAGCGGAACCTCTAGATGCAGTTACCGCTTGTGGAAGAACAACAAAATCATGAATTGGTTAATCCTCTTAATGAGGGTCCTCATCTAGAATTGGATCCCCCTAAATGCACAACAACAAGTGCGGCAAACTCGTAGTGGGAGAGTGATTCGTAAACCCGCAAGATTTCTCTTGTTGGGTGAATCGTCTCAAGATGTCATCATTGAAGAAGATGATGATCCCACGAGTTATGACGAGGCACTAGGGGATGTTGATGCTCAGGAATGGCTTGAGGCTATGAATCGTGAAATGGATTCTTTGTATTCCAACTCAGTTTGGTCTCTTGTAGATGCACCAAAAGGGGTAAGACCCATTGGGTGTAAGTGGATCTACAAAAGAAAGAGAGATCGGACGGGAAGGTTGAAACCTTCAAAGCTAGATTGGTGGCGAAAGGGTACACCCAAATAGAAGGTGTGGATTATGAAGAAACCTTTCGCCGTTGCCATGCTCAAGTCCATCCGGATTCTCTTAGCTGTTCAGCAAATCTTGATTATGAGATTTGGCAAATGGATGTCAAAACTGCTTTTCTAAATGGAAATTTGGAAGAGGATATCTATATGCAGCAACCAAAAGGGTTCATAGCCAAAGGGCAAGAAAACATGGTATGCAAGTTGCAAAGGTCCATTTATGGACTTAAGCAAGCGTCCAGATCATGGAACATCAGGTTTGATCAAGCCATTAAGTCTTATGGTTTTGAGAAAAGTCCTGATGAGCCGTGTGTGTATAAAAGGATCCAAGGAAACGCAGTATCTTTCTGGTACTTTATGTGGATGATATACTCCTTATCGGAAATGATACGGAGGTATTATTAGGCATAAAGACCTGGCTGAGCAAGCATTTTGATATGAAGGACCTGGGGGAAGCCAATTATATTCTTGGTATTAAGCTCTTGCGAGCGGAAGAATAGGGTATTGGCATTATCTCAGGCTAATTACATCGACAAAATACTTGCCAGGTTCAGCATGGAGAATTCCAAGAAGGGGATTTACCTTCAGCATGGGATTCATCTCTCTAAGGAGCATTCTCCTAAAACTCCTGAGCAGAGAACGCATGAGTAGGATACCTTACGCTTCAGTAGGTAGCCTTATGTATGCTATGCTGTGCACCAGGAATTCTGCTATGCAGTGGGAGTAGTAAGTCGTACCAATCTAATCCTGAGAAGAACATGGATAGCGGTTAAACATATACTCAAGTACCTTAGGAGAACGAGAGATTATATGTTGGTCTATTCTAGTGGGAGTCTTGAAACCATTGGTTATACAGACTCAGATTTCCAAGGAGACATTGACTCAAGAAAATCCACCTGGGTATGTGTTCACTCTTAATGGCGGGGCCATTTGTTGGAGGAGTGTCAAACAATCATGTGTGGCTGACTACCACGAGTGGTGTGTAGCTGCTTCTGAGGCCAAAGGAAGCCGCATGGTTAAAGAAGTTCCTAACGGATCTTCAAGTGATACCAGGTGTTAGTCGTCCCATCACACTTCCTACGATAAAGTGGGCGGAGCACAGTCCAAGGAACCAAGGTGTCACAAAAGACAAAAGCACATAGAGAGGAAGTACCACTTGATCCGAGATATAATTGAAAGAGGAGATACAGTGGTAGTCAAGATAGCATCGGACGAGACCTTGCTGACCCTTTTACTAAGAGTTTGCCTGAACGTGTGTTCGAGAGGCATGTTACATCTATGGGTCTTAGGAGGATTCCAGATTTGCTATAGCTTTAGGAAGTTGTTATTTCACTTTGTTATTTTGTGCCTTTTGAGCAAGACATTATGACATTGTATTTTTTCTGAATGTTATAAATGAGGTATTATTCATTTTTCCGCACACTATTTACAAACACGAAGGTCCGGATCAATTGTGAAGTATATGATCATATGGATACGTTCATGGAGGACATGGTCATAGGTTCTCACAATTGATGAATAGGTTCACAGCTATTAAATAAAGTTGGGCATTTTTTTTAGGTTGCAATATTTATGAGATGATTTTGTCCGAATCATTTTAAATATTGGTGTGAGTTAATACTTACATTGAATGGATCAAGGAGAGATTTGATTAAAGTTGTTCTTCTGTCATAAGGAATCAAATCTCCAGATAACTATAGTTATGTAGTTGCTCTTAATCCTGAGTTTATTTTAAATAAGTAGTCGAATAGATTTCATTCTTTGATTTACCAACGGGTGAGGTTCAATCTATTGATGGCCAATAACCGGTATTTTGGGATTGAAACTATTTGGTTATTGGTGTTTATGAGATAAACAACATGGAATTTATAGGAAATGTCCCCTTGATATGTTTCGGTACTTGGATATTGAAGACATGGCCAGTGCATGTAATCCATTAGAGAAACTCACAGTCAAGGAAATAAATAATTGATTGGGTAACAGAAAACTAGTCAATCAATTATAGACATTCTATAAAGGGCGATGCATATTCATGTTATAAATGTCATTATTCTTGGAGTTCACGTTCGGGCTTTTAGTGGAGTAGCATGAATTAGATAATCTTCTGTAGATTATCAGGAGCCTTGATAAATGACAAATGGTAGATCCCAGGCTAGCTTGAGATAAGGGATGGGGTATATTATCAGATGATGATGGCTTATGGGATACATGGTCTTGGGTTTATGAACTCAAGTTTGTATCTTAAAGAGCAAGTGGGAGATTGTTGGGTTATATGCTCTTTAGTCACTTAAGTCCAATAAGACTTTAGTGAGATTAAAGCCCAAGAACAATATGGCCCATGTGGCTTAGGGTTAGGTCTTGGACTTCACAGCATATATAAACTAATCTTTTCACCCTTGTGCCTCACTAAGTGTTTTTCATCAGAAACAGACACCCTGAGCAAACGTTCATCATCTGAACGGTTGCCCACAGCCACTCCATCCCCCTCGAGAGATAGTCTGGAAGATCTGTCAAAGAGCGGATTACTCCGATCGTGAAGCTTTCGGTTCACTGCGTCCTTCCAGGTAATCAAAACAATGAAGGTTCTATTTTTCCTACGTCGCGTGGTGATGCGCTTCCGTTTTGATGATAATCCCACACTTGGATCATGGAGATGGATATCGCTCCCCTGGCAAACTTCGTTGATGCTCGTACCCACTATTTGAAAAGGTAGCTAAGTCTCTAATTACATTCTTTTCTTCTTTTTTTTTACTATGGTTTAATTATATATTGACACATTAACAAAATTAGTTAAGTCTCACGTCCATTACGTAGAAGTCATCCAATAGGATGATTTGATTGGATGAAAATGTATGCAAATTTAACATAATCAATATATTAAAATTAAACTCACTATATTATATATACACGCACACATAACATTTGTTACATGTTTTTATTTTGCACCTTTGATAACATTTTATTAAAGAAAGTATATACTTTTTACAAAATCTATAGTTGGATTGAAAGTTTATATATTATAGATCATCTATCTATATAAAATTTTAAATTAATCTAGAATTGTTTAATTTATTTTTTGTACATATATAAATCAAAGCAATAAATACTTTCTAATATATGAGTAACCAATAGGGTTAGCTCACTTAGTCGACCGTCTACTCATGTACCACTAAGTCTTGGTACGATTTCCAAATTTTCTTTGTTGGTGGGTGATTTAATTTGTAAGTACTTCTATAAGTATTTGAGATTGAGATGAGCTTTCCTTTAAACCTAAAACTTATAGAACAAAAACAAAAAGAAAGAAACTTCCTAAATATTTCCAAATTAAAGAAGAGCTATTTGATCACAAATTTATAAGTTTCCTTTAAAAAATGACACGGACAAGTATCATGATATGTATAATTACATTGACAAAGACTATAATCTATAAAAAAAATTTATTGAAATTAGATCATTCAAAAACCATACTCTCTCTCTCTCTCTCTCTGACTTTAATACAAGTACGATGATGGACCACACTATTCACAAAATCACCCATAGCTCAGCTATACTCCATTTGGGGGCTTTTGGATCTCATAAACCTGATATAGGGCTTAGAGCTCGGCCCAAGAAGAATTTGAATAAATCAATGACCTAATATCTCGGCCCAAAAAGGCTTAAATGACCTGATAGGATCGGATATAAGAGTCCTAATCAAACACGTCACCAAGAGTCTATTATAATATACCATCTTAGAATTGAATGGGTTTAACTCAACCCTAAAAGCTAGTTCAAAGGATGAAATTTGTCCAAGATTTATAAAAATTATCTAGGCTTTATCTCTAGGCAATGTGAGACTTTAATACCAATCAAATAGAATTGGCTATAAATCCTCGTACAATAGCAAACAAAATCGCAAAAAACTACTAACAAAATAAACATTGATCTCTATTATTGTTGTTGTTGTTTAGTTTGATATAATCTTCATCTTTATTCAGAATTGTACTTTTGTATGATATATTATATAAGTCACAATTGGCCCCATTATATTTTTATCTAATAGCATACGCTCTTTATCAAGTGATACATTGAATCAGGATTTCTCTAAATCATGGCGAAGTCTTATGTGATGCCAATATGTTTAGCACCATGGTGGTGATAAATAATATTTAAACTAAAAAAAATAATGAAATGACTCATTTACACTTACATTAATTTGTCTATTCTCTTTCTTCCTCACATTGTAAATCCACCTCTCTCTCACTCCCACTGCACTTCTGCACCTCATCGATTGTTTCCTTCACTAGGCAGCAACCTCCTTATTGCCCAAATGTCTCTCACATAACATCTCTATACACTCTATTTCTCATATTTTTTCTTGTTCATGACTTTTTATATCAATGCAAAGATGAAGATTTGGAAGGATATGATGTTGTGGAAGAACTACCATGGCCAAAGGTAGCGACATGATGCAGCAGAGATGAACAAACTTGGCAATGGAGTCATGCAATTGTGATTTTCCCATATCTACACTTGTGAAGCTAACATGCTGTCTGCTAAATCTATTCCTTTGCATTTTGAAATTACAAATCAAAAAGCCCCCTTTTATCTATACTCAATCCTTGTCTTGTACCACCATTGTGATAACCAAAATCTAAAATAAAAAATTATATATATTTTTTCTACTAAAGAAAATGGAAACTTGAATACACAGCTAAGAGGACTTCATAAAGAAAGATTGGTTGGTCATTATTTCTAAATGACTCCCAGTAAGATTAAAACCTTGGCTGATAAAGAAGCTATTATTGGAGTATAGGCTCTACTTATTTGTGTATTATAAGATAAGATTTATGCTTTCTACTATACACTTACAAGATCTTTTTACTCTTTTTTCTTATTTTGTGAAGTGTATTGTGTGTGCTGGGTTTATGTGTAAAGGGGGAGATGATGGTACTAGTTATGGGGAGGAGTGGTGAAGTAAGGTGACATAAAGAA
Organism: Dalbergia oliveri; assembly: GCA_030441495.1. Taxonomy (NCBI): domain Eukaryota; kingdom Viridiplantae; phylum Streptophyta; class Magnoliopsida; order Fabales; family Fabaceae; genus Dalbergia; species Dalbergia oliveri. Next base: position 28,825,687 of record JAMLFY010000007.1, read on the forward strand.
AAGGAGGATAAAATGGATAAATTACTTATAAAAGTAATTTTATAAACTAGTGTGTGTGCCCATGCAATGCACGGGTATAAATTATGTGAATATAATTATATAGTAATTGATTATTAAGAATTTATATATTTTATATGAGAAATGATCTATTACACATGTGTAAGACTTGTTGTATATCTTACACCTTTGATAACCTTTTATTCAAGATTTTTTTTTATAAAACTCATCGTTGGATTCAAAGTTTATATGTTGTAGATTATCTTTATAAAATTTTACATTAATCCAAAATTATTTGATAAATGTATTATATACATATAAATCAATGTAATAAATACCTAGCAAATGTAAGTAACCGTTTGATCATAACCTTATATATGTCTGATTTGTCTAAAATTTAACATAGACAATAAACATGATATGTAGTTATAATTCAATGATTGGATTAACAAAAGTTATATTCTATCAAAAGTTATCAAAAGTGTAAGTGTGCTAAGTCTTACATTTATCAATGAATCTCTTATATAAAAGTATAAAAAAAAATTTATACTATAAAAAATTCTTTTATTTTAATAGGTTATAATTAAAAAAAATGGTTGTATAAGATAACTTAAAAAGAATGAAAAAGTAAAAAATATGTGGAATAAGAAATGAATATATTTTTAAAATGAAAAGTATAATATTCAAATTTTAATTTGGGAAAATACAGGATTTTAAAAAAAATTTATAGAAATTTGTTCTACATTAACAATTTATTATAAAAACTAAGAGATAAAGTAATTCATTTTCATCCCCCTTTCTTTTATGAAGGAGAGTAATAAATTACTTTCACAAAAAGTTCAATCAAACAAATTCCTTATAATAACACATTAATAAAAGTTTAATTCAATTTGTAAGTATAACTACTTTTAACTTTTAAATGACAATAGAACAACTCAATAGATAAAAATTATTATTTTTTCTTGTTTATCTTTTGCCTTAAAATAAATTAAAATTTAAAATTGGATAAGCTTCTTAAATTAGAACAATTAAAATCTTAATACATTTGTCAAATTCAATGACCTTCATAAAGAATGTACAACAACATTGTTATTTGACTTTCTAGTTGTAGCAATGTACAGCAATTGTCATAGCATTAGTGGGAATAGGTTTTGAAATCAAATCTAAAAAAATTATTAAGCAATTATTACATTAAAAACTTTGCAAAAGAAAAGAAAAATTATTTAAACTCTTCTATCTAAAATTAAAATGTTATGGATGCTCAATTCCAAATGTAGGAGGTTTTCTGAGATAAATAGTTATTCTTAAAATTGGAGGTGGATCAGCTATAGTAATAAAAAAAATACAAACTATAAATATAATTTAAAATAAAAACAATGATTTATTAATCAAATTTAAAAATTGAAAATGATATTCATAATGTATTCAAGGTTCTACTTGAAAATATAATGTAAAAGATTTTGCTAATTTTTTAACCCTAGAATAATTTATTTATTTAAATTAAGTTTTTGTATATAATAAAGAATAAATGATTTGACCAAGACTCTAAATAAAACTAATTAGACGTAGGACAAAATAAACGATAAATATAATCTGATATATTGAAAAGTTGTTGATATAATAAAAGCTATTAAGATAGTGGAGTGAAAATTATATTTGAATTTATTTTCAAAAAAATTTCTTTTTAGATAAAAATAAGATTAGAATTTGGTAGGAAAAATAATTAAGCTTGCAAGTGTCATTATCTCACTAAACTTTTCTATATTATGGTTCTTAAATATTTTAATTGTAACTGATCTTGACCATTGAATTTAAATTTTAATGGATGAAATTTAGAAACCATGTGGTTCCAAATTCCGCATTTTTCACTTAAGAACCTGCCCTACATCATACATAAGTAAGAGAGGACAGGCTGAAACACGAACCACCAAACGTGCCATTTTTAGATTACGATTATGCACTACCCATTCTTTCCGAAATTTTGCTAGTTTTCTTGGCCCATTTTTTTGGTGAAAATTCTTAGGCCAATAATCGCGAACCAAAGCTTTAGTTACATGACCCAAAAGGAAAACCTTCGTCCCCAGTTGCCCAATGACATTCCGAAAAACCAAGAAAAGAGAGAAGGTCCAATGGCTCCAAAGCCGGAGCAAGTAGGGACAGCATTAATGTGATTCCATCTTCTCATCCATGAAGCACTTTCCACGAGTTTGTTTTGTGAGCAGAGTTATTTATACTCACACACAGTGCATGAGACACTGTATACCCTTACCCAGTAATTATCCTATACTTTTACAAAAATAGAGTACCCTTACTTCATAACTTAGAACTTGAGAATTCAGTATCTTTCTCAGCCATTGCTCATTCTCTGTTCTCTCATCTCTTAATATTTTGTGTTCCATAGCCTCCTTACAGTTGCTCTGTGGTTGTTCTGCAGGATGGTTGTGGATTCTATTAATTCGGCAATCTCAAGCTACTGAAATTGGAACTAGGTGAACACTATGTAACTTTAAATCCAGACTTCGAAACGTTTCTTTTGGCATTAGGTTTTGTTTTTGCCCTAGCTATTTTGAAAAGAATTGGGGGGGGGGGGGAGGGTAATTGATGGTTTGGGACATTTGGGCGGGTGGGTTGAGAGTGCTATCAATTACCCATCTCAGATTGATTCTAAAATGTCTATTTTGTCAGTGTCTTGAGGACTAAGCAAATGAAATTGTTTTATGTGGAATATGGAAATATTGATATAATGTGGTGCATTTGTGTTATGCAAATATTAATATGGATAGAGGTTGCGATGTTCTATTGCACCAGAGTTGTCTTTCTTTGGCAAGAGATGCAGAAAAGGCCACCTGTGTACCATATACGCTTTTTGGGATAGTACTCTTAATTTGATTTGAAACATTAGGCTTTCTGTCTTCTGCTGGAAAACCTTGGAAAATCAAATTAATTAATGCATCATGATAAAGCCCTTTCTTCCTTTCTATTGCCAAAACCCCCCATAGCATTTTTCCCTCCTCTATTGCAGGATGCACATTAGGACGAAGGGTAGGAAAAAATTGAACTTTTTCCTAATCTGATTTCTAGAAGGCTTTGTTTTTAAATTTTACATACCATTACACATTTACACTTATGCTTTACATATTAATGTCAGTTTTAACTTTCCTTACTTCCTATGGGATTATCTTACACAAATTTAAACAACAACAACAACAACAAACCCTATGATTTTCCCTTCCTTGGTCTTCCTCTAGGATCTGTACCCGTCAGTTAAATTCGTCTTATTGGAGCCTCTGTCAGTCCTCTTCTCATGGCCAAACCTTTTTAGGCAAGATTTTGTCATTTCTCCCTCGATAGTTGCTACTTGAAGTTTTTCTCTAATACATCTATTTCTGATCTTGTCTTTTTTAAACAAATTATGTTTTTCATTTTTTTGACTTGCATTACTTTTATTTAAGCAATGGATCTGTCATTTTTTTTCTTTTCAGTTTTTCTGTGCCTATTAAGGGGCTATTTGATTTAAGTTTTCATTTTCAATTTTCATTTTCAGTTTTCAGTTTCTAGAATTTGTGAAGAAAAAAAAATTAAAAATTCTGAAAACTGAAATTTGTAATTTTCAGAATTTTCAGATTTTCCTTCACAAATTCTGGAAAACTGAAAAACTAAAAATTAAAACTGAAAATTCAACTTCTCCTCTCTCAATTTGCTATGGAGAATATTTATTCTAGAACACATGGTGAAGATCAACCAATTTTAAATGCTCATTCTAGCCCAGGGCCATCTTCTCATGCAACAAATGCGGGAGCTGTATCAACTGATAATAGGTATTGTGCATTATCCACTGAACTGTGAATTATACTATATAATACACATACATGTACAGGGTGTTACTGAAGCTATTAAATTTCTATACAACATTGCCCTTCCTAAATGGGTGTTATCTTGTAAGCAAGCAGCATTAATGATCCAGATCTATGTAATTATCTTTGGCTTGTGTATTGGTATACCAAAAAAACTTATTCCTAACTGAAGTGGCAGCTGAGCAGTGTAATAAATTCCTAACTATTTCTGAGTTAGCCCAATAGGAATATCGTTGTTTTATTAGTTATCTTTTATAATTATAATTTAAGCTATAATTGTCAGGGACACAATGGGCATTTTGTCATACTTTGTGTTTGGAGAGAAGGATTATAAGTTAAAATCAAATCTTTATTTATTTATTTATTTTTTAATAAAAGCTGTTTTGAAATATGTTGCTGTATTGGGGTTAAAAAAGGGCAAATGAAGTTATAAGCAAAAATTACAATTTTAAGTTGAAAAACCAGCTAATAATTATAAACAATTTCTTGAAGGTTTTAATTATAAATAGAATACACTACTTTGAAATTACTTTTAAGTCAACGCATATATATAAACATAAATTGATTTTTCACATAATTAATTTTAAAAAAAATACAATTACAATCGATTATAAAATCGTTTTAATCTCACAATTTTTCCCAAACACGCTTATAGATTTCTCATCATTACTAGATGCATTTGCCATGTGATATTTGTTTCGTTTTGGTTTTACTTTCAGTATGTAATTGTTATTGGGTTTTATCAGAAGGTTATAAACCTTCAGCCCTATGATCAGAAAGCAGATATATTCAGTTTTTCCATAGTGCTGTGGGAACTAGTGACAGCAAAGGTATAGCCTATACTGGAACGATAATATTTTCTTATTTTATCTTCCTTTCTCATTTACTTGTTTTAACAGTGTGATGATTGATATATCAAGGACATTTTTGTCTTATGATATTTCAGTTACCATATGATACCATGACTCCACTGCAGGCTGCCTTGGGTGTGAGACAGGTTTGCTCTTCATTCATCTACTAGACTTGAATGTTTAATACATGAAATTTAATCTTAATGAATTATTGTTATAGAGCTTCATGAAAACACCATACCTAATTGTATACATGCCTCTTCTTTGCAAAGAAGCACTTTGTTGCTCAATTTGATTGTAAACCTTTGAGTGGAGTTTTCTCATACAAAATGTGTTAAAAACTCTTTGTACGTTTATATTTGAAAATATGTGTTGTTATTAATTGCATGGCCAATACCTCAAGTAAGAGTGAATTGACTTGGTTCAAGTACTTTTAGAATCTGCTCAAATCATAGGTTATTGTCAACAAGGGGATCACTTTCAAGCTTATTGTTATTATTATTATTATTTGACAGTAAACTATTAACTTGTAGGTTCAAAGTGTCAACAAGAAGTAAAACTTTGGTACTTTATTTGTTTATTCCTTTTTAACAGAAATACTTTTGCTACCTCGGTGAATGCATACTAATACTGGCATATGTGCAGTAAAAGTTGGGGTTGGATCTGCATTTGTAAGTGTGTGTAAATAATACAGTTGTAGTGTAGTGTTCAACCATGGTGTCCATTTGTGTCTCTGACCCAGCGGTGATGTCTGCAAACCTGTCACAGCAGCTGACCAGGTAAGAAAATGTAATAACCAACAGGGCAATAACAGGGCAATAAAAGCTTTTTCCACGCTTTTTAAGTATTGAAATGTGATTTTTCAAACCAACCTCAATTAATGTAAAATCAACGAAGTACATGGTGAGTGTAATGTGTAATTCCTTTGAGCACTAATGATCGATGCGTGTTGTAAATTAAGGATAGGCATTCAGCGATGGACCCAATGTGTGTTAACTTTGCTCTTCCTTCTTTTTTCTAAATTTATTATTTCTCGCTCTTCTGGGTAATCTTATTATAAACAAAGGACGTAACAACATGAAAATGCATAATGGCTAACATTGTCCTGATTTTTGCTATTAGCACCATGCTTAGCTAGGCTATCACCAACATCTATACCTCTTTCTAGAAAGAGAATCAAAATCTAAAGACTCGTGGTAGCAAGAAGTCATCCCTGTTTTCTCTGTCACACTCTCATTTATGGGTGAGGCATTAGCCACAGGTTATCACTCGTTGATTCTAATTATTATGTCATGCGTTTTTAAGTCAACGGTAATCTAATCTAGATACGTTGAACTTTAACCTATGAGTCTGGTTCTGCTTGAGTTATGCCTAATCCACAAACTATGTCCAGTAGAATGCTTTACTCCTACAGAATCTAGAAATTCAGAAAAGCTACATGGTAATACAGAAATGTAGAAAACTCACCAAGTGTTGGTTGAGGAGGTTTCCACTTTTTTCACTTTACATATATTTTCATCTTAGAGGATTCAAATCCTAACCATAATCATCTATGAGACTCTGAGTTCAAATTATAAAGAAACTGTTCTTGTAGGGATACTGTTTAACCCTTGTGCTTCAAACTAGAAATGGGATTATACTTACAGGTCTATAAGGATACCACATGGTCCTACACCGTTAAATGTACTAGTGAACCTTTCAATTTTCTCCTTCAAGGGATCACATACGTTTAAATATACAATTTAATCTCAATTACTCATGTTAAACTGATAAGAGAAGTTAAGTTTGTTATTACTATTCTGTTACTTAACCAACTCAGCTGTTAACTGATTTTCCTGCCAATGGCTTGTAAAATGTAAAGCTTCTAGTGGAAGCTTCCTTTGTAAACTCAACTTTTATAAATAAATAGCCTTGTAATTGATCATAGTACAATCATACTAGCTATCCAACATGGTATCCAGAGCTTCTTGCTGAATATGTTCCTCTACTAGCCATTTTTAGGGCGGTGGGGAGTCCAATAGGGAGGGATACAATCAATGGGCCAAGTGAATTATACCAATTAAACAACAATTTTGACCAAAACTTTAAAGCGATGAAATCATGACTTATTTCATATTATATACCACTCACTTAGTTCTATTCTCAATCAATATAGGACTTTACCAATATAGGACTTTTTTGTTGTTTGTGCATTTGTAGTGCTTCAAAGTGTAGCTAGGTGGTGTGTTGTGGAGGTGTGTAGAGGTTTGTCTATTTAAATCTAGGTGGAAAATCTAGATGAAATGCAGTTAGCCCTTGTAACTTACATGTTTTCCTTTTTATTGATCTATATTTTGTACTATCTTTACTCCATCCTTATTAGTGAGTGTTGAGTTACAATAAAGTATAAAAAAAACCTATCATACTTAACTCCACCAGCTATTACATGCATAAACTTATTAATTAGAACTTATTACATACATAAACACTTCTTTCACCGAAAATGTTCCGGAGTATTCGTAGTTGCTTTGATTTGAGGCTCAAAATTCACGTTGCCTCTCTTACAAAAATAAATAAATAAATAAAAGATCTTGAATAATGTCCGTGATTGTTAAATACAAATCTAGAGCATAGAATACGTATTTATAAAGTTCATAAGATAGTTTATAATAATTATTTTTTAAAAAAAGAACGCTAGTAATATTTCCATCTTGTGATTTTCGTTTTTATTAGAAGTGAAGTTACAATTTTTACATATAGAAGTCACAAACTTTATTACTTACAGGTGACATTCAAAGCCATATACTTTGAAAAAAAAAGTTAAAAATTTTTTATCGAAATTTAATTTTTTTATCTTATGAAGTATTATAAATATTTTATCAATACCATTCTGTCATGTCCACCTAAAAGTAGAAAAGAAAAAACTCCTATAATTGTGTACAAAAAGAACAAGGTATTAAGTATGAATAATGGTATATCCTCCTACACATCGTGCTTCCTAATGCTAAATGAAGTAAGAAAGTATATTAAATTCATATAATTTGCTCCATTGAATATTTAGGAGATTTGTAAGATTATGAAGCTGGAGGGTATATGATTTTTACTTTTAGCATATACTATACACGTGTTGTCGGCAAAGGCCGACTTTGACTTATAGCCAGTATGGGATCGTTATCAAAAACACGTCCGAATTCATTTACTTGCTGGACCCAATTGCATTGCAATGATCAAGAGAAACAAATAATCATGACAAAAAAGATAAGATGAATTCTTGCGTTCAACATGTCCAGATTCATATCTTCCAGATTCTTTCAATCATTTGAATGATTTCTTTCTTTTTTCCTCATTCGCCAGCTGGTTCTTCTGGTTGCCTTCATTTTCTCTCTCTCTCTCTCTCTCTCTCTCTTTTTGTATTTGAGGTTTCCAAGCTAATAGACAACTAATAGTTTGATTAAAACTTAATCACACATTGGTTAACTGCAATAAGGGAAGGGGATTTTAAGAAAAATAAAATTGTATAATTTTTTTGAAAATGTAATTATTAAGGATGTGTGGCAATTACGATGGTGTTTAAAAGGTTAGTTTCACATTAATAGTTATGAAAATATCTTGATTACAGATAAAAGAATAAATATTTAATTTTTGAAGCATCTTTTGTTCTTTACTACATTAAAAGTACTTACTGGCACATATTATATATATATATATATAGAGTACGTCTGAGTAATTTTTACTAAAAGTAAATACTTTTAAGATAGTATTTAAAATTGTTTTTTATTTTAAAAAAGTATTTTCATAACAGTAGTTCTTGCATACTTTTCAAAAATGTTGATTACTCTTTTATTCTGATTTTTTTAAAGTATTCAAATAGTCTACACACAAATTTAAAAGTAATTTTTTTCCTATACAAAAGCAATTTCTTATAAAAAAAATACAAAGAATTGCATCCACAGTCCTTAGAGTTTTTTAAATAAGTATATTTTTCACATGATAATTTCTTTTTTTTTTCAATCACTTTATTTTCAAGTATTTGAATAAAGCTCTCTTCACAATGTCTAAACTCGCCACTGAAGGTGAAGCCATACATTTTCTTTTCCTTCTTATTACCGTAATGCATTTCCTCTATAAATTTGCATCCTTTTCTTTTTTCGATTGTGATAGTTAAAAACTAAATGGGCCAAAATTATAAATGCTTCCTAGGATATATATATATATATATGTAAAAATGTATTTTTTTTGTTGTCTCAAGATAAATATTTTTATTGAAAAGCAAAATTTTTAGAAATTTTAATGTACTAATTAAGTGCGTTAAAATATTTTAAAAAATTGGCCACTTTTAAGTTTTAACACGTTAAGGACGCTGGTTAAAAAACTCATAAAATTATCATGAACAACGAAAAACAGTACTACCGAAATAGACTTCCAATGCTAAGATATAAATATATAATGTCATGAATAAGATGCGATAGCTAATACTATATTTTAGGTAGCGTTTGATAAGGGATGGAGGAAATAGGAATAATAATGGAGACAGTAGAGATGGGGATATAAATAATAAATATATATAGGATATTATTGAAAGAAAAAAAAATATTAAATTTCTACTCTTATATCTCTTATCCTGTCCTTCTAATTCCTCTCTCACTTCAAATATGTTTATGTTTTAGTTTTTAGGATTTCTGCAGGAATAGTAAACAAACCTATTTAGTGCTGATTATGGAGAGTAAGAAAATAAAAGTCAATGACAATACATCAAATACATGTGGTGCAAATTAATATCATTTCACCCATTAAAGAAAGAAAATATAGGCAAGCCTTGAAAACATAACCACAAGTATAAAGACAATAGAATTGAAAACAAGATGGAATCTACAGGAGCATCCGTCGCATAGCTGTACATCCCAAAGAAAATCGAAGAGCTCATCTGGCGATCACATAAAGGCACTTATACCTTATACATCCGCAGAATGAAGGCGGCAACAAAACCGCTCAAGAAAGTAATCCAACTAGTGATAAAAAGACATGTACTAGTTATAATTATATGAAGGTTGAAAAACTCTCATAAACCTCACATCACCTACAATCATAATAAACTAAACTTCAATATTATGTCTTACCAATATATACTCCTTAGTGGCAATGAAAAAGACATTTAGAGCATATCAAACTTATCCCTCCTAAGACTTAACATGTTCCAAGTTCTAAGTTCCAAATATAGGTCCAGTTCGAATTGACCGCTTATATAGAACTTTTTGAGCAAGCATCACAGGATTTGTTGAAGCATAACAAATGAAACAATTTGGTGGACACCTTAAAAAACTTGGTATGATTTTGGAATTTAGCAAAGTTTGATTTCTCTGTAATTTGATCTTTTTATGGGTTGCCGTTTCATTTCTTTTCATGTTCTTTATATCACATGGCTCTACGATCAAGCAGACCCCATCTCCCACTACATCATGTTCCCTATTTTACTACCACCATAATTATTCTCTTCCATAACAAGTTGGTAATAATTTTCGTCTACTATAGCTGCTGTTGTTTATTTATTTCTCTCGGAAGTTGTAGAAGATAATTAAACTCTTATTTAGATAAAACAACAGTGTAACAAGAGGAATTATAAAACAATGCATATGACAAATATCACACATATGGGTATATATATCCCTAAATTTTTTATTAGCAAACTTATTGAGCTGTGGCAAAAACTGATTGAGATCTGTTCACTCAATTGATAAAGCTATCACTTCTTTGAGTTCTATTCTTATTGAAATATTGAGCTGGCAGTCATCATTTTTATTGTTTGTCGCATTAGCCTCGGTAAGAAAAAAGCGAAAGCTTCCCATATTTCTTATTTTGGAATATTTGGTTTTTAGTTTAATTTATTCTCTCTAAAGAAGCAAAGACTGACCAAGGGGTTCATAGTATTGCTTCAGTACGTAAAAAAATGGATTTAAAAATTTTCAATCTTAAAGTGACGTGATTTGGAAAAAATTACACAGGTCTGATATTAATTGTTTACAAAATTAGCTTTAAAAAAAGTTAATCATTGTACGTGAGTTTGGAATATAAATCCTGCATCATGGGTATCCCATCGGGCTGCAAAACTTATCATATGATTAAAGCCATGGCTTTCAAAAAAGTTGAGTCAATTATTAAATAATTTACAAATAAGATTGTGACCGTTTTCCATTTATATTAATTTTGATAGATTATTAATATGAATTACCAGGCGGTCCAATTTACAGGGTATCAGACGATGCGATAGATTGCAATTTGCTAGGATTTTGGGAAATATTTTTTAATTAAGATATTATAAAATAAAAGTGAGAGAGTTAAACTCGTAACCTCTTCGTTTTATTGGGACATGCAGGGTCTACCACTAATTGGGCTCAATGGAAACACCTTTCTTCTATCTAGATTTGTAGGTATGAAACATGGAATAATTAATACCTTCACTCTATCTTTTATTTGCTTTTCGTCTTTTCCTTTCAATCTGCTTTATTCCGCTTTGACAATTTTCCGCAAATCAACATCTAAAAAAGCATTTAAAACACTTTGTTAGTCCTATAATTGAGGCCAGTCTCTGGTTCTGGTAGCATTTATATGATGGTTCGCATGAATTAATGGACCTTTTAATTTGTTTTTATTTTATTTGCTTCACCATTAATTCGGTATCCATTGCTATTCAGTTCGGATGCTAAAACCCCCAACGTGCTTCTTGTTCAGATATTTGAGTTAAAAATTTAACGAATTTTCTTTAAAAATGCAACTTATTGGATGCACGTCGTAAGTCGTAACCCAACAGTAGTTTTTTTTTTTTCGTTTGTGCTAACTCAACAGTATGAGATTAAATTCTTCAAAGAAATGTGTAAAACTAATTAAGAAAAACAATATGTGGATTTTATCTGTTAATCACACATGTTCATATATGTCTGCAAGACACAAGCATATTATTGAAGCATGTAGCGGAAAGATCGAGAATTATAAAGATGATAGTTTCAAAAGGGTCTTCACACATAGATCTGTTTTGTTTAATGAAATGGTCCCATATAATGTTGCAGTTTCGTGCTTCAAACATCATGATGGAATCCCTTGGGCCCTACTATATCAGATCATGTCTCACTTTTCTTTTCTTTTCATCTTCGTTACTTAGTCAAACAGTGAATATCTCCCAACGCCCAAGGGTAAACTATTTTGCTTAGAACAATGCTACATATATATACATATGTTAGAATTTTTGAGTTTAACTACTTTTTGATTGATGTGTATTTTAATTTTATAAAACGGGTGGAATAGACAGTCTAATTATTCTTTGAAGACCAATTTGATATTATCTTATGATCAAATTATGGGTTTGAGATTCACTTATGTCCTATTAGGTTGAGTAATTTCCATGTGTTGAAGCGTGTATGGTCTATGGTCGCTAAGCAGATGATGGACAACCTAATTCAATATATTTAATATGGCAGACCCGCTTCTATTTGTATCTCTTGATCATGATGCTCCATCTATGCATTGTCTAGCATCAGAGATAAAAAAGAGTGGAAGTTTTCTATACCTGACGTCAGTGTACGTGTATATACCTACAACATCGACATCAATTTACAGTATGGCTTCGAGGGGTACACATTTCATATGGTTTATGATATTCCTACTTTTGGTATTCTAAATTCCTATATTTAATCCTATAAAATTAACAATATACTCATAAATTAGACTCAATGTAGAATACTTGTAATGAAAGAGAAAAATAAAATAGTGTTTGTTAAAAAATGTTGGATTTGCCACCTTATTCCTTTCTCTTTCATTACTACGTACAATGAGTATGAATGATATTATTGTTATGTGTAATAAACTTAATTTAAAAAAAAATGCGTAGAAAATATATTTTTTTCATGATGCGAAAAAAAGTTTACATAGCAACAAATTAACGATCCTCACTGAAAAAGTGTTTACTAGAACCAGAAAAAAAAAAAAAACTTCATATAATTAAGAGAAATAAAGGGAGATAAAGCCTTAAAGAACAGTGACAGTCTAGAGTAAATACTTGGTAAGTGGTATCCGTTTCTATTTAGTCTCTTTATTATATATTTCTCTATCTTAAAAAAGGAGAGAAACAACAAACTGCAAAAAAGCGAAAAACTGCTGGCAATGGCACCTTCATGAAAAGCATCCATTCAACCCATGCATTTGTAAAAATATCAAGAGTGAACTTTCCCAAAGCTGCGAAAGCATATAATTGAGAAGATTATATATACAATAATGACCAGATCTCTCCATATAATATTATCGCTTAGATGTACCCCAAAATATTCTCCCTCAAGACACAACTATGGAATCAACCGAAGAAACTCTCCCGATGGGAAAAACCCAAATGTCTTATTTGTTCTAATATTCAATCTTGGTTATAAAGATTCCTTCAACGTGGTCTAACTAAACAACTTAATTAAACAATGATCTAACTCGGAAATCTTAATGTGGTATTTTGTTGCTCCAAATGCTCACAATGCAAATCAATTGTCATCGAATCCTGCAAGCCGTACGGAATAAAACACTTGGAATTGAGAGTAAAATTACAATAAGCATACATGCGGTGTGTGCTTAGACAGCTCGTCTAATGTCTACCCATGACAAGTGTGTGATAAAAAATACTTACAATTTTCATGGAGGAAAACTTTGTCTTTTTCCGTGAGTACTGTATACGACTACTATATTTTTTCACATGTGCTCTCTCGTGTTGTATATTACTAATATACTTTAACTTCATTAACTTTTCTGTCCTTATTCTTAAAACTTGTGGCCACAAAGCTCCCCGGAGGAAGATATTTTTTCCTCCATGGAATAGATAAGAATCACTCTCTGTGTGAGATCAATTACAGTTGGCGAGTTGTGCCTTTCATATATGTCTACCAAAGCTCCCCGGAGGAAGATATTTTACAAGTGTATGTTTAAGTGCATGCATGCTGGTTTTACAGTAGATTCTGCAATACTCCATCTAAAGTATAGAATACTACACACCATGTTATTTTATAGTGAGGATTTGATGATGTATTGATAGGCCTATTCTATATGATACTTCTTAGCAAAATCAGTGTATAAAAACTTATAAATTAGTGCACAAAAACTAGTAAACCAATTAGATCTATAAAAGAAAAAGTGGATCTTCTATAGTGCATTGACATTATGTTGTGTATGGATAATCACTCAGATCCTTACCGTTAGATAATTTGGTGTGTAGATGCACCATACTTTAGGAGGTGCACCTTAGCCTTGGCTAGTTTTATAAGTAACATGACCTTAAAATTAATTCTTTTGTTTACACATAATGAGCTAACTTCAATTTTGTTATAATTGGTTTATGTTGAGTGGGTTATGGCGTAGGACCCAAAAGCAAATTTTGAAATATGGATTGATTGTGTAGATGCTATTTTGTTGACTCTTGACTCATAATCTATCTGCTTGTAGAATCTCCTTTTGGTTGTAGGTGATTGAAGCTAGGAGAAGAAAATATTTTCACTAGATGTCTTGGTGGTAATGGAGGTAGGAGGAGCGAGTGATACACGGGAAGGTCTCTTAATTTGAGTAGGAGCTATTATGTGAGATTTGAAGGTGGTTTCCTTGCAAGTGGAGAAACACCTATGTAGGTTATGCTAATGTATATATTCTGTGATTTCTTTGATGAAGGACTTTCTTCTTGGACGAGTTTATAGATGGATTGGTGCATTGGAAGGGGCGGAGTGTTCCTCGAGCTATACATTGTAAGGCTATGTGAATGAGGGGAAGCTTTTGTGAAATTGAAGGTGGAGTAAATCCTGAGTGATACACTAATGAGAGCCTGATTTTATGTAGGAATTTTTGTGTTGATATTTGTTATTGTGCTCTGAATGTTATTATGTTTCTTTCAATTTTGTGCCATTACTTTTTCTTGGATAACCCATACCCATGTAAACTTTTCCTTCGATTTGGAGAAAGGTAGGTGTAGGCTCTGAAGTGTCATTCACTATGATAACCTTGATGACAATCCTGAAGGATTGGAGTAAATCATCATACAAAGTGTTGAAGCTTAAAGGGCCCATTTATGAGATTAGCAAGGGAAGTATACAACTAAAGTTTGAGGAAACCATGCCACAATTTGGGTGTTGGTGGGTTGAATAATGTGGAACAAGTCACATGGTCCAGGACGTATGAACTACGAGGAGGGTAAACATGCTTTGGGTTATACTTGGTTTTTACATTTTTACCTTTCTTAGTTATCATATGGTGTAACATATTCCTTTGGCTTTTTGAGCCTATTGCTCCTTTGCTTTGAGTTAAGCCTTTGCATTTTTATTAAAAAAAAAAACCTTCAATTTTGTCCAAGACACATTGAGTGAAATATGGTGTAGCACACACCGGTCATTTACCCACACTTTGTAATTAAACGTTAGGTATGCAATGTATCATAGCGTTGGTCGCTAACCTCACCAACCTTTATGCAGAACCAACCAAGGTTATATCTCAAATTATCAATTGGTTAGAACCTAGTTGTTAGGAACTACCTAATTAAGTTAGAAAGAAAGCAATAATAATGTTATTATCATTTTTCTTTTCTTTCTATTTACATAGAAAAATAATAACTAAATTAGACTTTTGATTTCTATGCAGAATTACCTATACGTCAAGAGAAATTCTTAGGTGCTCTTAAGCGATAAAATATTTGCTTTTATCTATTTATTGGTTGTCATATCAGTTATTACATTAAAAGTATTCTAGAAGTGGGTGACAATAACAGACAAAACTTATGTGTTAAGTAATAAATAGATCAAAATAAGTATTTTTCTTATTATGGTGCACCTAAGTATTTCTCATATGTCAAAACCACCTTAATTATCCAACTTGCTCCGTAACTGATTCAAGTATGTTATGCAAACACCTCTGGTAATAGTATGTGTATTGGACTAAAAATATAGGTTAAGACCTGAGCCCACCTGGGATCCCATATAGGTTGACCATATAGCACATAATCCTCCAAGAATTCTCCACAAATTTAGCCTAGATCTCTTATTAATTAGGCATTATTCAAACAAGATCATCTACAATCTTACAATAGCACAAATCCTGGATGCATCTATCACTACTTCAAGTCAAATAATTCATCCTTTTATTTAAGTAATTTATTGGTTGATAGTAAATATTTAGAAGCAAAATAGAGGTTGATAGCTTCTCCTTAAGCATTTATCAGCAGTTTAACTCCAAATGCGTATGGAGAGGGTTTCATGCTAGAGGCAAAATACACCATATGAACTTTATATTTTGAGAAGATCAGTCACTATATCTATCTGGTAGATACTCTGAATTTGAAAAAAAAAAGGTTAAAATAGAAGACTGACGGAATGGTGATGACTAACTAATAATGATACGCTTATGGTTGATTCAATGGCCATTCCTCCATTTATTTAATTTTTTAGTTTGAATTACTAACATTGAATAATTATCGCACCTTACTAATTTGAAGTTCGGCCTTCTGTTTATCTTCAGTGCGACACCACAAACGACTATACAGCCTTAAATACAGCGAGGTATTGAGGATTAATGCAAAAGCTGGTGCATTAGTTTTTTTTCCTTTCCTTATTTCTATTACTTATTCAATTAACTATTTAAAATATGTTTTTTGTCTGGTGAATCATTTAAAGTATGTATGTGGAAAAAGAAAGGGAAAAAGATTCATGAAAAGAAAAATGGGAATAAATTATACAAACCCAAATCTCTGTATCCCAACCTCACCAACCGATATATATGGGTCAAGTGGCACAATAACAAAGGATATTGTTAGACAGTAGGGCCTTTAATTTGCACATCTTAATAATGTTTGTGATAAGATGTGTCCAAAGGTGTTAGGAAAACGAAGAGCAAGTGACAAATTAAACTTGCCAGAGTCAGAACTCACTATAGCGAGTGTCTGGCCTTTTTTTCTTTAAATACTATTTTTTTCTTCAATTCTGATTGATTGCCATTTATCAATCCTTTCATTGTACATTGAATGCACTTCTTTAATTATATTCCTTTAGCAATTAACAACGGCAACTGGGATTAAACAATAGACAGACAAATGAAAGACCACGAGTTCTCACGTGTAATTTATGATTACTTTTATACATTCGGTGCGCGATAATTATGATAATCATTGTTATTTTGGTTAGCGGAGGGGCTACGATAATTATTTTTTACAAGTATAGATTTCAGGTCAAAAAGGTAATTTTCTATTTTCCATTGGAGAAGGAGATACTAAAAATGATCGTTGAAGCAATGGAAAGCAAAAATGATCTTCTCTAAAGACTACAATTATCGTCAGAGATCTTTTGTGGCTATTTAAATAATTATTCAATCTATCTATCAACTATTTACCTTTTCTTCATCTTTCTATGGTGCATTAACTTTTATCAAAAATATTATTCAGCACCAAAAATAGGTGTTTAAGTATGACACAACTCTATTATCATTAGATGTGATAGTGGTTCTTATTATCTTTATCCATTCATCACATTCAATAGTGTTGAAGTGAGGGTCTTTTAATGTTGAAATGACTTTATTCAACATTTCAAATGAAAAAGTTTTGTGTGACACTTTGTTGCAAAATAATCTAACCTATTTTAAAGTTACATGTCGAGGTAAATTCAATTGTAATCACCTAATTAGAGTTAGTTTGATGGAAGTGGATTGAGTCATAAGTTAAACTTATCCACAAGGTTGGGGTTTAAAACCTAGGAAACCGTTTTGGAGAGACCGTCATTTATCACTTTATGTCCCAGGGTAAGTTTTCCCGCCTAACCTTTTGAGTGAAAAAATAAAATCAATTGTAGTCAATACATAGTATTGATTGGGTTAAGCATTATCTAATTACCAAAAAATATATATACTAGAAAATAGAAATAGATTGATGGTTCTATCTATGGTACACGAGATGAAGTGTGGTATACCACACACACCAAATCTTCAGCCATATTTACAAAGTATCGTTAAATTTATTAATCACACTTTTGAACATATCTAACTACACTTTATAAATGTGGCTGAATGTATGGTGTGTGATACACACACTTCATTTCATGTACTATAACATTCACCTTAAGTTATTTTCTTTTAGATTACTATTTAGCATGTCAGCTTAGAATTTAATTTTTTTTATTTATTAGTATCTTTGTTTTTTGATAGATGTTTACTTTCAAAGAACAAGAAGGTACTAACTAGAAGAAAGAGATGAGAACTCTACTTTGTTATATGAATTTCTCAAACCATTAAATAAAACCCTAGTAAGAACTATATTGAGAGAGTGGTGTAATGAATGTTGTGTGGACCACACTAGTGATTTTGGTTTTGTGTTGACAATATGGAAAGAAGGGTCATAGTTGGATGGCTAATATATATGAAGAAATTAGAGAGTAACAATAAAATTAAAGCAAATTAAGGGTGGTTCATTGATCAAGTGAATTAAGATGATTGCACCGCTAGATTTTGGGGCTTGCGAAACACTCACATGATGTTTTGTACGGATTTGAGGACTAGAAGAGAAGGAAAAATAATATTTTTTTTCTTTTATTCTGAATATGCTTAAACCTGATGTATTAAATTTGCAAAAGTACAAATTTAATGCATAAACTTATTAATGGGATCCATAGACTTGTTAGGCTTGCATGGAAACAATTTAGTCATATTTAACCATATATAACACGTGACAATTCATGAATCGGGTGCAAAACTGACTGTAATCGGTTGTAAATATATGGGTAATTATTTTTTATGGTGTATGGAAACGTATATTAATTAAGGAAAAAATTATATAATTATGGTGTGAAAATCATAGATTTCGTTATAATATTTTATTTATGAAATGTTGCATTGCATTTCAATTAAAAAATTAATATTTTGAACGCGTTATTAAAAAATAATATTTTATTCAAATAATAATAATATTTTATTAATGAAATCTCAGATTTTATTTGGAAAAAATTATATTTTATTAAATATGATTGATGATTTCAGAGTTAGTGAAATTTTGTCATTGAAATCAATATTAATGTAAATAATCATTTTATGACAAATTTTACCACACACCATATAAAAAAAAAAAAGACCCTAAATATATGCAGAAACGATTATTATGTCAGAATATATGTATTAAGTAATTTCTTAACGAAATAGACGGAAAATAGATTAAACATATATTTATTACAGAATATGCATATGTATACGACTTTTCATAAAGTTAAAACAAATTTTGTGAAAAGAAATTTCTTTGTCTTTTCCAATGACCAGTAACATCTATCTTAAAAAAAAAGTAGGGGTTATATCTTCGTATATATCGGTGTATCACATCGTTCGCTTTGAAACCATGACAAATATTTCCTTGGAAGAAAATGCTGTTAGCCTCTCAGTTTTTCATTTTCTCTTTCCGGTTCTTTCTGTCAGAATCTTAATTCATGGTCAGAAATTTCAAGCCAAATGCAATTTTAAGCAGCATGTTTCTCATGCAGAAAAAAAAAACACAAATAATGAATTATTCATATCCACGACCTTTCAGATACGAAAGCTGAAAATTTATTTACTCACATGATAATATAAAATTAGATTACAAAACTCTTATATAGTATTACTGTACTAAAATTAAATTTACACAAACATTAAAATATTAAACACTACCAAAAAAAAAAGTTTTTTAACAATTAATGACATTAACAATGTCAATAAAATATTACAAAAAATAATTTTAAAATAAAGTAGTCAATTAAAAATACTTATAAATTTTTATTAATAATTATTAACTGTAAACGTTTATTTTATATTAAAATTAGTTTTCTTAACAATATTTTTATTGACACTTACAATATCTTTAATTATTAAAGATATTCATTTTTCTTGTAGTGTAAATATGTGTTTAAATTAATTTAGTTTGGGTTATAAAAAAAATTGAGAAGCTCTAAAAAAATCAATTATATATTTATAAAATATTTTCCCCAAATATGCCTTTGCTTTTCCCTGTTGAAAAATTCTTAAGAACGAATATTTGACAAAAAAAAAAACAAAATATAAAAAGTGTTATAAAAGTAGTATTGCGTGTATAATAAAACTGTATTATAACACTATTCACAATGTTGTTTTATTTTTATAAGAGCGCATATTGATACATTACAAGACAAGTTATTGTGAGTGGTATAAGATTTTTGTTTAATAAATTGTACATCAAACATTATTTATTATAAGATAAAATTAACAAAATGATAAATTTATAACAAAATACTATAATATTGTTATATTTTTATTTTATTATTATTAAATATAACGAGTGAAACGAGTAAAAATCACCATTAGATTTCAATAATAACAAAGTTAACAGCGTAGGAACTCTGTCATATTTTATTTTCAACCTATCATTGCTCTAAAAGTAACAAATCACAGCTTCCATTCTAAACACACTGGCAAAGCCAGAAGAAGAGTCGTCAATGATGTTACGTTTCAGTCTGTCGAAATAATAATAGAACGGAATTTTAACTGGACAATTCAAAATAGAAAAATTCTTCTATACTCCGGGAGGAAATCCATCCTTACTCCACAATCTCATCTCTACACTTGATTTTTCCCCTTCTTCCTTTCTCTCAAATTCACCCAAGAATGATCAAGGGCTCACATGCAATGTGGAGTAAATCCACTCTTCCTCCAGGAGGAGGAAAGAATGACTCTTCAAAATATACACCAAGTTAATTTGAGACTCAGATTCAGAGGGAGAATATATTTATTTTATTATATATAATTGGCTTTACAACCCCAGCAAACGCAGCAGGTTGAAAACTACAATGCATGCATGTACTATTCATTAACAATAGTGCGTACATGGACCATAGTAGTGCTTTACAACTGTTAAAATACACCATAATTCACCAATAAAACAAAAGCGTAGAAAAAGACAAACCAATCCTATCACAGAAAATTATTATTAACGCGGAAACTTTGGTTCCATTCATCATCTCTTGTGTATTATGAAGCGCTTCTTCCTTCCAACGCTTTCTTTATTTCCACATATTCTTCATATCCTTAAAACCAAAAAACACTTAATTATTAGCTAGCATGTCAAGTCCATGTCGTCAACCGAATCTAAAAGAGGGAAAAAAATCCACATTGAATGTTATATGCAGACTGTAGAATGCTCTTGTATTTGGTTTATGATCAGTTTCAGTTCTGGAAACATTTATATGTGAAATGTGCAAGTGACAAGTGTTGCATCAGAAAATGTAAATGTAGAAAGTGTATGGGAAATATATTAGAATGTAGAATGTATGAAGAAACTTACCATACAGGTGCTACGCTAAACTACCACTATCTAATAGTGGTAAGGAGGAGGGGGAGGTGATGCGTAGATATAGTGTGGTGAAGGTGGTGGAGGAGAGTGGTAAACTGGGTGGGGAATGTAGGGAGGATGAACTGGTGGTGGAGGAGACGGGTACTTGTAAGGCTTCTTATAAGGTGGTGGAGGTGGAGAGTGGTAAATTGGGTGGGGAATGTAGGGAGGATGAACTGGTGGTGGTGGAGATGGGTACTTGTAAGGTGGTGGTGGAGGAGATGGGTACTTGTAAGGTGGGTGAGGGTGTGGGTGAGGGTAAGGGTGCACTGGAGGTGGTGGAGATGGGTACTTGTACGGTGGAGGTGGTGGAGATGGGTACTTGTAAGGTGGGTGAGGGTGTGGGTGAGGGTATGGGTGAGGGTGAGGATGAGGGTAAGGGTGCACTGGAGGTGGTGGAGAAGGGTACTTGTATGCCTTCTTATGCGGTGGAGGAGGAGATGGGTACTTGTATGGCTTCTTATGCGGTGGAGGAGGAGATGGGTACTTGTATGGTGGGTGAGGGTGTGGGTAAGGGTGGGGGTGAGGATGAGGGTAAGGGTGGGGGTGAGGGTAAGGGTGAGGGTGAGGGTGTGGTGGAGATGCGTACTTGTAGTATGGCTTCTTGGGCGGTGGTGGATGGTACTTGTAGTATGGCTTCTTGGGCGGTGGTGGAGATGGGTACTTGTAGTATGGCTTCTTGGGCGGTGGTGGAGATGGGTACTTGTAGTATGGCTTCTTGGGCGGTGGTGGAGATGGGTACTTGTAGTATGGCTTCTTAGGCGGTGGTGGAGATGGGTGTAAGGTGTGAGGTGTGGGTGAGGGTAAGGATGAGGATGGGGGTGAGGGTGTGGGTGTGGGTATGGGTGGGATATGGGTGCACTGGAGGTGGGGGAGATGGGTACTTGTAGGGCTTCTTTGGTGGTGGTGGTGGGGAGTGGTAGTAGTAAGGTGTCTTGGGAGGGTAGACGTGAACCGGTGGAGGGGGTGAAGGGTACTTGTATGGTTTCTTTGGTGGTGGTGGAGAATGGTAGTAGTAAGGCTTCTTTGGTGGAGGTGGTGATGGTGGTGGCGGAGAGTGGTAGTAGTATGGCGGAGGTGGTGATGGTGGTGGCGGAGAGTGATAGTAGTATGGCGGAGGGGGTGAAGGTGGTGGAGAGTGATAGTAGTATGTGAAGGTGGTGGTGGAGAGTGATAGTAGTAAGGTGCCTTCTTAGGTGGAGGAGGTGAAGGTGGTGGTGGAGAGTGATAGTAGTAAGGTGCCTTCTTAGGTGGAGGAGGTGAGGGGTAGTGGTATGGAGGAGACACTGGTGGTGGAGGTGATGAATACACGTAGTGGTCTGCTGAGATTTGAGGTGGCAACGCAAGAGAGACTATGGCCAATACAAGAGTTAGAGTGGCAGAGGCCATTAGGGACCCCATGTTTTTATTTCCCTTAACCTCACTACTGGGTTTTAGATGTGCTTCCTAGAGATGCCACTGCCATCCTTTATATAGATTGTTTCTTTACCCCATTCAACACCAACTAACCACATTGGTAAGTTTATTTTGAACCATGCTATGATACTCCTTTTCATGAAAGGGATAAAACACTGAAACTATTAAAATGCCTCATGTTTATTTCAACAAATAATATACTATCGTTCTTTCCGGAGACCAATTTGACCCGGGCTGATCGAGGGTATTCGGAACGCGCGGGCTTTGATTTCATGATGGCTGCTGCAAGCTAAGCAGGAATAAATTAAGCATCAAGTAATTGTGACACTGCCCTTCCAATTATTCTAATTCTGTGTTGCCACTTGCCAATAATTCAAGAGAAATATTATTGACTATAGTATTTATTCTAATTTATTTATGAATTGATATATGAATTTTATACTATTATTATCTCCCACCTATCTTACACTTTTAATATAATAACTAATTTATCAATTATTAAATAGATCAGAATAAATATTTTATTTTATTCTAATAATACAGAATTTCTCATAATTCAAATATTCAACAAATTAAAGTCGCATTTATTAAATCATTAGGTATTTCTAATTTGTCATTTCTCATAATGCATGTGTAGTTGCCTAACTTGTGCGATGTTGTTTGTCATTGGAAGACTTTCAAGCGACTAGTACAGTACAGGGCCCATAGCAGCCTCAATGATTCTTTTTCTTCCTCCTCTCTCTTTCTAATCAATTTATGGTTACTGAAGACTCTTACTACAGACTAGCCGACCTCTTGCACATTTTCCATGGCGATGGCGTTGCCTCATGTATCCATAGTACTTTTTAGGATGAAGACAAGAGTAGCCTATGACTCCTTTTACCTTAGCTTTTTGCTCCTGGTTATTTTACCGTGTAAGGTATATAGCTCTAGCTTTTTGCTCCTGGTTATTTTACCGTGTAAGGTATATAGCTCATGTAAATGTTCGTCTCCCTTTAATTTGTATAACTAATTCTGGCTTTTGATAAAAAGCTGCAAATTAAAAATAAATAATTAGATTTTTGTTTCACTCGTCGTGGTGCGTTTTCAACCTTTATAAACTAAATCCAATAAACAATTTATTATAAGATCTCTTACATTATTGCTCATATTATATAATTTGACCATACATACATCAAACACGTAGGGCTTTTACGATTATTTAATTAATCAAAAAAAATATGGAGGATAACTTATTCAATTCATACTACCTATCTTGTGGAACCAACCTGATAAGCGTCTTTCTCGTAAATCATTACTCCTCATTTTGTATCTTTCTATTGGGTGAAATGACTATATATCCAATAGATATACATATATGGTAATACTCTCCCTATCATATTGGTAGTTTGCCAAAAAAAAAAAAAAACATATATGGTAATACTTGCAACTCAGAATTAATTATTTTTTGGGTTCATATGAAAAAAAAGAAGAGAGAAAAATATGTGGTGGCAGGAATGGGTTGAAAAATGAGAGAATATTTCTATTATTAACTTAGAAGAGTAACATGTTCCAATAAAGGTTGGGAGAGGGAAGCATATACTTGTTTTACATGTAAGAGAAATATGGGACGAAAAATGAAAATAGTACATTATTTCATGCTCTTACGATAACAAAAAGGTCGGTGGGAAATCATTTGTCTCTAGTGCGTATACTAAGTAGGTAAAAGGGTTATGGCAAGCATATATACGACTTTTGTTTCAATGTATAAAAAGCTAGAGAGAAAGTCTTCATATATGATCGTTAATATATAGCCTAAAATGATATTGTTACTTGAGCCAACATAGATACACTAACCCTGCGAGTTCTACACTAATTATAATGTTAAATAATAAACCAATGTAGATGGTTACTGCATCAGGTACATTACCTTACAAAATAGTTTTAAATTACCTAAGCTAGATAGAAAATTAGTTTAATCGAGTCAAAAATGGTAAAAGGTTGTTAGTCTTTAATTAATCATTGACTAAGCATAGCTATAGAAGAAAGCAACTGTAGTCTGTAGACAAAAGCAATCAATAATCGTGACTGCGTCTACCATTAAAACCTTATATTATATAATCACCGTCGTATAGTGTGCATACATGCAAACTAATCAATCATGAACCTACTAATAAGAAATAATGGAAGCCTATGTTACAGCAAAAAGGAAGGCAACAACCAAGGGAACGTTATTCCAGAGGGTGGTCTTAAATGGAAAAGATTCAAAATTAAGAAAAAACAAAAAAAAATTTTAAAAAAAAAGTAAAAGAAAAGAGCTTTCAAAGCCGGTTCTACATCAGCCAGACCAAATTGACCTTGATCATCACATACAGTAGTTGTCATATTTTTATTGACCACTGGCGCTTTTCCATATGAGAGGCACGGGGATACCACCTCGCTTGTCACGAGCAGAACTGTCATTGCAAATACTTTTCATGAGTTGACGACGACTGATCTAGAGTAATCTCTACTTTGCTGATAATGAACAGCAGTGTCACGTAGTAGTAAACTTGGTTTTGGAAATTTTCGTAGTGCAAAACATTTGGGAAAAAGTTTTTAACACATTACATAAACATTATTTTATAATTATGGTTTTTTAAATATTTACCAAAGTATTAGATTTCGTGGGCATTTATATAAATATGAGATTTTTTTTTAATTCGTCATGAGCTTTGGCAAAGTTTACCTTTTTGGGATTACATATATTTACCTTTTATTTTTATTTTTTGAATTAGTTACATTCATTTAGCCACATTCAGTGAATGTGGGTAAATACATTTTTTTAAAGAGTTCTGCCTTCTTATTTTTTGACAACTCGTCACAACGTTACTGGTGGGAAATTCAAATTTTTATATTTTTTCTGACAACTTGTCACAACTGATAACAAATTCAATTGAAACCTCATATTTCTGTATATATGTTGTCGTTTGTAGATGGAATCGGCAGCCAGAATCATGGGGTGCAGAACTAGATCTGTTTTTGGATCTATTATGAGTATAGCGGTTTGGGACTGATGGAGCTTTGGTTTGGGGAAATCTCTAGTTCCTCTCTTAATCTTTTTCTTCCTCCTTCCTTTGTTTACACTGCAAATTTGGTTTTTGGTTTGGCAAATCTTGTTTTGCTCCCCTTTAACCGTTTTGTAGAATCGATTTTCGTTTGTGTTCCCAGATTCGTATTTGCTTATTGGTTTGGTCCTTGAGGATTATATTGATGATTGTGTTGTGCCATGTCGCGAACTCCATTTTGTTCATGCTTTGTTCTTGGGGAGATGACGCTTCGTGCGCTCCTGTATCTGCTTCTGATGGAGAAGCGGCCATGACAGGCGTTGTCTTAGGAAGCTGGACGGATGGGGATTGGAGCTGGCCTTGATTCAAGTGGGGCTCAAAAATACTATTCAAATCCTCAAAAAATAAATGTCTATTGGACAAGACTTAATAATTATGGGATGAAATATGATGTGATGAATGGAGTATGTGAAATCTTCATCATATTTAATAATTATTAAGTGAATATCTTAATAGATATTTAATTTTTAAATATTTAAATATCATCACTAGAGCTAATGAACGTGTCACTTTGATTTGTGTGTTGTCATCAAGTGGGAGGTGACTAACACCTTGTTTCTTATGCCCATGGTGCAGAGCACGTAACATGGTAGGTGCATGGGGTGGCGCCCAATACTCTAAATGTATCTTGATGAAACCATTTGATTAGTGATTAAGGATTGGGCTTTGATGAAATGTGGGGCTAGTGTTTTGTCTTTCTATTTTATTTTAGTTGATTGCCTTATCGTTTTTGCATTTCTTTTTTTGTCCTTTTAATGAGTTTGTGCACTCTTTTGATGTACCTTTTACTATTATTCTTGTGAGTCTAGCAGTTATTATTTATCGAAAAAAAAGCATTATCATATTTTGATAAAATGAATTATCAAAACTTATACGTATAAAAAAAATGAAATATGAATATATTAAGAATTTTTTCTATTATTAACCAATGACTCAAACACCTGGGAAGAGGTGGAGCACTTATTACAAAGACTCAGCAAAGTGAATACATGGCAATAATGATTTATTTTAAGTCAAAAACAATTTTTCTTAGAAATTATAAATTTATGCTTGAACACCTATCAAGAAAATGCTCCTCCATACCGAAACAAATGCCTCAAATAAAGGGACAGGGAGCCCAGCCAAAAGCACTAAAGAAAGGGCTTTACTTCGGTATAATACTTCTTTTAAATTTTATCGCATTATTATGTTATTTGAAAAAAAAAATTAGATAGATAACCACACTCACCAAAGAAAACCCCTAAGAACAGGGATGTTAGGGGAGAAGCCCAAAGGCTACAAAAAATCAGATATTATTTTAAAATTATAATTCGAATCGAAAAATTACAGATATGATAGTAAAAGGCTAAAGGTTATGACATTAAAATATTTGTTGCATTCGTATTGTGTTTTGTTGCATCTTATTATATTTTATATTTTGTTACATCAAATAATATTTTGTCACCTTAATTTTTCTCTCATTATTATATATATTACAGCACATGAATGAGAGTAATAAAAAAAGAAAAAGAGAGTGACATGAAAAAATATAATATAATATTATTAAAAATGAGTTTAATTTATATATATTAATAGTGTAAAATTTTTTTACACTATTATTGATTAAATTATTTTATTTGTATGACTTTTCAAATGTTAGAGTAAGACTTAACCATTTTTACTAATATAGTAATAGATGATTAGATGATAATATAAAAAAATTTTGCACTTATCAATGCATAAAAATTAAACTCATTAAAAGTTTAATTTTAATAAATTATTAGTATAAAAATATTTTACTCTCATTTTTATTATCTTAAAAATATCAGTCTATGTAAATTTTTTATACTGAAAATATATTAGAATTAATTTTATATTATCAATGTATTACTAACTTTTAATGGCATAATTATAATTTTTTAAAATCTATAACTTGTAAATGAAATTACATAATACAAAGTTGAAAAACCGTTATACAGAAATAAACTCCGTAGAAAGTGATCATCCAGATTCCAGTTTCACCAATTAAGTTAGTCAAAACCTCAAGTGAAATCTTTCTCTTTTGGTCTGAAAAGGAATTGTGATTTAGATCTACCTAGACAAGAAATTATGCTGGCTTGTCCAGAATCATGATGGGCTTATTCAGGGAAGACTTTTCTGACGTATTCTTAATCATCGATCATTGTATTCCATTGTGCCAACATGCACGCATGTAGAGTATTAAAATTATAATTATAATAGCATGATTACTTATTTTAACATTATTATATGGTTTTAAATAATTATCTGATTAAATAAATATTATAGAAAAAAAATTAATATGAAATTAAATTGGTAGGGTAGTTAAACATGTGAAATGGGACCATCATCAATCAAGATGTCTGCTACACGATGTGTAGGCCACTGGAGACCACGCATCCTTTAAAACTTTGAATTGGCTTTTACAGCTAAGTCAAATCTGTAGACATCATGCTGGTCATATTCAGAGATGTTCGTACAAAATCGTCTATGGATTAGTACAAAATATCGTATTGATATCATATGGTCCCTTATGACCAAAAAAAAAAATATATATGGTCCTATAATTACATTAGGGCTTACATATGCATCATAACATACCCAATTGGGAGAACTACTGATTTCATTTTTTATATCAGCGGCAAGTTGCAATCAAGATTATAGTCCGTAGAAAAACATTATACTCTTATTATTCTTACTATAACACATTTACTCTACTATCCAAATTTATTATTTTATGTATATGTGTGTGGCATGTAAAAGTACCAATACATAGTCTAGACCTATAGCCCAGCTTGCTAGTTCATTTGTTTGGAAGTTTCGAGAATGTGTGAGGTTGAGAAATACTGGAGTACGACACTGTAGTCAGGAACAAGTAGTAGTTATCTTAACATTCAAAACCAGGAATCCCTTCTTTAAGAACGATAACGAATTTACTTGCCTATAAGGTACATTATTTGCTAATATGATTATGGCTTATTTGATCCACCTCTCATTCATATGTCATTATGGCTTAGAGTATCACGATAAATGCTCAATAAATTCAAAGTCATATCTGATCCTGAATAGGGATGAACAATTTCCACCAACTTAAATTTTAACAAAGAAAGTAAACCAGTAAAAAACTACACCATTTTTTTTTTTTTGGAGTATGTAGAGATTTTTTTTCACTTCCATTTATTTAAGGTGTTTAATTTAGAGTAAATTAACAATTTGGTCCATCAAAGATACACATAATATCAATTTAGTTCTTAAAAGATTTTTTCATATCAATTTAGTCTCTAACAACATGATATCAATTTAGTCTCTGCAAGATTTTCGATATTAATTTAGTCCCTAAGGCAGCGCTTGGTTTCTATATATCCTAGGGTAGTGGAGAAGAGATAATAGGGACATAGACATAAAAACATTGTCTCTGTATTGTGTTTGGTTGTAGAGATAAGCATGACAACTATCTCTGCATCATATTTGAAAACACGGAAATAAGATAATAAATACATAATAAAAGACATTATCTACCCCCTCCATCGCTAGATAGCCACAGAACGAAACTGCATGATAATGAGGACAAATAGGAAAATATTAAATATATATATATATATATGTATATATATGTTATTGGAAGAAAAAAATATTAAATTTCTATCTCTCTATCCTATTCACAGGTCCAATTTGGAGGTACAGAAATTTCTGTCTTCAATACCAAATAGTTTCTTGTCTATAGTATCTTTATATTTCTGTTAGGACAAAAACTAAACACTACCTAGGAGACAAATGTGACATCACTTTGGATCCCGAAAATGAAAATGTATGTGAAATCTATTTGTTTCTTTTTCTATAAATTGATAAACTTATTTGATATCATGTACCTCTTTAAAAATTTAACATATGTAATGCATGCATTTTTTAGGGAGAAATTAAACTGATAATCTTTCATAAACTAAATTGGTGTCAAAATCTTTTAGGAATTAATTGATATCAATTGTATATTTTTTTCAATACTTGGATAAAAATCTCAACACCTAAATAGACTTGAGAAGTTACAAATGTACTAGTTTCACCATAAGATATTATATCTAGTCATATCCCTCTTGATCAGAATCACAATCACATGTATATTTGAAAGGCCAAATTGAGGGTTTTTAACACTAATAAAATTTTTAAAAAATACATTAATTTCAAGATTACCAAATTTCACCTTTAATAGTGGATTTATAACAATTGATTTAATTAGAAGAACATGGAGATTTTCGATTCAGAGCCTATATAAAGGGAAACGGTTGAAGTGGTGGGCCACACAAGAATTATTTTAAAAACTTTACTTTTTTCACTAACTAGGGAGTTTTAAAGTGTTGGTGATCAATTAAAATGGTAAGAAATAATCCTTACCGACTTGATGACTGTAGCTCACATTGCAAGAAAGTTAGAGGAAAAGGTAATTTTTTCCCCATATATAATATTTTTAATTTAATTTATGCAATTTTTTTATATATATTTATTTACTTGTAGTTTTGGTTAATGTTTATAATTAGATAGTAATTAGTAGAACTTAAGACTTGGAGTTTGGTTAGGATTTATAATTAAGTAATTAAGTAATAATTAGTAGCAATTTAAGATTAATAGGATTTGTAATTAATTAGGTAATTAGGTATTTGTACATTAAAATTTGTAATTAGTAATTAATCTGATGATTCAGTTTAGGATGCATATGTTTTTAAAATTTAATTTATGTGAATTTAATTTATTTATTTATATTTTCTTGTAGTGTAGTGTAGTGTTTGCAATTTAGAGTTTGATTAATATTTATAATTAGGTAGTAATTATAATAGTAGGACTTAGGACTTTGAGTTGGTTAAGGTAGTGATTTAGGATTAATAGGATTTGTAATTAATTAGGTAATAATTGTATATTAAAACTTGTTAAAAGTTGTAATTAGTATATAGGGATGATTAATCAATTAATCTGATTTAGTTCAGGGACCTAAATATTTATATATTAGTCTATGTTAGTGTTTAATTATTATCAAAGTTGTTAATTTGATATTTACATTACCTTAACAATTATTTAGCATGATAACTAGGTATTTTAATTTTTAACAAATTAATACATCCTGATCGAATATTAAAGCCTTGGCTTGTTGGGCCTATGGCTCCTCCACATCCTCACATGCAACAATATTTGGAGTCAACTGGGTTTTGGAGGCTTGCCACATTGGGCACTTTTGAGTATGATACTGCATGCCTTGTGTAGCACCCTTGTTGAAGGATGACGGCTAGAGTCACATACATTTCACCTTCCCTACAGAGAGTGCACCATCACCCTTGAGGACGTGGCGTTTCATCTAGGTTTTTGGGTGGATGGGTTACCAGTTATCGGCTGCATAGGTGGGTGCCGGACTCATCTCAAGATATATATATGGGCTTTGTGTGAGGAGCTTCTAGGATGTGCACCACCCTCGACAGAGATTAGGTTCTATGGTGAACCTATTGTAGTTTGAGAGTGCATTTCCGAGGGATTATGATTTATCAGAACAATCAAATTCAGTTTTGTAGCAGCACACTTAGGCCTAACAAATGTATCTCCCTCCCTTGCAATGATAATTCCTCGCCCCAATAATGAATATATGTATAATATTTCTCAGCCATTAACACTCAAGCTTTACTGAGCTCCCTAAAAATTGCATTTTATAGTAAATGAATATGAAATTGTTGCAAGTTGCAGCAATTGTTAAGCTAACTAGAACTCACTGCAAGTTATAGCAATTTCAAAAACCAACGAGAAGCCACTGTAACTTAAAATGATTTCCCGTGTGAAACTGCAGCGATTTCCTCTATATAAACAACGATCGTAAAATCCATAATTAAAGATGGAATTTGATATTTTCAAAAATAATGTATTTTTTTTAGTTTATTAGTGTTAAAAAAAACACCAAATTGATGATCTAGTCTTTAAGTTATAATTTAAAATACCAAAATTTTTATTGTGGTTTTTCCACAGTTTATTAGTTGGATAATTCACTACAACATAATTATAATTCAGCTTATAATTCAGCAACATTTAAAAATATCACTAAATCATATAAAAGTAATAGTAAAACTCTCTTGTAACATAGTCTATATATAACACTTAACAAATATTACCAAATGAGTTTTAGCATATTTTTTATATTTTCAACAATATTTTTTAAATGTTGAAAGGCTTCAACAACACTTTTTGTTGTAGATATCGCTAAAGATTAAATACGGTGTACACTGACTTACCAATTTTTGTAAAACTAAAAGATACTTATACTAATCTGACCCAGTTAAATTGCCAATAAAGATTTTTTCTTGGACTGTGAGAGATCAAGAATTGTGGAGTTTTTTCTTGTATATAAAAAATCACTTTCTTAAGATTTAAAACTCACATCCATTTTTCGTAAGAAGTGAAAGCTGCTTATCAGTTCATGACATATGACTAACCACGAAATTACATGTAACATCTTTGCCCTTTTTTGTTTACTTTATTGTCCTGTCAGTGTAAACCGTAAACCGACAAGCGCCAATTCTTAAGCATAATATTACTCATTTGCTAGGTCATTTTATATAATTATTAACATGTTTTGAAACCAATAATCTAATCCTAGAATGTTTAAATAAACGGAGTAAATAATTTTTTGCCTTATATTTTTTATCAAATTTACATCCTAACAAAACTTTTGCTATAAATTTGATTATAACAAGATTTTTTATAACAATTTAGTCTTAATATTATAGTTTCAATATCAAATTAATCTTAGCATTTTATATTTTAATATCAATTTAATCATTTTATATTATTCTCAATATTGATTAACAGGGTGAAAACAAGACATTACTTAGGATACCGCGGAACGAAGAAGAAAACAGATTCTTTTGAAGGTTGCACGACATCGATCAATTGTACTTAAAAAGAAACAGACGCGAGAAAATTAATATGCATTCCCATCATTACGTGACACTTGTTCAGCTCTATTCATGAGGAAAGCTGGAGCACAAATAATTGAAAAGGACCAGGACGAATAGTCTTTATTAGTTTATATATATAATCCTTATTCTACCTTATTCTATGATTACAAGATAAGAAAATTATAATCCCAGTCACCGACACAGAAAGGATATCATGTGACGGACTGCACATTCCAGGCCTAGTCCCATCCCTCAAGGAGCATCCGACGGCCACAATTTGATCAGGTGGAGTCATCAAAATTGGAGTCATTCACCACTGTATCCACCACATCATACCCCAAAACAAGATGCCAAAGTCAGAAAAATCATTTGGTCTTTAGTGTTCGGCCCCTTGTGAAGGTTCCCGAGTTTGAGGTGTTGCCAACACAGAAAAATCAAAATCCAAAACTCTTAGCTGTGAAAGCTTCGTTAATGGACGAAAACTGCTTTTGCCTTGCTCCCTTGTACGTTATGAAGGGGTAATGTTTTTGTTTGGTTATGTGGACCACTTCACTATATTATGAATGAAAGGTCTCTCTCTATTCCTTATAAAAAAAATTCTTAAAATTTATTCTTAAACACACTCATAAAAAATCTAGGAAAAATATATGAATGAGTATATATTAAATAAAATTTATTAGACCAACTTTTATTATGCGTATATCTAAATATAATGTGTTAGATTTGTGTTAAAGTAAGATTTCTCGTTTCTTATTTACCTGATTTCCCCTAGCTACCTCCCCACAAAGAGTCCAAGGATTTTCTTTAAGAGTCCTAAATTTGCTTTATTGTTGCTGACACATCCGATTCCAATGCACGGCTAATTTGCTTGAATTCCTCCTTAATCACAGTAATAACTCAATTTATAAATAGACACCTGTAATCAATACCAATGTACAATCACCTTTAATTTCAAGGTGAAAAAAAGGTTAATATCTTAGGAATTGTGTGTATATTCGAGTACTAAATATTTGTGCTACAATATCATTGTATAGCTACAAAATAACAAATATGATGGCACAGAGAGTAACTGGTATTTAACCAAATTCTAATCTTGCACGCAACCCCTATCAACATGGTTAAGGCAAGAAAATCATAACATTAGGTATATGCTTTTGGAGATGCCATGCAAAGAAAAGAAAAGATTTTTAAGTTTGAAACAATGCTTTTGCACATGGGGACAAGTGTGATTTTATCCAGTTGTTGCCTTTTTCAATTTCCCCTCATCGCTGGCCCCAGAGCTTTGGGTGCAATCATGTGCATGCTATGTACAGCACCAAATATCATCCACATTTTTTATAAAACCAGCCAAATGTATTCTATGAAAAAAATAAAGACGAATTTCCTTAATTAATGATCCCTACTAAAGGTGCTTCTACACACTTTCGCCTTGGTGTTCTGCCAAAAATAAATAATGCTTGTAGCACAATTGAAAATTGCACATCACCTTACATCACAATCATCACAACAGAATCAAATTAAAGTAGACATATTTAATAAATAAGATTAACAAACTATATATAATTAAATAGTTAAAGTTATGCAATATAAAATAGTACATATGGGTAAAGCATCTACTTTCATGACATAAGAACTACAGTCCAAGGAATCCCAAATATAAATCTGGTAATGCTTACAGATCTTTCCATGAAATTTAACTGAACACTTCTTGTGTCAGACACAGATGGAATGGAAGCTAGGAATTACCAATTAATTGGGGAACTTGAAATTTAAACAGCACAGCCATAATAGTACTACTGAGAACCAAATAGACCCCACGGTAATTAAATCAACAAATAAGAAGAAAACACTATGAGAGCTGTGTGGCTAAGCAGGGATGATTATTTTTTTTTTGGCTATGTTGTATATAACTTTTGGAAACTTACAATGTGCTTAAATAAGGAAAAGACAAGAAAAGTCTGCCATCAACGGCATAAATGATGCCAAGGGAAAAAAGCACGATAGAGAGCAATTCAATCCAGCACTTCTACTTTTAACAAATAGCTCTTGAAGCTATCCATTCTTCAATTCAGTCTTTTGATACCATATTACCATACCGTGTATCAATTTTTCTTTCTCTTTTAGAAAGTATATGGACAAAAATAGTTCATTGAATTAAATTTCAACTTGCTATTTTCAATAACCCAGAAAAAAAAAGTGCAGTAATGTTGGAAGTTCTTTA
Source organism: Dalbergia oliveri (assembly GCA_030441495.1). Taxonomy (NCBI): domain Eukaryota; kingdom Viridiplantae; phylum Streptophyta; class Magnoliopsida; order Fabales; family Fabaceae; genus Dalbergia; species Dalbergia oliveri. The sequence goes on from JAMLFY010000007.1 coordinate 28,860,383, forward strand.
GTCCAACTATATGGTACCATGTAACTTTCACTTGAATTTTTACAGGTACGTGATATTTAACATGGGGTGTCTTTTATTTTGAAAAGGATCACAATGGAAATTGCTTTTGTAATAAAAATAATCAGAACAAAACAACGGCAATACCATATTTTCTCAGTCACCTACAATAATTGCTTCAGCTTTTTTTGTTTTTCTTTTTTTGCACTATAATTGCTTCAGCTTTACTACACCCATTTCTTTCACTTCTGTTACCTTTGTACGTAAAAGAAACAGAATGGACCACCTGCCGACTGCACAAAAGTCTCAAGGGAAAAATTTTGTAGTCAATGTGAAGTTACTATTTGAAAGAGATTACAATGCATTTTCGTCTTATTGAATGATTATTTGCTTCAAATTGTCATAGCATTCTCATAGACGACAACAGGCATTCTGGTTATTTATGGCACGATTTCCTTAAATTTTGAAATTCTAAAACTTTGATTTAACCAAAAAAAAATTAAAGCTAGCCGCAGGAGACAAATTACTGTCCAAATTATAATTTGAGACTTTTTCTAAACATATTACTAATGATTGAAAAACTATTTTTCAAATAGTAAGTATATTTTCTTCAATTAATTCATGCTTTAAGTAATTAAGCAGATATTAAAAATTTTTGCTGAGAAAATCTAACATCTTTCGTACTCAATCCTCGTCATGTCTGATTCATACATAATATACCTATTGTAATTTTCTTTGTTTGAACATAACTTCAACTTAAAGTGGGAGTCTATGATAAATAGACTGGGACAAGTTCAATTTGACTTAATCAGTATCATATACACTCTTAGAGTGCATTTACTAGTTTGGTGGAGAGAGAGAGAGAGAGAGAGAGGGAGCGAAGAAAGAATTGAGTAATATTATATCATTTTATAAATTATCCTATAAATCTTTCTACATACTAAATAGAGTAAAAAAGTACATGTAATGCATATCTTAAAATTTTAAAAATTAATTAAAACTTACTTCAATTAGTATTTAAAAGGATTTGTAGGAAAATGAAGTAGAAGAGTGTATCATTGATTTTACCTCTCTTAAGATTGTGGACCTAACTTTATCCTAATTCCTAAAGACCGGATCAAAGGGAAAGGATGTCCAACCTATTATAAAGACTATTTTGGCCATCTCGAGCATAAAATGATAGGCTCTAATATCATCTTAAAATTGTGAGCTTAACTCCACCCAAAAAGTTGGCTTAAGGGAGGAGGGGGTCCAACCCTATAATTAAGGTTATCTTGTACATATCCTTTGACAATAGAGGACTTAACAACCTTTTTGAGTTTCACAATTTAGGAGAAACAAGCGTCTAAGTTTTATGAATCCCTCAAAACCCTCCATCAACCCATTTCTCGGTTCTCCAAATTGAGAGTTAGATTAGTTACGATTTAGTTTACTATATTTTTCCTATTAAAATGTTGAAATATTACTTTTACCTAGAATTAAAAAATTAGGTTGAGATAATATTTTTTAAATCTACAATGTATAATTTCTTTTAAGAGTTTAATTAGATGTCTATATAGATTTTTCACATTATCAGTACATCAAAATAAATTTAAATATTAATATTTTATAATTGTTATTAATTTTTTAGTGTTTAGGTTATTTTTTTGGTCGTAGGGCTTAGTGTTTAATTTTCAGTACATTACTAAGGCAGCTTCGTGCATATGCCAAACCAGGCTTTTTGTTTTTGTCATGTAAACCCAGGCCCAACTGTGTCAAAAACATTCCGGGCTCAAACTGCACAACGTTTGAAGGACGAAGCCAACACCTTCTGAGAACCCCCCCCCCCAAAAAAAAAACCCACAAAGAAAAACAAAAACAATGAAAACACATCTAATAAACCCCGCTGATATAAAACGATGCCAAAGCAGCCCAATAGTTAATATGACAGAGGAGTTTTGGACAGCTAATACTTGTAGCCGCGACTAAGAAGTATTAATTGTCGGACCCCCCAAACAATTAAAAAAGGCACATTAATTGTCATGGTATTTTAAAATAAACATATTATGTGGCCATTTTATCGCTATGATAGTAGGATATTCAACTATAAAATTTTAAAAGATTTTTAATCATAAATTTGAATAAAACTCCCGATAACAATTTCTTATGTCATAAACATGACTTTTTTTTTAAACAGCGTCATGTTAACATAGTTTTAGCCACATAATAAAAAAAACCCAATATTCTATTAATAATAAAAATAGTCATGGTACTTCTGCTATAATAAGCCACTAAACAACTCGTCAAGGCACCATCAAGTATGTCTTTGTATGAAACACCACCGTATGCGTGCATTTTGCAGTGAATATCACCAATTTACATCATATCGTTTTGAATAAACTAGAGTTTTAGAACAATTATTCCTGCGCCATATCTATCTCATCAATGGCGGGTTACAGACTATGTCACACCAGCCTCCACGTGCACATACCCCAACAGTTTGTATAATCCATGATTGCACAAGATATATTCATATGAGAAAACTATACTTTATCTCTAAACAAGAGATCATGTACACTTTAATCTCTAAACTAAAAAAAAACATGCAACATAATTTCTAAACTTTTCTAAATATGCACTTTAGTCCATCTGTTAAGCTTTTGACAATTGTTATCAGAACTAGTGCCCATTTAAGAAAGCATAGCGGGATAAAGATGCACTTGTTTTTTTTTTCTAATTTTTTTTTTAATTTGAGAGACTAATATGCACATCACATTTCAGCGAGGTAAAGTATACTTATTTTCTACTAACAGTTTACAAAATGTTAACAGATGGACTAAAGTGCATATTTAGAAAAGTTTAGAAATCATGTTGCATGTTTTTTAGTTTAGAGATTAAAATGCACGTTACTTATAATTGAGCCGGGTAAAGTGAAGTTTCCCTCTTAATATTGAACACCGAAAGAAATCAATAGACTCGTACGGTGGGACCTATTTGGACACCACAAAGCAAATGCTACGATTAATAAGACATCCGGTTCACATTAAAACTATCAATGTTTATACAACACGGTAATTGGCTATGACCATCCTAAAAATCTCCATTTGTTAGATTGATTTGCTCAAATATGCAGTTGTAGTTTGATCACAGCCTGTCAAATACTATGTGCATCTCAAGGGCTCCAGCTAGGACAGTAGCGCCAGGAGGGTGAGACTAAACTTGCATGTGTGGAGCCATTGATCCATGAACATTCTCAAACCCCAAAAAGGGGATGTATAAAGGAAGACCGCGGCCGTTATGATGTGCATGCAACCTAAATGCCCTAGGTGAACCAGCTTACCTCTTGCCGAGGTCCTGGTCCAGATCTGGGACCAGGAAACCGAGAAAATTGAAGCCGCAAGTGATTAGACTCGGGATTGAGTTCATCAACTTTATAGCCTGCATCATCCAACCACAATGTCAGTAAAAATGATTAAATTAGGGTTACATAATTATGTGAAAAAGCATTAACCATCAAGTTCAAAGCCTCCAAACTCTCTTAGTGACCGACTCCAATACTCATGAACATGGCTAGTACTTGCCAAACACAGGTGCAGCTGACTATGCTATGACCGAAGAATTTTGGAGTTTGGATGACTTCCAGACAAATTCACAATATTTGATTATAGTGATGGTGGTAATGCCATACCATTAAAGAACTGGATTACATTAGAATGATGGTCATTGCTACAGTGAAGGCAAACACACTAGAGAGCAGGATGGTATAATAAGTTTGTAACCATTTCATTAGTGATGACCATCTTGATATTTACAGTTAACAGAACCATGGTATGTATTTACTCTTAACGTAAACCCCAAAATAGTCCCTAAGGAATTTAAAATCGGACAAATTGGTCCCTAATGAATAAAAACAGACAAATCAGTCCCTCACTTTTCAAAACTGGACAAAATGGTGGTAAATAAAACGCAATCAGTTCTCACGTTTTCAAAAACTGGACAAAATAGTCCTTTGTCAAATTTTTCTATGACCTAACACCCTAAAGTCATATTCTATATGTCATACATTCCCTCGCAATTTTAGGGTGTTAGGTCATAGAAAATTGCAAAGTATTTTGTCCAGTTTTAAAAACGTGAAGGAATTTTGTGTTTTTATTCCTTAGGGGCCATTTGTCAAGTTTTGAAAATGTGAGGGACTTATTTGTTTTTTTATTTTAGACCAATTTGTCCAAATTCCTTAGGGACTATTTTGGGGGTTTACTCTTAACTCTATTTACTTATGAATGAGAGGACAACAAATGGAACAGTGGAAGTTGGCACTCATTTGTTGCATATTCACTACTACATCAGTTACTATAAAATTCTATTCCTGTAGTTTGAATAGACATTAAAATAAAAAGTAACTTTCATATAGAGATATTTGGCATAACAAATGATTTGTAAGTTTCCAAGTTGGAATCCTTTTAGTTCTAAACAGAACATTGAGTTATTTTACGAGTTAAATAAGCATACCACACATCTACAGTTGTTTATACGGATCTTTACTGGTAAAATTACACTTGAGTATAACATAAATGATCTTTTCACCATTTTGATTCCAAATTACAACAAAATATCAAGAATTTATTACAACTTAACAGCCACATCTTAATTTAGACAGCTAAAGACCTAAGGGCAATCTTCAATTTTCACAACCTCTATCAACAAGTAATCTCATGCCATAAGATGATTCCTATCAGATGATTTACATAGTCAAAACATGAAATCATTCTCCTTTATATCAGCAGGGAAAAGAAGATACCTTGCAAGGCACTCAATGCAGTTGCTGCACAAGCTGGGTTTGCAAAATCCACAAAACAGAGGATTAGAGGATCTCCACCACGCTGCAAAGAACGGGCATTTCAGCATAGAGAAGACAGTGGAACTTTAAGCCAATTAGCATAACAATGACAAACCACGTCAAAAAGAGGACAAACAAACAACTGTTACAAATAATACACTTACATGTTTGGATTCTTTGCTCACAAGTCTCACTTCTCTATATCCAACAAAAGGGCGAAAAATATCTAAAGGCACTAAGGAACTTCAATAATTGAATTAAAATAGAGGAAGCTGAAGAGAGATAGACAAAAGCATGATAATGTAAATCCTAAATGTGTCTGAGAACAACAAAAGGATACGGGCCACTTCCCTTCTTGTGCTGTCAGACGGGAGACCTTCAACATACAAAGTACTTGAAGCATCTGGTGGTAGAGGTACTGTCTCGGGTCCAGGTCTGGAAACTGCATCTACCGGTAACTGACTACCATAATTGACATTCCGTCCATTTCGTGCAATATCAGGACCACTACCTCCAGGACGCCCCATGACAGAAGGATCAGCTAGCGAAGGGCCTGGTAATCCACCAACACCCCTGGCCAATCCAACACTACCAATTGTGCTGGCTTCCCCAGAATTAAAGGAAGTAAGCTGTTTCATAGTAAAAGAGGACAAAAGTTTTCAGCAAACAAGTAATGAAAGTGCACGCAGACACAGAGATTGTGTAAATAAAACAGGTTATGATGTTACCCCTCCACTCTGAAGATAGCGGTCATAAGCAGACCCAAGTGTTTTTGTGTCCTTCATCATCCGATGACCAGCACGGTCATCGTCTTGAGCAATATAATTATGCATCTCATTACCTGAAGTCAGACCAGAAGCTGACATATCTGCATCATAACAAAATCTAGTCTTATAATTTATTTTCAAGCCAAAGTTGTTAATGGAGGATGGTGGCTCAGGGTAATGACCAAAAATCTGCCATTTATGCCCGTCATAAGACCGCCATGGCGCCGCCATGGCCGCCATAATGTACAAATCTTCTCATGGCGGGGGAGGCCAAATCTGCCATGCCATGGCACCATGGTGCCGCCATGGCCGCCATTTGACAACACTATTTCAAGCAAATAGAACTAAAGCTGGAAAACACACACACTCAAAAAATTTTCCATCTATTTACAATATCATACACCATTGCTATTCCTACAATGCTAGCCACTGACAGCAATAAAATGCGTCTAACTAAGATGTATGCCAGATGCTAGCAAGATTCAGAAAACTAAATAGCACATGCCCCACAAATATAACACTAAACACTCATTAAGTCATAATGATAGGAAGAGAATGCTGCACGTTGCACATTCTTGGATTTCAGACTTACTACTGAATTGAAACCTCTCTTGTTGGCAACAACCAAATTATCAGTACCAGTGTAATAGACTAAGAAATCAAGCATGCAAGTACACAGGCATCCTGAAGTGTAAAATGTCCAGAAACACAAATTTTATGGAGGGTGTCTTGCAGCCCAAAGGGTTCCCTGCTTCCCAAATGATTGTGGAAGAGTGTTTTAGGGTAGCAGCATTGAACACCACAATAACAGGAAATATCAGCCTCCAATAGCGGCCAGTAAGACAAATTCCCTGATTTAACCTCACTAAGTCCTACTTTCAACCAATGGGCAGCACCCAATTGACTTTCAGGATCAATTTTATCACTAAGCTTGCAATAAACTTAGCAAAATATGAGAAAGTATTGAAGCAAGGATGGTGAACCTAAGTTGCCAATTTTAGGGGGGCAGAAGCCAAAATTTTAAGTGCTTCCCCTTAATATAATGAAATATAAGTTTGGCCCTTCAAAAAATTGTTTGCTTCTAAAATTTCTAATTCTAGTTCTTTCCCTGTACAGAAGCACATGGTAGCAAAAAGATTTCTGGACATTGTTCTATATGCAGAATGCAATAATAGGTATCCTAAACCATTTTAAATACTTTATGCAGTATATGGATGACCATTTTAGAGTTGAATCCTCTCACTGCCATCACTCAGTCAATGTTACACCTACTTGAACATTCCAGCTCAGAACTGGCAATGATACTCAAAGTAATATTCCCCTTTCTGTAGAAATTATATACACACAGAGTTTAATCACTACGAACTCAAATAAAAAACCCTGTGCACACCTTGGCCATGAGACAGCATCTATATTCTTAGTCTGCCCGACTAGTTTAGCTCATAATTCCTCCTCTGTTCTCAGAATACAAATACACTCAAACTCCAAACCATCCTTTGCATTGTTCTTACATCAAACCCTAACTTTGAAAGGCCAAAAACTTAATTTATTTTACCATGCACAATTATTTTCTTAAAAAAAGGGCATATTATGATCACTTATAAAACCTTCAAAAATGCCTTCACAGGACAACATATTAGGCTAAGTATGTGGACAGCAGACACCATAATCTAATAATACAACCCACGCAGCAAGGCCTACTAACAACAAAGACCAACCACCAAATCCTAAGTTTGAAGTGTCAAATAACTGGTTGCCTTACCCAATGGTATATTTGGATGGAAAGAGTTTATGAGAGAAAGAGAATGGAGGAGAAAATTTTTCATTAAACATGCTCCTTATTTGAGAATCATTTAAAATAAGACATTATCATGAAACACTTTCAATCATACCTTGTTCCTTTACATACACCATTCTACACTTTTCTCAATCTACAAATGAAAAATTTACCCTCCCCTCCAAAACTCCTCTTCCCAAAACATAACCCATAAGTTCAACTTATAAGCAAATCTCCAAAAAGTGCAGTACCCTTCAAGAAAAGCATAAAAACACTTATGACTAAACCAGATAAACTTATAACAACTAATACAAGAATAAAAAATAAATAAAAATAAAAAATTGCAGAGATTCCCATTGAAACAATGTGTAAAAAGAAGAGACCTGGGGAGAATATCCGTAACATTTAACAGCAAAGACAGGATTTTTGGAGGAAAAAGGGAAAAGAGCGAACCGTAGTCAGTACGAGGTCGTTTGAATATGCCGGAGTTAGGGGGAAGCGGCTGCTGCTGCTGCTGCTGCTGCTGCTGCCGATTCCAGAAGCCATCGGCCATGGCGAGAGAGAGAGAGAGAGAGAGAGAAGAACAAACTGAATCGATAGAGTTGGGGGGGCGGGGGAGGTGATCGTGAATGGTGACGATGATGAGTGGTGACAATCACAAACCCTAGTTCACAAAAGCCAAGCCCTAATTCTCGATCCGTCCTGTCCCAGCAAAATGAAAAAGAGCTCTCCTTTGTTTTACGGAATTATTAATTTATTATTTGTATTTTTTAAAGGAGTTTAATTTCATCTACCGATTATATAAAGGTCCTTTTTCTTTTAGTCATGCTTGTTCCTTCTTTTTTTTTTTTGATAGAGTCATGCTTGTCCATGAGCACTGGAAAATCTTATTGAATAATGTGAAAAATCTTTGTACTATGATATTCAAACAAACTTTCCCATTTAAATAGTTTTTCAAATGGTAAGTGTAATGGTTAATGTGTCAATATACTATTAGATGTGCATATACTACACTAAATTTTTTTTGTAAACACGTATTACACTATTGGTGCATGTAAGCTAAATTAAAAAAAAATTGTTTTTCTGTAAAATTTAAGAAACAAGTTTTTAATGATTAATTAAAGTGTAATTTTGATATGTTAACCATGTAACAAAAAACTTATACCGTGTCAAAAAAATTGGTTTTGATAATTATCCCTAAACCCCACACATCAATCAATGTAACATTTTATCAATAAAAGGTCAGCTTAAGAATTTAATTTCAAAATTATTATTATTATTATTATTTATCTATACACTAATATAAAGGAAATTTTTCCTTTTGGTGTCCAATTTATTTTTCACATTTTACCCCTATATATAATTAGTTTAAGAAGTATTAATGGAGCTAAAATTATAATTAAGTTACACAATTCAGTTTTTTAACTTCCTCTTAAAACTCTCAAATTATTTTCATGACTCTAATTCATCTTTCCATTTTGTATTTTATCTCCCTCATATTGTGCATCTCTTTGTTCTATTCTTTTCTTCATTCATCCATTTTTATCACCATGACTGACAATTTGCTTCATCATAGACTTCTCATCAAGGGCATTGAACATTAAGTATAATTTTTCTCAAATTTCTTGCTTCCAAACATTTCTCACATTCTTCCTCCAGGGATTACAACTTCATTATTTGAATTAAGAGTGTACAAGGGACGGGGTGGATAAAACCCAAACCTAGCAAATTTTTAGATGGAGTCAATTTTAAAACCAAACTAAAGGGATAATGGCAAACTATGTCCAGGTAATACCAAGGTAGAACAATATTTAAATAATATATGAAATTTAGATATTATACATAGTAAAATTATAAAAATTTATAAGTAAAAAATAAAATTTTAGAGATATTTTACTATATAGGTTTTAAAATAAACCATATCAATGTAAAAATAATATCAAGTTATATAAAATATATTAATTGAATTTTAAAATCTTATAATTTGTCATAAATTATTATAAAAATATATATTTCTTAAGAAATTATTTACTTTTGGAGGTTAAGGAACTGACATATGATTAAACCAAAACTCAAAAAATGCACTAGATCAAATTTCAAAGGCTGAAATCTCTCCAATTAGTTTAAACTGGGTTAAGAGAGGGAAGGTTATGAACATCCTAATTTGAATCACAAACATCAACAATATTCATATATTTACGCTTTCTATGTGCAGGTACTAAAGTGTTTAATTTTTTCATCGCTTTGCATGGAATTAAGGGAAACGAATAAATACTTTTCAAATGACGAGGAGTAATTACTGGAAAGACTGTCCACTAAAAAATTATTAAACACATATGTGCTATAGGTTCTTTTTTCGCTACTATATGTGCTATGGGTTTGAAACCATGATAAAATATTTAAATTTTTTTCATAATTCAAGTTAACCTCAAGTGATTTTATTACTTTCTTTGCATTGCTTAAATTAAATTTTTTTATCAAATACGAATTAACTTTAATTTCTTCCCCTTTTATTTTTCTTTTAAATTTTAACTTAAATCTATCAATTTTTTTATCATTATTGGAAAACTAATAATATAATAATCGTAAATATCTATACAATTTAAACATATTAAAAAACTATGGTGTCCAATATTAGTTATCCAATTTTGAAATTCTAACTTCGTTTTATACAATTTAAGTGAAACTGTCGTGCAATTTAAATGTGTCGTCAGCTATAATTATGGAAAATGGTTTGAGATTGTATATAATTGGTTTTCATCAGTAATTGGTTTTGATGCATGGATTGTATATAACTGGTTAGTAATTGGATTGTATACATGGTTAGTACATGGTTTTGATCCATCAGCCAATATATTGCATTCACATGGATTGTGTATAATTGGTTTTCATTAAGCTATAAAATTTATTAGTAATTGGTTTGAAATTGGTTTTCCAATTTTTTTCCAATTTTATCCTTATTATATATAATTGGTTTAACAATTTTAACTGGGATTAAAAATGTAAATTGAAGTTGTTCACTAATTCAATTTTACATGTAGTTTTTGATCATTCTCAACGTTTTTATCCAATTTTGAATCACGCAATGAGCAATTAATTGTTACAAATTTTTTTTTCTTTTTGTGTTTAAGAACAAACCAAGAAAACTTTTTTAAAGACTTTTGCACTAATGCAGATAAATTCATGGAATGTGACTTATATATATAATAGAAAGATAATAGAGATATAAAAAGATTATATGAGAAAAATGTGTATATATTGTTTATGAATAAAATACAATTTATTCTTTAAGAGATTTCATTATTATATTATCTATTTATAAAATATAAATTGTTATCTCATATTTCAAAAAATAAAAAATGTGATTTGATGAGCATGATAGTGCCCACCAAGTCACTAGTAATTATAAAGACATTATCACAAATTTTAAAATTATCAATGTGAGGCCTTCGTTCACACAAAAGGGCTGATTTAATACCCTTCAGGCCCACATTTACTTTCTGCTAAAAGCCCAAACTAAGTTTAGAGTTAAAAGCCTAAAACAAATATAAGCCCAAACTGACTGCCGGTTCCCACTTCCCATCTATTGCTTTCAAGTTTCAACAGAGTTCCATATTCAGACCAAAAAGGAAAACAACCACATCCCAAGTCTGACAAGAAAAAAAAGTGAAAAAAGTTGGTAGCAAGTTTTGATGGGCTTTTTTAGGATTAATATTATCAGCGAGTTGATATTATTTTTTTAATTTTTTAATGTATAACATCTTCATTTATATTCCATATTTCTTTCACATTTAAATTTCTCAACATTATGGAATTATGACAAATGGCAAAATTTAAGGACATATAAAGAAGTATGAATAGAGATAGTTAATATAAAGAGCTATGTTAATTCAACATTAAATATTGGGTGTCTAAGTGAAACGCTCATCTATCAGTATTAGATGTGTTGAATTGGTGGATATAATGGACCATCATTACACTTAATCTTGGATGTTGAAATAATATTTTTGTTTATGGGTAAACTATGTATCTTTTTTTGGATGGAATATATTCTCTATTGTTATCAATGTAGCTGTACAGTACTGCTGCATATATTGATTCCGGAACACTGGAAGTTCACTCTCTCTGCATATGAGGTCACTAGAATATCGCATCATTTTTCAGTTGGGTATAACTACAGTTTCAATCTGTACCAAAAGAATAAATAGTTAGTACAGTTCCAAATGTTTTGTTCTCTTCTTTATCTCAATAGTGCTAGATTTGGAGAGGTCTCAAACCTTGGTCGTCTGTTGAAAACAAAGACATGATAGCAAAAAAACAAACTCAACGAAAACAAGTTAAGGGAAAGGAGCATAAGAAAATAAGGGGTTGTTTGGAACAATTTTTTTGGTTTTGTTTTTAAAAATTATTTTAAAAACTAAGTTTAGAAACAATTTTTAGAAGTTAAACACAAAAACACATTTTGTTTGGTAACTCTTTTTAAAAATCTACACTTTGTTTCCCCAAACCAAATATAGCAAACAACATAACCAGAGGGCCGCTCAGGTGGCAGAAGGGGACTCGCGGTGGCGATTCGTGATGGTTGAAGACGGGGGGTTGCTCGCGATGGTGCTCCTCTTCGACGTTGAAGGCGGTGGTGGTCGTAATGGTTGGTGCTTTTGCTTTTGATACAAGGGGTTGCGGGTGGTCTGGAACGCAGGAAGGGTGGAAGCTAGAGGAAAGAGATCGGTCCTATGCGAAGCGGCCAGGCTTCCTGGGCAAGGGAGGAGGTAAATGGAACTGAAGGGGACAATAATGATGGAACAAGATTGTTTTCTTTTTTAGTTTATAAAATATGATTTGTGTTTTTTCATTTTTAAAACCAATCTATAAAAAAAAAGCTACCAAATAAGTTCTTTTAATTTTTTATTTTTTAAAATCAAAACTGTTTTATAAAACGGTTGCTAAACAAGCCATAATAGTCTTATAAAATTTTTGTATTTCTTTTTGAATTTGTGATGAATTATTGAATTGCATATGCACACAAAATTAAATATAAGACGATACAACAATGAAAAGGGAGAAGTCATTATATAAAAAAAAAAATCGAAATTTGTGAGTGAAAAATACACCATGTCCAATATTGTGCTTGTGCCTAACTCGATCGAATACATTAGTAACTCAGCAGAACAATAATATCAAGAAGTGACTCACGATATGCTAGTCCATTAGAAATTCAGTTAGCCACTAATAAATAAAGAATTATTTAAATTCTGCGTTCTCGGGAACTAATCTGCAATTTAGATGTATATATAGTCATTTGAAGTTTCTGCATTTTTTTTTTTACGTTTAAATTAAATGTGATGAGTTAAGGGCTCATATGAAAGAGCTTCAAGGCCACAAAGAACAAGGCCGAATTTTCGCATACCCAAATATTTTCTCAGCATTGTACTAACTACTACTATATAATAATCTATATAGTATATATACTTTCTACAGCCGCACTTAATTAACGTGTGTGTGTCTAAGCTTTTAGCCCAAGTTTGTTTCTCCTCTCTCCTACGAACACAGTAGAGGCTTTGCTTCTGGTAAGAACTCACATGCACTGATTACAACACAATATAATCTACCCTCCACTCTAATCAATCTGTCCCTAATATCTGTTGCTGTTTCCACAAAGGCGCGTGGGCCCAACAGTAGAGTTGCCTCTTCTTATTTTAGTGGCATTTCATTCTGGGGCCCCTATCTAGATGGTCCAAGTCTTAATTATGTCAACAAAACCCAATTGCCTACTCCCTCATGCAGTGCCCGCCTCATTCATCAATTCCTTCCTATGTGTGTGTAGACTTGCAGCAGGGTGAGAACATTTCCACTTAAATTGAATAAGTAACCTTATCTATATTAATATCTAAGAAAATTATTAAAATTTTGATATTTTATAAGGAAAAAGCACAGCATGGTGCACAAAATTTTTACCTGGTAGATATAAAAAGGATAAATGTATGCAAGTTCTACCTTCAAAGGAAAAAAGTTGTTTCAAGCAAATTTTGATATTTTATAAAAAAAAAAAAAGCATTTTTTACACAATTCCTTTTATTTTAGTTATTATGTAACTTATATCCTATGCTATGTAATTTCCTCATAATTTGAGCTAGAGTCAATTCTCACTGAGAAATTGGTTTAAGAGAAATTATATATGGAGAGAAGCTATGACATCACCTCATTGAATGCCCTATGGAGTTCAGTCCCATATAGTCATTGATGAGGGACATGTTTGCATGTTGCTGTGAGACTTAGCACAAACAGTTTCACACTTTCAGTTCCTTAGTCGGCCATTAATTTCCATGCAGGCCCACAGATTCACCTAACCAGACAACACTCACCCCTATTTTCCTCCCAATATATATTGTATCTTTATCTTTATTGTATCTAAACACATTAATAGATATATATTATTTGTTCTCTCCTCACTTTTCATTTGCTAATTCAATTTGGCAATACCCTTTTGGCTGGTTTCAATCATCACAATTTGTATGACTCAGAACACCCTCCCTAAGGACCCGTTCCAAGACGTCTTAAAAAAGGCTTTATTTAGTCTCTTTTTAATTGGATAAAAAGGACTATTGCTTCATGTTGTCTCATTTATTGCTACAAGCCACCAAAAGCCTAACACAAATATATCACTCCCAACAGCGAAATCTTAAAGCACATGACCCTGCATTTACTCCCACCCATGTTTCCACGCACACCGGCCATGGTCCTTCTTTGTTGGTAGAGCAAACATTTACCATTCTTTCATTCATACTTCAAAAACAAGCCACTCCCGGCAACACAAGCAGTCCATAAATTAAATTTCCTATGTTCATTTATTGAGAATGTGTGTAAGGATCTTGTAGCTCGCACCATTCATTATACTTCTTTTCCTCCTTGAACATTTTCCCCTTCAACAACCCCCCTCTCTCTCTCTCTCTCTTTCATTCCCCTCTTTTTCCCCTCTCGGTTGGACAAAATGGATAGAAGACATCTGTATGTTTTACTAGTCGTGCTGCTGTTTTTGCTGATATGTTTGGTTGGCCACAGTTATGGGTCTAGACACACACAAGTTTTCCAAGTGAAGCCTAATAATAAGGCTCAGGCCTTTCCTCAAACCTTCTTTGGCTTCTTGCCAAAAGCAATGCCAATTCCACCTTCAGGGCCTTCTAGGAAGCACAACGGCATTGGATTACAAAGTTCAATGGGGAAGCCATAGAGGGACATATATCTTATTCCTTCTTCTTCTAGCAAGCAACCACTTTCAAAACAATAGGTGATGATGTATATGGTATCTTAATTGTTTTTTGTCTTTAATTACCCTTTTTTTTGGTTTTTTTTGTTTTTTTGCTTCCTTCCCTCCTTTCTGGTTATTTTCGTAAGATCATTTTCAAGGGACGAAACACAGTTTCTGAATGAGCTTTCAAGGGTGAAATTAAAGCATGTGAAGGATCTTCATACTTGTAGTAGAACCCTTGAGGGTTTAAGACCAAAAAGTATTTCGTAGTTTGTCTTAAAGATAAAAGCTCTTGTACTTGAAAGCAAAGAGAAAAAAAGGTGACTCACACCTTGCAAAGTTGATGTATATCTACTTCCACTTCTGTTTTTGCAAGTAAACTTTTGGTTTGGTAAACACAAGCTGGCATTAATTATTCTTAATTCCTTTCAATACAGAAATTAAAGGAAAAAAAGTTGGTGCTTTCATTCATGAATTTTGGTGATGTACATGTTTGATTATAATTTAGTAAATTAAAAGACGTTTTATTATTGACTGTAATAGTGCCTCCAAGTTCATGAATTGACCGTTTCAACTTGTGTTAGTTGTTCTAAACAACTTGGAACTTGTTTCAATTCGCTGATGAACTGAAATGAAATTCTGTGGTTTGAATGCGTGCAATTATGATAAAAGGGTTGCGACTGTTGCTAAGAGTGACCATACATTCTCATAAATTTTCGGGAAGTGACGTGCGAATCGCCTTAAAGCTTCGTTTTGATTTGATTTTCATTCAGTAGCAAATAAATGTTTCGTATGAGGACGCTTATAATTTTCCTAGCTATCCTAACACTACTACACCTATATCGATTCAAGTTCTGTGTCTGTTTCCTCTTCTGATTATCCACAATTGAAGATAATTAGGAACTTACACGTTAATTGTAGTTTATCTTTTCAAAGTTTTGATTTACAGGTACAAAAAAATTATCAACTTTAGTATATGTTATCTATTTTTACTCTACTCCTTTCTTTTTTTAAATGTATTTTTCATAGAGATAAATTTTTATGCACATAATTAATTAACTTTGTTAGTTAATAGAGTTTAAGAAAAATGAAAAATCATAGTAAGTAGTTAACTTAATTAATAGATAGGCACTCCTCATGATTTGATATTTTTCTCAAATTCTAACATCTAATAGTGTAAAATTTAGAAAATATATAGAAATCAAATCTTTTTCAAAAGCTTCATTTGTAAAACTTCCATAAACATTGACATTGCAAATAATTGATTTTCCGTTAATATAAATTCGGCATCTTATGCATATTTTCAAGAGGTTGAGATTAATGATGAATTTAATTAAGGCCAAGGTTCGTATAATACAGTACAAAACAAAATAGATGACATCTTCAAATTAATCTCAAGAAGAACTGACTGGTGATAGTCGACATTACATTTGCTCGTCAAAATGATCATTGTGTCCGGTGGGTAAGCTTTTTATCATGTCATAAATATCATATATCTTTATTTCAAACCTAGCTTTGAAGCCATGTGAAACCCATCAATTTTAATGGTCAGTTTCAATGACCAAATGCACATGAGAAGCACTCGTTGAATTTTTATATATGCTAATGTTTTTTTAACAAGTTTTCCGAAAATTTTCTTAATTGTTTTTAAGATAGTATTTAATGATAAAATAAAATAAAAAACAGGTTAGGAATCTAAAAATATTTAACAATATAATCATTTGTTACAATTAAGAGAATAAGAGAAAATAGATTTTGTTAACTAGCAAATGAATGAACTGAAACTAAAAGTTATAAATGAAGAAAAAATATTACATATTTAAAATTCTTCAAAGAATGTATTTAATAAATAAAAAAAAATAAAAAGCCAATAAATATTTCTTGACTTGTCCTTGAGGGACAAAAATTAACAAAGCTCTTATCATATGCTTCAGACTAATGTCCTCATACCAAATTACATCATATCTTAGTTATTTAAAACACTAGTATCAAATAAAAAATTAAAACATTTCATGATACTTTATTTTTAATATAGTAATTAGTAATGAAAAGAATACGGAACTACTCATGTTTCAATCGTTTATACAAGCAAGTCAAAGGTGGTTAAATAATATTAAACTTTTGATGTTAGGGAGACAAATTTCAAGTTTATTCAAGTGGTTTTGGTTAAACAAACAGGGCTTCTTGCTCACTTTCCACCAGCATTTGAAACTCCCATTGAAATTTTGGGGTGGCTTAGCTATGTAGTAATTTGGTGAACAGATAAAATTAGTGTTGATGCTGGTGCCAATTGGTGGTGTTTATGGTTCTTCAGTTATATATGTAGATGCATAGGTCAGTATTGCGAACATTGTTTTCACTCAATAATGAATCATATTGGAAACAATGATTCATTGACTCCAGTTGTTTTCCTTTTATTGCATCAACATTATTTTGTTTTATTAATTTTATCATCAATGTTTTGTTATCGTGTTATTAGAAATTTAATTAAAAATTAATTTATCTTTTTACATTTTTATATTACTAGTATAAGTGATGAACGAAGATCAATAGAAAACCTTTTCAAACATTAATTCAGTGAAATATTTTTTAACCTGTATTCAATACTATTTCATGATTTTCTTGATTACAAATTTTACTTGAGTTCGAAGTTAAAATAAAAAAGAAATGCTAGCTTGTGTGCTCCTTTAAATGTAAGATTTATGTGATCAAATATTAAGAATTTGGAACATTAATATATGAAATAAAATTAAATAAAATAAGTCATATATCTCTAAAACTCATATTTATCATATGATAGAATGGCGGTAGCATATACATTTGTATACATTAATTACAGGAGAACCCACTTTATAGTAACATGATCTTGTTATCAAAGACCTAGATTACACTAGGCCTCTATATCATAATCCAATACACCTAATATTATATTAGGTCCAAGCCTAATAATATATAGTAGCTTCCAAAATTCACAGTGGATCATATATTATAATTTTGTGGACTATATAGAAAGTATCAGAGTTATTCAGTTTTATAAAATTAAATATCACAAATCAATATAAGCTCAAACTAATAGAAAACTCTAACATTAAACTCAGAGCCAACTTTATAATGGCGAATATCCTATAATAGAAGCACTCTATCAATAATAGTACAAACAACAAATTTAATTCAACACATTTTATAGCCTTGTTGAAGTGTTTTTTGTGCTCTTATAGTTTCAACAAGTTAAACTTGCAAACAAGAAAAAAATTATTTCTTTCTCATATTTTATCATGCAAATTCCAAACACACTATTAGTTAAAAACTTTACATATTACATAAAATCATCCCATACCCGTATCATTCGAGCATTCGCAACCATATATACGATCAAGATTCAAGACTGGTAGTCTTCTCTCATCTCCCTCTATTCCTCCGCATTTTTCAATTTCTTCAACCACGTTCACTGCACTTCTCATTGTTGTTTTTATTTACGTTTATTATATTACAGGTCAAGAACTTTCTTGACCGCCATTGGAAAATAATTAATTGACTTGTGCGTGATTCATTAAAGTATTTATTGTCTCTATTGATTAAGTCTTCCTTTCTGGATTTTAGCATAGATATGCATCACAGAGAATTCGTACGATATAACTTTTATATTCAATACATGCATGCAACTTTGCAGAAATTTTGTTGTGTTGCTTGATGTCTTATATCGATGCTTTAATTTGCCTAACAATCAAGACCATATCTATCTCAATCCCTATCATTTTATTCCCTATATCTTATCATATACATGCCCAACGTGCACTAATTACTTGATTCTTCAGTTTAAACTTGATTAAACGTTTCGTTTCTTTAATCGATATAGTAATAGAAAACAAAAGCTGGGTTGCAACTTTTCCATGTATGTTGCCCTATCCAAGCAAACGAGTAAAACAATGATTCTTTGAGCCGCAAAAATACGATGCTTTGCAGGCTTTTGATTTGAAACATAGTTTTTTTAAAGAAAAAAAATAGCTGTAATCTTAATTTTAATTGTTATTTTTTTAAGAAGGATTATGTTTGGAAAGGAGAAAAACTGGTAAGTAATTATTTTTATTTTGTCGAACCACTATATCTAAGCCCTATTATTAGAACCAACTAATTCAGTTTGACTCGTCCAGGGTCTCTAAAGGAGGTAAAAGTCTTCTAGCAAGAATTTTTTTCATTCATAAGGCTTGAACTCAAGACTTCTAATTAACAAATCAAGTCACCTACCTCCTTAATAGAAAAATTGGTAAGTAGATTTACTATTCAGGATGTATATAGAGTTAGGGATGTACAAAGGACTAGTGGCGTTGGGTTGGACAAAATTCTAACGGCTATTTTTATCCCAGTCAATTTTTGAAGCACAAACCCAACCCGGATAATGACCAGACTATGTCAGGTAAAGTGTAAACCGGATATTTGAACAATATATGAGAATTTGGTATTGTACATAGTAAAGTATAAAATTTTACAAGTAATAAATAAAATTTTAAAGATATTTTATGATATAGGTTTTAAAATAAACCATATCAATGTAGAAAAAAAATCAAGTTATGTAAAATATATTAATTGAACTTTAAAATCTTATAATTTTTCATAAATTATTATAAAAATATATATCTTGAGAAATTATTTGGCTTCGGAGTTAACAACAGGACATATGATTTTAAGGTGAAAATGTCCGGGTAAATTAAGAGCCAAACCCTCAATGAGCTTTGGGGAAGGCCGGATTACGGACGGGTCATAAACACCCCTATAGAGTTTTCAATTTAAAAAGCTATACTATATGCTAGGAGTTGAGATGTGACCCATCTTCATCAATAGGTATCCGTAATCCTTTCCTTTTAATCACGTATATTACACATTAAATCTCTTCTGTTCTCATTTGCTAATCTAAATATTGTTTTTCTTGTCTTGGCAATTATACGTGCAATTTCGAGCTGGGAATAATGATTCAGTAATATCTTCTGCAGAGTACTATTACAATTTCTGAATGCAAGTAAAATTCACCATGATCGTACAATTCACTCGTACTGCAACCTTTGAATAGACTATATGTCTTGTGAATAAATGCTTCTCTTTGTTTTGCTACAGTATTATGAATCAATGTTGACCCATATCAAGCGAAGATACAAAGTCCTCGCCTCCAACATGGACTAAGTAGACACCTAAAATAGACCGACAACCCAAAGAACTACTAGACCGGAATGGCCAAGCCTATCGACCTGCAGAACAACATATTTCTCCAAAAAAAAAAAAAAAAAAACTAAACATCTAGAAGATTTCAAAGTGAACCACATGCCATGGTTAACTCAAGTTTGATCATCTAGAGCATTTTGAAGGGAAGTCAGTTAAAAGCATCTAGAATATTTCCAAAGGATGTCACAGTTAATAAGGGTCTTTTTGGTTGGAGAATAAAAACTAAGATAAATTTTCCATTATTAAATTTCATATGTAATTACACATGAAACTCAATCACGAAAAATTATCCCAATTTTAACCCTTCAACAGAAAATACCCAAGCATATTAAAAGATTTATAGAGAACCTTCACCCAACAAGTATGAAAGATGACATTATCAAAGGCTAGTTTTGCACCCTAACATACAGCAGCTTTAGCATAGGCCTGTAACATGATAGTTGCAACTTACAATTGCTTTACATAACCGGGAACTTCGTTTCACAATCAATTCTGCAAAATTGAGTACAACATGCATTACATGTAATAATTTACAACAAATATCACCACGCGTACATTTTATGCATGAGGTATACATACTGTGGTAACAAGAAAACAGTACAACAGAAGCGAAAAAAAGAACAAATCAAGAAAATAGGAAGGTTATCTCAATTGATGATTTTATATACACTACAATACAACAAATATGTAAAGAGGGAACCTGGCCCAAATTTAATGGAAGACATTTAACTTAGAAAAAAAGAAAAGGAGAGAGACAGAGAGAGCAAAAAGGATAAACATATTAAAAAGAAAAACCAAAAAAAGGGTGCGTGGTTCCTTCATAATGATTCTTTGCTTTCCTACGTTTATGCTCACTGTAACAAAAAGTGGTAATGGATAACTTCCCTCCATCTACTTTACTGGGATTATGTAACTGGTGAACCAGCACTCTCTGTCCTTCGCGCTCCTTGGCTTGAAGACTTGTCTGCGCTGCGAACACTGTACTTTTCATATACCTTGTCTCGGTTCTCTGACCACCAAGTCTCTGCTTGGTGCTCTCCAAATCTTCTTCGGCTGCATGCAAATTCACGATCAAACATATTACACAATAAATTAGTGTAAAGAACCAATAATCATGCATGAGTCTGAGGAACCAGAAATCAGCCCAATCACAATATTGACCAAGTTTAAGACACCAACATGCACAGTTGGCACAGGATATAGAATTTTAACAAACCAATCACCCAGTAATTATAAAGACTTTTAACGTCCAATTTTTTTTATCCACCCAATCTCCCACCACGGCACTGACCATTATCACTAGCAAACTAATAAGAGACTATCTACAGTTGGCAGGCCATACATACCAGTAGAACCAGATAAACATACCCTGGAAACGTGGAAGATCTTTCATTACCTGAAGCGCACTCGCTTTAAATCTCTTGTTCTGTCACGCAGGGCAACGAGTGTTATATAGACACCAGGTTCATACTGTTCAATCCATTCTGCCTCAATCTGATTAGTATTTGTAGCCAGTACAGCATTCCCCGATCTCGAACCGCTCTCATCATCTTGAAAATTCCCAGAATGCCGGCCATCGACAGTATCTGACATGCTACTGCTGCTTGCACGAATCGCGCCACTGCCATTTGGCAATTTGACATCCGGGTAGTCATCTGTCCCATTAGAGGTTACAAGCCCCTGGGTTTGCTGGTAAAGATTAGATACATAGCTTCCTGGTAAATTCCCATCAGTTCTATTCATCAGAGAAGATTCAAATCCTATGGAAGCCAAACTAGAGCCACTGATTGACTCTGCCCTGTTGTGACGCTCCCCATTTGAGTCTGGATAGTGGATGCCATTTGACTCCAAACCATTTGGCAGGTAAGCTGGTCTAATGTTCTCAGCATCATAAACACCAGGTGGAAGTCTCTCAGCCATATCTTTGAGCTGAAACAATGTGTGAAAGTCCAATAAGTACAAGTGTAGAACAGCAATGCTGTTGAGTACAAGGAAGAAGGAATGGAAATGTGGAGAGGTTTTTGCTTTAAAGAAGACAAAGGTAAACAGAATTCAGCATGACTCAGACCCCTGAATGAAAATGTTACCCCCTCCCACCAAATGAAACACCATAATGTGGTTTAATATAATAGCAAAACACAAAAAAAAGGATGAAAATGGAATGACCAACAAAAAGGGAATGGTAAAGGACACGCCTCATTTATCTCCATAATAAAATTCCATGCAGTCAGATCATGTTGCTCAAAACCCAATTCTAGATGTCTAGTTAGAGTTAGAAAATTTTATGAAATAGATTTCAATTTGATAGATGGTTTAATCTAGATTTTTTGTTTATTCAAATAAAAACGAGGAAAAATAAATAAAATGCTGCGCACACAACTACAGATGAAAAATACCAAATGAAAACAAGCTCTTCCAAAGACATCAGGCACCAAGAAAAGTAAACTAACCAAAAATCTAACCTGTGCTGTAAGTGACTTTATAACTTCTTTTGCAGCTCTAGATTTGGCAGATTCCTCAGCAGCCAGTGCCACAGCTTCCTGAGTCTTTTTTGCTGACATTTGAAGCTCTAATTCTTGTAGTTCACATCTCTGTCTCAGGGTCTCAACCTAAGGAAATTTATGTTAGATCTCTCTTAATAACACAAACTTTAAAAGTAAAGATACAATATAAGCATAAACTACTCATGTTTTACAAGTTTTATGTGCCAGACACAACCATATAACAGGGGAAAAGTTTAAAAGGGAGAAAAGCTATCATATCAAAGCAGCTAACTTCTGCTATTTGGAATATTCAAGACAAGTGGGAGAAGCACAATATACCTGACCACGTAACTTCAGCACCTCTTGATTCAAAAGCTCATTTGTTTTCTTCAAACTATCAGCAATACTTTTTGAGAAGGAAAGCCCTGATGTTGTTGGAATCGGAGTAGCTGATCGAGGAGGGCTCGGTCTTCTAGAGAAGGGAGACACTGACCTGGAACTTACCGTAGATGGTGTTAGAACGGTCTTGGAGCTGTTCGTTTCAGATCAATAGCTGTAGACAAGACAACATCTTTCAGCTGTAGCAAAGAAGGTGTTTGTGAGGTTCGAACCAGAGAAAATGTATCAGCCTTCTTCCCTTGTTTGGCTGCCTTACTATCTAGCTGCTTTATCAAATCCATATTAGAAGGAACTGCTGACTTGGACAATCTTAGCTCAGACTTGTCTAACCTGTCTTTGTTTTCACCCACAAACGAGGCAAGGCATTCCTCCGATTATTATTGCCAGCTTCTGCAACCTTGTTCAATTTTGCATAACAAGAATCACAAACACGGTATGGCTTTGCAGGATTAGGAGCCAAGGCTGCTCGTAATGCTTTCCTTGAACTACAAGAATGGCAGTGCACAAGTCCACAATTATAACAGTTGTGCCTCTTCCTAGTGAAGCCAAATGCCTGTCTACAAGCAGAGCACTGAGACTGCTCAGCACCAGATACCCATTTATGAAGGCAGATGGCGGCGGAGTAGTTTGAACCACATGCAATATATTTCACATGTCTATCCTTCAATGCTTCGACCAAAGTTGGTGTTTTTCTATCTTCAACATCTCCATGACCCAATCTCCCATTTGCACCTTTCCCCCAAGTATAAACCTCATTTTTGGATGTTAATACTGCTACATGATATGCCCCACATGTGATTTCTTCGACAGCTTCTCCAGCAAGCTTGTCTTCAACCAAGCAAGGCAGCTTTCCATCAGTTTGGGGATTCCCAAGCTGACCATAAACAGTGCTTCCCATTGTAAAAACATGTCCAGATGTTGTCAGTCCTACTGTCAAACTGTGCCCACAAGCAATTTTACAAAAATTGTAATCAATAAGTGAAGATACACAAGTTGGTTCCAGCCGGGCCTCCTTGTCTCCATGTCCAAGGCGATTCTTATCTCCATCACCCCAAGTAAATAATTTGCCGGATGATACACTTGCACTGGATTGTGTAACAATAACCTCTACGACAGCTGCAGTATGCCATACTCCACATGCAACAGCTATTGTCCTCAACCCTGCTAAGGATTCTACTTCTCTAGGATATGAAACATTTTCCCTATCTCCATGGCCGAGGACACCGAATGTTCCATCACCAAATGTAAAGAGCTGCCCAGTTGAAGTTATCAAGGCTGTATGCCATGGACCACAAGTTACAAAGGCAACTTGAAGTCCCTCTAGTGGACCTGCAATTCTCTTTGGTATCCAGTGACTAACATCAGTGCCATGACCAAGAAGGCCAGCATTATGAGTACCATCACCCCAAGTATATAGTTCCCCAGCCATTGTAACAGCACATGTATGGAATTCCCCACAGGCAACAAAATCAACAGTTGTAGAAGCCAATGCTTCGACTAGACAAGGTTGTACCACATTCTTCCCAACACCATGGCCAAGGCGTCCTCCAGATTCTTCACCCCAAGTAAAAATTTCACCTTGCCTAGTGACTAGAGCCGCATGTTTAACACCACATGCAATTTGAAGTACATCTAAAACCACATTAGACTCCAGTGACCTGGGAGGAGAACATCTGTCCTTGGGCTGAAATAACTGACACTTTTATCTGCACCAACTTTCACACTGTTCTCACTGATAACCTCCCCCCATATGTATACATCCCCCAGAGCATCACAATCATCTGGTGCAGACCCATGACTGGATGTGCTGGGGGCACTTGAAACACTAACACGAAAAACATCTGAACCAGATCCTTTCACTTGCATATTTGATGGTGCATGTGACCTTTCAAAATTTAAGGTATTCTCTGGCTGAAAGGACTTTGGAGAAGTATTAGGCAGACTCACAGAAACCTCAGGAGAGCTGATGTCTAGTGAAGCACTTGCTGAACTTCCACTTGGACTACTTGATGTCAGATCTCTACTATCCTGAAGTAATTGAGCCAGAAAGAATTTGTAAGCAACTTACCATGTATTTCATCATTTAAGCGAATGTGCAACATAATGGCATTGGGAGAAGTACAGGAATTTTGGAAAATTTCAAGCAAAGTACATACTTTCACAATAAATGATATCACTATACGAAAATTCAAGTAGAAAAAACCAGAATTAACTGTTTCCAAATTGCAATAAAGAAGAGAAAAAGTGACTGGCATTCTGTATCTTAAAACGCAGTATACATCCTTTAAGATAAGAGCTGTTAATCCAGAAAACAAAGATTAGCCTTCCACAGACACATTCTTCAAATGAAGCAGACAACGAATAAGTTTTCCTTACGTGGTTCATCCAACACATTTACTCCATGGAAAATGATTAAACACACTACTGTTAGCTGAAGAGTAAGAACTATCATCCTTCCCAGTTTATAAATTAATTATTACAAGAAACATAAGTAAAATGAAATAAATATGAAGACGACAAGTAGGCGTTTTTACATCAAGATATAGGCCCCCATCACTCCATCCATCAATTTTGGACCGCCCACCTTGACCAGAAGATATCAGGGCTTTGAGACCAGCTATCCAAACTTCTGCCTCAGCTCTATCCTTGCAAATCTAAAAAGCAACAAAAATATTATTTATAGTCATGGAAAATGCAGAAAATAGAAACCAAATAACGGTGCTAACATCCATGGAATAAAAGAATTTATCACCAACCAAATCAAGGGATCGCTTTCCGTTGTTATAAATAAGTGAAAAAGACAAATAGTCCTTCTCAGGACGCAGATGACGTTGGAAAACAGCCTGCCAGAAATGAGGGAAAATAACTATATTACAGAGAAGAATCAATTTGTAGAACAATTAATGGAAATTTCTTAGTTAATCACAAAGTATGTCAAGACAACTGTATTATGAAAAACAGTATCATTGAAATCTCACAGTTCTTTGTCCAGGAATAATTCTTGAGACAGAAGATAGCTTCAGACTCCTTTCTCCACTACTTGAAATCCAGATTAAAGATGATTCATCCTGTGTTATTCAAATATTCAAATGAGCACCAATAGAAATGAATCGAACAAGTGTCACATATGGGAATAACTGAAAAGGGTGCTAAAAATCAGGTATATAAAATCCATGCCTACTATATGCAATTATGCATGACTTTTTAAAAGTTATGAATAAGACTGTAAAAGCATAAATATCCAGCAATAAAGCTACAGAATCACTACAGTTTTGCGTTATTTTTCTTTTGGGTGCAACTGCAAACAAAGTCACTACTAATTAGTGGCAAAGCAAGGCAATTATGCTACTCAAGCCACTCAAGTAACATGTTAGTAAATTTGATGTGAATCCAACAAACAGGTTTCAACTTTTTATTTGTTTTCTAATTAACCATTGATTATCAATATGCCTTAATTGATTATAACAAACCTAGAGTGGGGCATCAAAAAACAACAAACAGAGCCATATACCCTATAAAGTCTTCAATCCATTACTCTAAAAACCAACTAATTTTTTTTACAACAGAAATTTAATAAAATATTTTCAAAACTACTATCTCTGTTTTCAAATAAGTGTCCATTTTGAAAATTTTACTTTTCCACAAATAACTGGCCAATTTAGAAATCTAGGCAATATTAATTATTTTTTCCAACTATACCCTATTAAGGGTGCGTTTGTTTCAGATTTTGAAAAAAATGATTATGAAACTTAAATTTTATATTTAATTGAAAAAGCTAAAAACTGATTTTTTTTTTTAGAAGCTAATTTTTTTAGCTTCTAAAAAAAACTGAAAACTGATTTTTTTTTTTTTAGATTCTGATTATTTTTTACAAATTATTCAAATATACAAAAAGTATTTTTTTGGAGTGAAAAAAAATGATTCTGAGCTGAAAAAATAAACAAATGCACCCTAAATGATAAGTGGAGGAGAGAGAGAGTGGGGAGGAACAAAGACAGAGAAAAGTAGTGCAGGTAATTTAGTACAAAACACCTAACTTATCTTAGCATCAAGGTTTTGCCAATCATTTCCTTAATCCATGTTTGCATTTAAAACTGGACACTTATTTGAGAACGGAGGGAGTAATCCTCAAATATCAAATAAATAACCATATGACTCAACCCAATGGATGGCAGAGAAACTATATATATATATATATATATATAATGGTTATCCCAATCCTAAGACCACATGAGAATGGGTCCACAAAATCTGTGCCAATCCACCAAATATGTGGATGGTAATAGTAAATAATAGATTACAACTTGCAACCTTCACTAAGAAGCAGTGCTGAACCAGAGAAATCCATAAGCCAACACAGAAAAATATTGATTTTAGGCACAAGCACACCTTAAACATGTCACACAAGAAAAGTTAAAATGCATCAAGTTATAGTCATATAATCACAACTTAAAAGTCACACCCTACTGATGAAATTAAGGACATGGAAACAAAGAGCACACAGAGTATGTGAACTTTAATCATACAGAAGAATAAAATGGTTCTGCTAGTACTATGGATTATGGAAATGGCACCAAATTTTCAACAAAAACCATTTGAAGCAAGGCCTTTTTAATGTTTCAAGTAGTATATTACTACATTTCTATTAAGCAGGGCACATAAAAATAGTGTTCCATGTATGACAGTGCAGATAAAAATATTAAAAGTACAACCTAAAAGTCGATATATACTACTGTATTGTTCATATAACATCAATTAACACTTTACTGAAAAGGGTTTCATTCAACTTACACTGGACAGTCTAAATGGACAGAACTTGGGCTTTCCTTTACGACCATATTTAAGAAGTTGAGCACCCTTTTTCAAAGCAACTAATGCCTGCAGAACGAAAAGTAAACATGGTAAACCCATAGGAAGATTAAACAGACACACAAACACTAATGTACGCAATATAACAGGTATGGAGCAATAAGAAACAAGAGTGATATAAGCCAAAAGAGAAGCATCTATCTCTTCATCCTTAATATTTTCACCCAAATGGAAGGCTGGAAATGGCGCACAGGCCACAGACATTTCTAGGAACACAAGCATTATTGTCCAAGCAATCAACATTGATTGTGGGCTCAATTTCAGTGTATGAATGCTAACTTAATCAGCTTCCATCTAGAACTAGATCATCAAAGGTTCAGTTACTATAGCCAGTACAACAACATTGATGTAAGGTTTCAATATCCTGTACCAGACCATCCAAGACAGTTAGTTATGTGAACTGCACTATCAACATTTTATCATTAAACGACAGCATCAAAAGTCATCTACAGTGGTCCATAGTTAGCACTTAAAACAATTTTAACCAAATCAGCCACAACACACCACGGTCCACCCCATGCCAGGGAAAGATAAAGCAACAATTCATTAAATCAACTGCACCTATTCAAAAGGGCCAAAAAAAAAAAAACCCACTTCAATTTTAAGACAAATCATAAACCCCACTTCACAACAATAACAAGATAAATTTTTTAATCAAATACCGTGTCCTAATTTTGTATCCCAAAACAAAAATAGATTACTTAATACATAAAATTTACTCTCTACTTCTTCAACACCAAACTAGTTACTACCATCAAAGTTCCCCACTTAGTTCAAACACAGGTACTTGATCATAATCACAATTCACAACATCCTTATCCATGTTAAAAACAAAAACCCAGTTCCCAAATTCCACCAGAAACCGAAACAAAGCATAAAAAATTTTCACCCCAAAAGGGCAAAAAAAAAAAGAACTTTGAGATGAAACTAAGAACACAACACACACACACCTGGTGGATGTCACGGTCGACATTCACGTAGCTAGCAAGATCTGCCATTCCATGTGAGAGATTCACCAAAACTCCACCACCCTCTTCGATCCCTTCCCAGAGCTCCGTACATCATAAACCTCAACCTCTCTCTCTCTCTCTCTCTCTCTCTCTAAAAATCAGAACCCAGTTCTTATTCACACTCTAGAGTGCAATGAAACCTACGTGGATCTGTTTTCTTCACAGAAACTAGAAAAACGTTAACCCCATTCACAATTCCAAGTCAAAAGCACCGTTTCTTCAACTCATGCAGCGACTTGGACCGTTAAGAAGAAGAAGAAGAAGACAAAGAAGAAGGGCAAAAAAGGGTTCTTCGAGACCCGGTTGAACCAGTTGGGTAGAGAGGGTCGGAGGGAGGCTTTCTGCGGCGGCGGGAGGTGAATTCCGGCGACGAATGTGGGTTCCGGCGGGGTGGGGGAAAGGGGGTGGCGGAGGAGACAGAGGAGAGAGAAAGAGTGTAGAGAGAGAAAGAATCGGAGTCTGTAAAAAAAAGTACAACTAGTCAAAGGAAGGAAAAGAAAGAATGAAGAACAAATAATTAAATTAAACTAAAATTGAAAATTAGAAAGAAAAAAAAAAGGTTTTAGGTTTAAATATTGAAAAAAAAAAAGGAAAGTGGAAGCTCTCATGAGAAGACGTTTCCATGGCACAACTCTTGTTTTTTATATTAAAAAAAAGTATTGATCAATGAAAAAAATGTTTAATTATTTTTCCATTTTTTATGTTTGGAAAAGAGGCACGTAGGTGAGAAGGATGGTTTGGTAATTTGAATGGGGGCAGGGCTGGTTACAGTTATTGTTGGATGTTAATGATTTGGTTAAGGTTATAAAAAGGGATAGGATGATGATATGAAAAAAGGCCCTTGAGTTGTATTTCGGTTTTTTCTAATTAATGTTCATTTTCGTAGGCTGACCATGAAACATTATAAACATAAAAATAAGAAGATGATATAGTTTTATATTTACTATCGTATTATTTTCATTATAAAAAGCAAATTATAAAGTTATTTACTTAAAATAAAATTTTAATTTAATTTCTATTCATTAAGAGTATAAAATAATTTTATACTCCAATAGAATTTAAAAAAGATGTTAAATTATAAAGGATGATTATTAATCATTTAGATTGTGTATTTCTCTCTTTTTGGTTGATATATAGCTGGTTTATATTTTTGTATGAATTTAATTTGAATATATTGATAATGTAAAATTTTTTATATAATTATCCAATCATGTAATATAATATCAATAAGTATGACTAACTTCCATTTCCACTATTGAAAAGTTATACAGAATAATATATTTAATTGAATAACTTTTTTTACACTATCAATACATCAAAATTAAACTTTTTACATCTCATAAATATGACATTGTTATTTTCTTAAGCAAAGTACAACTAGCCAAATAAGTTTTATTTGTCACACAAAAAAATTGTTATATTTGTGTTTGATATATAGTTCTAGGGTTTTCCTTTTGTATTCGTAGGGTGTCGATATCTTTTTATATCTAACAATTGTGATTAAGCTATTGACTATTAAGCTCTTAATATATTGGGTTAGTAGGACATGCAACTTATTTTTAGACACACTTAACTAAAAGATATTGGTTCTATTAAATTTTTAGGGGTATAAGCGGAATTTCTATACTTTTATATCACACTCTTTTTTCTCACCAACTATCAAGGTTTAGGCATGATAATAAATAATATTGATTTTGGTAAATGAAACCCTAAACGATATTGTTAGCAAGTATGAAATTAACACTCAGCCAGCTAATAGTATAAAAAAATATTAACACTCAGTCGAAATATATGAGCATATATATATAAAAAAATAATATTATAAAGTCGAGCAAAGTATATAAAATCAAAAGGACACACTTCTTTTCTTATCCTTTGATTTTAACAATTATATCGTACTAGCTATCAATATATTCCCATTAAATACTGAATGAGACTGGTAGATATCATGCATTTGTCTGGTGAATTTGGGAAGCAACACTCAAATGACTGAAAATGATATTTTTATCATGTTGGGCAAGGAACTTATAGTTGAATCCAATGGCTAAAAGGTATATATGTCGTCCTACAAAGATTTTCCAGATTGTTTTTGCCGCGAATTTGCAAGGATGAATACTGAACAGAATCATCATCTGGTGACATGCATGCTTGTTGAATTGGCAAATTAAAACTTAGAATCATAACCTTATGCCTGAAGGAAAAGGACGATTATGGCCTAGCCAGGATTCGAAATTTTGAAACACTTCAATTTTTTTCCCCAAGGTAGGGGGTTATGATTGCAAAATCCCACTTGTCTGTTCAATTAATTTTCCAAATGTACCAATCATGAACCCTTAGTTCGCAATAATCAGTACTTTGTTGGCTGGTCAACGAGCAATTATGGAAATAACATAACTCCTAATAATAATAAGAAAATTTAAAATATATGTATAGCGATTGGTTTAGACTTATATATAGTACAGACTACACAGAGTAATATATAAAGTCGTTAAATAGCACTCAACGAGGCCTTGCTCCGCCAGAGTCGATGATTGATGAGAAGGGAGCCATGGATTCAAATAAAATTAGCTACTAGCAACTATCTTTAATAGGTAAATACTCTATCTATCCTTAAATAATTATTAAATTTTAAATATTTATTAAATTATTTTTACTTTATTAATTTCTCTTTCTTTTTTTATTAATGACTCAATAGTATTTAATAGAGATATTATTAAAAAAATTATAATTAATACTATTTAAATTTTTAAAATAGATAATTATTTTTAGATAATTATTTTTTTAAAATGGATAATTATTGGAGCACAGAGGAAGTAATTTCTATAATTATGTGAGGTTAATGGTAAAAGAATTTTAAGAAATAAAGAACAATAATTCCATTTTATAATCCATAACACCAAGGAACAGAGAAAAACAGAGTCATCTTTGATGATTGCTTTGCTATCAAGGAACTGGAATGATCAATTGAAGGTGGTCAACACTACTCCACAGGGATTTAATTAATAATCAGCACTAATAATGATTAACAGCAGCACTTAGAGACAACATGCTTTGGCTAACCTTTTCAAATCTAGTAGCTACAAATGTCAATAGATGATCATCAATTGTCACTGGCAATGGCCAACAATGTTCCATGCTTTTCGGTTACGGTCATGTTAATTTAGTGACAATGGTCTTTCCCAAAATCAAGCATAATTAACAATACTACTTCAGCTATCTTTCAACTACACAATGGTAGTTGTTTGATTTTCAACGAACAAGTCCAATAACTGCAAAGATGAGATCTTGAAAGGCCTAGTTTCAATTTTATATTCCAACAAGGCTGTTCACCAAATGCAACCTAAGAAAGTAACAAAGATTATTTATGCACGGGTCGAGGGGTTTAATCTAATCAATTAATATGGTTTTAAAATTAAAGAATAATTAAGATGCATTATATTTTTCTTACTGCTGATGAATTAAAATGAGCAAGTTTCATATGCGTAGCGTCTCTCTTTACTTTTGTGTAAGCCATGAATGACCAAAATGGTTTGGATGAGTAACAATTAAGATGCATTATATTTTTCATCGCTTTTGATTTGGTGAGCAACCCTGTTTGGACAATGTTGTCATGGCTATGGATTGTGGAGAACTCTCCCAATATGAAAAATATCGTATTAAAAGTTCGCTTTAAAGTTGAAAATAAACACTTTTACATTTTCATCATCTAAAAACGCTTTAAATGTCACTTAAATGTGAAGTAAATTAACAGTGAAAAGTTTAAACTTTAAAGCAATAAAAGCTCACTTCTAACCATGAAAGTTTAGTCTTTATTTTTCTCTTCAGATTGGTCATAAATATGGGAATTCAATCATGAACTTGCTATTTTGGCCATTTTAAGATAAAACTCAACTAAAACTCTAGACTGACTTCATACCAAAACAAAAAATTGATACTTGTTACCCTTGATGATAGAGGACATGAAGTGACATTTTATGTTTTATTTTAGTTATTTCTTTGAGGCTTATGGGTTTTTCTTTTAGCTATTATGATAATTTGTGAACCTTATGTTATGAGTTTATCTTTTTTTATTGTGATGTATGTGAACCTTATAAGATTTGGAATTTATACTATTGTTAAATTACTTTAAAGGTGTTATTTATTATGCTAACTTCAAAATGTTCTTTTTCCATTATATATGAATTACGATTATATTGACATATGTAACTTATGTGGTTTTAGCACTAACAAGTGATTAAAAATGCTTACATATAACTATAAAAGTAAAGTACAATATTATTTTAATTTTAAAATATATTTTTTACAATATGTATAATATCTGCACTTTTGCACGCTGCTTTTAATTACAAGGCCCCAAACACTTTTGAGTAAGATCCCGCTTATGATTACCTTGAGTATTCAGGCTTAATTTTTATTCATTATTTAATTTGGAGTTTAGATATGTTTTATGCAATAAGTCTTCCATAGAAGTCATCGGTGCCCGGAATAATCTCTCCCAATTTTTTCCGGCAGCTCTCCCCATTCATTAACTTCACATGATTGTTCAATGAGTTGCAATGCATAATTCCACTATACTTTCTATAAAAATTTAATTTTTTATTAAGAAGAATATATAAGAGACAACAATAATAGAACTCTAAATATCACATCATGAATTATCTTTTCTAAAAATTTAAGTTATTGGATAAAAACATATAAATGATATTATCTAATGAAATGATTTAACACATAATTTCCACATGGCTTAAATAATACTATTAATATGTCTCTGTATTTTTTAACCTTCTTAATCAATGGTGATTATTTATACATTAATTACTAGATCATGTGAGATAACAAATATCTAAATCGTTGACCTATAAAATAGATATTATAATCTATACAAGAATTCCTCTCATCGGGCATTCTATCCTATACATATGGGTGTTTAATTTACACTCATTGCTAATTCTCTATTTTTTTATTCTATTTTATCAAAGAATTAGATTTAAGGATAAAGGATTTGATTTATTACAAAATATTAGTCCATATTATGATTATGAAGTATCAGACCTAACTTCCGCACACACAAATTTATTCACTTTTTTTTTGTTCCAGTTTCATTGAATGTGTGCCTTCTAGACCGAAGTACATATGCGTAGAATGAAGAAAGCCAGACATGGGAAGGAAATTCAAGACAACAAATTGATTTTGCCGATAAGCTAAAAAATTTAAAGTTGGCCAATGCTACGTATAGTAGGCATGGGAGTTAGTGGTTAATGGAAATAATTACACAGTTACAATAATAGGAACATGATCACCTTGAAAGCCGACTTTGTTGATTTTGTATGATTTGTTGGTGGGTGAAAAAGTGAGTAAAATCTCGATGCAAGAGAAGCAAAGCTTGGAATGATGAAAAAGAGAATTGAGAAAGAAAGAGGGAATGAAGATGAAGATGGTTCCAAAATCCAAAGGAATAGCTTTGGGGACAAGAAGCCAAAATTATATGGCGAAGGTCCCCACTTGATTAACACAATCACATAAACCAACCAGCCTTGGTCGGTCTCTTGCTATGCTTATGGACCCTATTTAATCAATTTTTGATAAAGCTATTTTCATTTAGGACCAACCGTGTCATTTATTAAACCAATTCCCCTTATTCTTCTTTATTCCTTTCATTTCAAATGATAAGTCCTTCATTTAATTTGTTTAAGCCAAATATATCAAAAACTAATATTTTAATTTATATGCAGTTAGCAAAAAATATATTTTTTTGGAGTGAGAAAATATCTTTTTATGTGAAAATTATTTATAATTTTACCGTATATATATATATATATATATATATATATATTTTTAACTTTTCACCTTTTTTAAAGTGCTTTAATCAAATGAATAGTCAGACAATCTTTTTGGAATTTTGTTACCTAAATTATATGGTAGAATGTTATTAGAAAACTTTAAATTTTTCAACCATCTATAATTTTTGTCCAGCCATTAAAACTTTGTCCCAAGATTATGTCAATTATATCTTGCAGACTTTGTGTCATAAGTTTAGCAAGACTCTTTTCAGGTTAGAGAATCCTCTCCCAATTATTTATATGAACGAAATTGTGGAAGGCAGTGTAATCTCTGTTCGGTCAATTTGTATGACTTCAAAATATCACGTGATGAATGATTTTCTTTACACTGTTTCCTTTTCTCTTGAGCTGTAACACGAGAACTTTGCTTGTAATAGAGATGCATCAATAATCTAAGTTCAGGCACAGTTTTCATGTGTATCACTTGTCTCTTACTTAAGTTAGATGCTGTATTTAATCATCTAAAATGTCTGCACGAAGCCTAGGCCACATATAAGCAATACCGTCAAAAAAGTTTACAAATAAAATCATATTACAGCAAATAGGACTTTAGGGCAATTCGCTAGCCTAAATATCTTAACCAAAATAATACATTTTACTTTTCAAATACAAAGTTTTCAATCATGAAAAATGATATATGTACAATATTTTTGCACAACACACTTACAACATAAGCAACAAAATAAACAAGATTATGAGCCCATCTTAATTTTTTATTTCTCTAGCCTCACCACCTTGTTTGTCTTTTATACCTTTGTTATAAGCATGTTATACAAATATGTCGTACATATATTATTTCTTTTTTCATCATATATCCTAGAATTACAGTTTCACATTTATACTAACAGAAACATGGCATTCTTGAGGCAAGCTTTGCCAATTGGGCCTTTGTCCCTGTAGCACCCACCTGGTCACCCCCAAATTCCTTCGCCCCAGTAGTGAAGGAGAGAGAGAGAGGGAGAGGGAGAGAGAAAAGGAGAGCTAGGCTGAACTTTGTTATTGAGGGGCCGAAGTTAGGTATGCTTGCAACATTCCTAACATGAATCTCATTGTCTTTTTTGTTGCTACTATTACTTTAAAAGAACAATATTTGGTTGGCAGCCTTTGCCTCCTGTTGTCTTGCTCATTGGTCATTGTTGTTGTCCACGTCAACTATATAATATATGTATATTAATAGCATAAAGCAACGCTTGGTTCCTCATTGAGTACATTCTAAATTTAACGAAACAACATTATTACATCAAAGCCTATATAATCCCTCCCTAGATAAATTTAGCTTATGTGTAAAGGGTTCATGGATCTAAATGTGCGGCATGGAAACATTTAGGGGCGTGATGAGGTGGAAGGCCTGCATAGCCAATAATAAGTTGAGTTAAATTGGAACTTCTAAGTTCTGACCTACCTTTATTTTCAGGGCATGTATCATTCAATTCCCCCTACAGCCAGCTTTGCCCCCAAATCAACCAAGCTAACAATTGGGCACTCTCAGTTTCTCAACAAATCAAATATATAATTATAGAGCTATGGAGTGGAATCATCTAAACAAAGTGCATGGGAAACTAACTTCTATAAATACGTGCAGGAAAATGCTACAACAAATTGTAGCTTGCAGTGACGAGTGAGTACTGATAAGAACATAGCCCAGCCCAATGGATGGGTTTCTAGATTGGAGGGAGCCCACCGTTTATTTGAAAAGATTGATTGAATGCCAGACCCCAAAAAATTTAAAAGAATGATTGAATGGTCCAATTCACTCGCTTGCTTGGGCTTTGAAAATGATATTTAAAAGTATAAAGAAGCTCTTAAACTATTCTATTGTTTCCGGAGCAAAAACAAAAAAATTATTGTTTCTTAAAAAAAAAATTCTATTATTTATTTTTAAAAAATGACATTAACTTAAATTACAACGTTATGAGAACTTGAAAAAATGATTGCTCGGATATTTAAAGTAAAATGCTATCGCAGGTAACTAATGTTTGATCAGTACAACTTCATTTGTTATAAACAGTAATTTATTTTGCTACTTTAATACATGTTAAAATTTCTCAAATTCAGAGGCATTTCAACAATTAGATAATAGGTACCCCAATATAGGCATTTTTACCTATGTCAAATAAAAAAATAATTATATACCAAAATCTTATTTTTTGAAGATTAATTTTTTACATTCATTCTTTTCTTTTTTTATAGATAAAATCGGTTAATTATGACTAGATTTCTAATTCCTCAAGTATAAAGAAATCAGTCATTAATAAGTAGATTTCCTTTTTTTATTTTTGTTATTGAAATTGGTCAATAGTGAGTATATTTTCTTTTATATTTCAATCATTGAAATTGGTTGGTTATTTGTAGATTTCCAACCTTTTCAAAATTTTCAATTACCCTTGTTGGAAATCAATCAACAATGGTTCAAGTTATTGTCTCAAGAATATTAGCATATATTCTTGTTTTAAACAGTGAAAATATGGGATAATAATCTAAGTGCATGCATGTAATATTATTGTTATAAAAATAATGTGTATAATAACTTTGTACAATATATTTATGACGTAGGAAGAAAATCTCGATTACTCAATTTTCAGTTTCAACCTTGATTTAATGTTTCACTAAAAGAAAAATGAGTACTTTTAACAATTAAAATGCTGAAAGTGTCAATAAAAATATTGTTAAGTCATTTTGACATGTAGTAGTGGCCGTTAAAAATACTTATAAACTTTTATTGATATTTAATAATTATCAATAAAAGCTTATAAATATTTTCAACAATCACTTTATGTCAAAATTATTTTTCTTGAAAATATATTTTTATTGACACTTTAATTGTTGAAAATATGTTTAATTATTCTATCAATTATTATAATTTCACTGAATTTTTAATCAGGTCCATATAGTTTGAAAATTTATAACAAAATCCCTACATTATAAAAGAAAATTCCAATTAACTCCCTAGCGTTAACAACTGCTACAAAAATTTGACCTTAAACAAAAC
This sequence comes from Dalbergia oliveri, assembly GCA_030441495.1. Classification (NCBI taxonomy): domain Eukaryota; kingdom Viridiplantae; phylum Streptophyta; class Magnoliopsida; order Fabales; family Fabaceae; genus Dalbergia; species Dalbergia oliveri. The sequence continues at coordinate 28,897,790 of JAMLFY010000007.1, forward strand.
ATTCCATAAATATTCTTTTTCTTCATCTCCTTTTTCTTCCCACCAATCTCCTAAACCTCTTCACCTCTCTCACTACCAACATCAATCTTTCTCTACACTCCTTTGACCTCTGCATAAAGCCAAAAAGTTCCACCCTTTCCCTTAAACTCAAGCTCACTCTAATATCTCCTTAAACTAGTTCACCCTCTCAAGCACCACATTAATAGCCACATCATCTTTTGCTTTCTAGTCTTTATCATCTTTTCACTCTAGTCTTTATGCTTATTTTGGCTATGTCCCCATGTTGCTCTTTTCATTTTAACTTGGCTATAATAATTTCACTCCTAGCCCCATTGATTTGGTTGAGCATTTGTTTATTTATCAAAACAAAAAAATAAATTGAAAACCAAAGAAAGTGAGTTTTGTTGGTGAAGAAGAATTTGCTTTGGTGAGAGCATGGAAGATTGGAGGCTGCTGGCAATGGGAGGGGGCAGCTGTGGTTACACCATGGAAGTGGTGAAGTGATGAGATTGAAAAGGGTGATGGTGCATCTAGAGTGCATTATACTTAATAGGTTTATTAATACTCTATACTAGTTTGACATATGGATTTCTATTTTATATAAATTAAACAATTTAGATCAACAAGTTGTATGGTGCATCTAATTTCATTAAGCACACCATAATATTGACCGGACCTTTTTGTAACTGTAAATATAAATAGGGACTTGATTGAAAGTTTTTTTATAATGTAGGGACCTGGTTATACATTTTTAAATTATAAGGATCTATTAAAAATTGAGTAAAACTATATCGACCAATGATAGCTAAATAGTCTAAGCCCCTTATTTGTAGTATAAGGTAACTCAGGTCATTCTTCCTTAGGACACACAGGTTATGTTATAAACTGAAATTGCTAAATACAACAAAGTGGGGGGGGTTTGTGATTTTAGAATGTAAAAATGACTAATGAAATGCTATTGATCAAAGAATCAATCCAACATCACGATTATTGGCAGAATTCATCATGGTTTAAAGAGTCCAAATATGCTACTCTGTTAACCCAAATTTACTATATGATCATATAGTTATCATTCAACAACCTTCAAATCACAATCGTAATTTTAAATGAATGTTGAATTACATGCAGTTGGATTAACCTGGATAACTGCCTTACTTGATTTCATTCCTATATTAATCAGATATAATTCAAACATAATCATGTTCAATAACTGAATTCATATTTGAAATTGAAGTTGAGAAAGGAAAGCATACATATGAAAATGGAAAATTACAAAATAGAAACAATTCAAACCAATTATCTATGATGTCCAGGATTGAAAAGAGTTTAGCCTTCCATGATATCTCCATTGAAAGCTTTCTGTATGAACACCTTAGATACAAATGAAAAATAAGAAGACAAGTAGAGAGAGATGAGAGATTCTGATGTGTGTTCTTTGAATGAACAACTTAGGCTTAAATAGAAAATGAAAAGATAAGATAAAGCTTGAAAAATCTAAAAAGAAGGATTTCCTTCTAATCAAAAGTGTCCCCTCGGATTACATCTTATCCAGATTTTATCTATCAAAATAATTCCAGATTTTCGAAATCTGATCTATAAGATAATCCTTCTGGATAAGCTTTCCATAGACATATATATGACTCATTTGGACCAGAAATGAGTGAGATATGCCCAATTATGTGAGGAAAGGTCTTGGACCCGCGTTAGCTGCAACTATGCAGCCCAATTAGACCATGAATCGGGCCGAATTTGATGAAGCTTGTGAAACCCAAAATTGTAGATCTCGGTCTTAGCTTTCAGAAGACACCAAAAGCACAAAAATCCAATGTCTATAGAGCCCAAAATGATCTGTGCAACATGGAAAGGTCATAGTGAGTGTAAAATCCAGATTAACCAAGTTTTGACAATTAAATCCAATGAAGCCCAATTATGAAAAACTCAATTAAATCATCAAAATTAAACACATGTAGAAACCAATTAGGCCAAGTATGCAACCATAATAGGTGCCTTAAAATTTCTTTATCAACCAACATAATAATTAAACCTTGAAAATACTCATTTTTCTTATGGTGTTTTCAAATTCCCTTTATATTTTCATATTTTAGTGTTAGTTATAATTCAACGTATCAATTATTACATAAAAAATAAGAAACATCTACATTTTTTCACTTATTATGATAATATCTATTTTTTTAGTACAACTTTATTTGTTATAAACAGTAATTTATTGAGTAAATAACTATTTTGATCCTAACATTTTATATTTGAAATCAATTTATTCCTAACAGAATATTTTACATAAATTTTGTCCTGATATTTTTTATTTTGATATCAATTTAGTTATTTTGTTAGATTTTCACTTGGATGAAATGACTACATTGATTTCGAAATAAAAAATTTAAGACTAAATTGATGTCAAAAAAATTATTAGGATCAAATTGATGTATAAAATTTTGTTAGGACCAATTGCTTGTTCTAATTATTTGATACTTTAGTACATGTTAAACTTTCTGCAATTTAATGGGTAATAGGTAGGTATCCCATATACGTAGCACATTTCAAGAGATATATGGTAACATCCTTTCAACAAGTAAACTCTATAACACACACAGCTGACTACAAACTTTAGGTACAAAACAGGAGTATGCGTTTTTACCAAATATACTATAGAGTCGGAACAATAATTTGACAGCATATGAGAATGTGTGACTAAAATAATGAAACACGGTTAACAAGACAAGTTTGAAACAAGTACCAAATTTATTTTATTACATCTGAAATACATTCATCATAATATATATATGAAATGGGTCACTAGAAGGCGTGGTGTGAACCAAATTCCATTCGGTTTTGACAACAGTAGAAGGTGCACTCACACATGCAGCATAGGAGTGGGAGATCCTGCAAGAAAGTCCAATTTCAGTACACGTAGTCATCATTAGAATTTAGAGCAGCTCAATGTCAATATGATGAGATATAAAGGAGCAGGAAAAATGGGCTGACAAGGGCTGAAAATAGGCTAAACGGTGGGAGCTGGTGTTTAATGGAAATAATTACCTATTTAAGTGTCAAAGTCTATTCTGGGGACCAAGGAGAACTTTTCATTTATAAATCGAGAGGAAATAAAGAAACCGAATAATGGATGCATGGAAAATTTATTTTATCACTCCTAATTGAGCGATGAGGTATTGTAGGGCTGAGAAAATTTTATTTTGTGAAACAGCATTTCACTTAAATAACCGACAACACATACATTAAGAAGCTAAATACAGGTTGAGATTGCAAATAGAGTAATAAAATTGTCTCACCGTAAATGTATGTCGACTACAAAAAAATAGTAATGGTCAAAAGAAGAAAGTACTCACAATATATATATACACATATCATCGACACAATGATTCTATTTACTAAATTGGGAAATGTAAACTAATGTTTCGAATGGTTTACAACTTTACAATGGTTAGTTATCAACACTTGTTTTCGAAAAATATCAAGCATGAGGTACTAATTTTGATTCCATGTAGCCCATTAATTATTCTTGTTCTTTTTTTTCGATAATTATAAAATGTTCAAATTCTCAAAGAAAGGAGTAAGTAGGCTATATCAAATTACCTAAGAAAAACTAAACTAAAATCCACCACTGTTCAAAACAAGATGCAAGCCCTACCATCCAAACAAAATGAAAAGATGCAAGTACACGAGATTCAAAACACAAAAACACCATACTCAAAACACAGACAATGAATCCTAGTGTTATGCGAATCTCGACAGCGAGAAGTACCACAGGCCTTACTAGACATTTTTCTCAGCAATGACACAATTCATTATTCATTCAATTAAATTCAGGTATGAAGACAAGAGAAACAAGGAAGTGAAGAAACAAGTAATTACCTGCTCATCAATGAGCCTTCAAGAGCACTCAACCCCATTCACTATATCATGCTCTTGTAGATTCTGCCTACCAATTTGTTCAAGAACTTGGAGTAGGTTTCTCTCCAAGAAGGTAGTACTAGTATTGATCCAATGAAACCACAAAAGCCTATGAAAAATCCTATCCCTATGCTCATGTATAATGCTTCCAAAAAGATTGAATTATCATCTCTCACTTGTTCTAGTGGTTTTGAATCTTCTTTCGTTTCTTCTTGACATTTTATATTAAGTGGTTCTCCACAGAGATTGGGATTTCCCTCATAAGTTGAAGCATTAAAGCCCTGTAGTTGTGTTCCAATGGGAATTTGGCTGCTAAGATCATTGTTTGACAAATCTAACACAGTGAGAAAATCAATTTGAGAAATACTAGAAGGAATTCTGCGACAAATGATTTTTTGACAAATCAAGAGACTCTAATAATTTTAACTTTCCGATATTAGAAATGATTTTCCCATTGAGATTATTCCTTGACAAATTCAGTGAAACCAATCCATTTAAGAACTCAAATTCTATTGGTATTTCTCCTGAGATGATTACTTGAGAGATAAATGCTTTTTAATCACAAATCTGCATTTTTGAAGTTAAGATCCACACTTTTCCATGTCAAGAATAGGTATAAATCATAATGCATCTCATAATATGCACTTGACATATTGAGCACATACTCATGGTTCATTGATTCATTTGAGCTTGTAGTGTCTTTAGCCATTGCAGAAAATTCCTTTATGCATGTTGGGATTCCTCTTGATAAGTCATTTAGTGAGAGATCCAAGACTTGAAGCATTCTTAAGAAACAAAGATTTGAAGGTAGACTTCCATTGAAGTAATTGAATTGCAAGCTTAAGACCACCAATTGTTGTAAGCTTTCTCCTATCCATAAAGGTATTGGACCATAAAACTTATTTGTTCCTAGGTCCAACCAGCCCAATTGAGAGCAATTCTTCAAAGAAGAAGGTAGCTCTCCAATCAAATTATTATTTCTTAAAATCAAAGCTTTCATGTTAACTAAGGCGCCCATTGAGAAGGGAACCTTTCCTGACAATTTGTTATTGCTTAGATCAAGAAATTCTAGTGAGTGAAGATTATTCCAACAATCAGGCAACTCATCCTTTAACTGATTGTCTGATATGTCAAAAATCAACAAAAGTTGAGCTGTTCTATTGCCACACACAAATGAAACTAATTCTGAAAATTTATTTTCGAGAGATGCAATGTTTTTGTTTGCAATAAAAACAATGGAATGGAACCTTCAAAGTTATTTGAAGACATATCTATATCTGAATAAGGCAACTCAAGTTGCAAGTTTGGAATTGTGCCAGAGAGATTGTTGCCTGAAATATTGAAGAACTCTAGTGTTTGCAATTTGTCCCATAACCATTCAGGTATAGGATCCAAATTCCTAACATTTGCAATTTCAAGTTGGCTCAAGTAATTTTGATTCTGGAGCCAATTTGGAAAACTAGAATCTATCTTGCAGGATGTTAGTCTCAAATCTTGTAATTGAAAAGGAGGAATCCAGTTATCACTAACCTTGATAGTCAGTGAGTTGTGAGACAATCCAAGGGATTTCAATTTGAAGAGGTTAGTGAAATGGGATTCAGAGATGATACCTTCTAACGAATTTTCATCAAGGATCAAGTCCTCCGACTCAGGGAGTAATCCGAGGCTTGTTGGTATTTCTCCAGTTAATTGATTGTAGGAAAGCCACAACGATTTCAAAGATGAGATGGTTGAAAGGTCAGGTAATGCGCCAGAAATCTGATTGCCATCTAAATACACTACATGTAATGAGGATATGATGCATTTGGAAGAGTTGCGAATTAAACTTGATAGCCCTCCACTCAACTGATTATCGTAAGCTGAAAATGATTTCAAGGTGCATATATTCCCTATAGATTTTGGAACCTTGCCTTCTAGATTGTTTTCACTAAGTTCGATGCTTTCAAGTGAATGCATTACATTGCCCAAATCATCAGGAATAGTACCTCTTAAGAGGTTATAGGAAAGGTCAAGACTTTGAAGATTGGAGCTGAAGTTAAATACCCACTGGAATATAGTTGATGTCAAATAATTGCCAGAGAGATCAAGGACAGTAAGAGAAGTGGATAAATTCAAATGGGAATCAGACAACAACAGAATATCAGGATAAAAAAGATCACACCTGCTTAGCTGCAATTCTTTTAGGTTCGAAAGCTTTTCAAGGGACTGTAGCGAGTGACGAGAAGAACTAGTGAGATTACGAAGTCCACTCAAATCAAGATTTGTTAGAGAGGAGAGATTTGATAGCCATTCAATATTGCCATGATTTTGATCATAAATTGTGAGGTTCTGATTGTAACCAAGGTTAAGAGATTGCAACATTGAAAGGTTCCCAAGTTGGACAGGGATCGCTCCAGCAAGTTGATTGTCTCTAAGATCAAGATGCTGCAATTGGGAGAGACTTCCAAGCTGAAGAGGGATTGCTCCATCAAGAAAATTGCTGCTAAGATCAAGATATTGTAGCTGCAACAGATTCCCAAGCTGAAAAGGGATAGCTCCATCAAGTTGATTGCAGCTAAGATCAAGATAGTGCAATTGCGAGAGATTTCCAAGCTGAGAAGGAATTGCTCCCACGAAATGAGGACTTGTATAATCATAATTATATAAACAAGATGAGAGATTAAGATATTGTAAGTTGGGGAGGGAACCCAAGAATTCTGGAATGCCACTACCGGTTGATAAACAACTGAGGTCTAGATACAGCAAGTGTTGCAACTCAATCAAAGAAGGACTGATTTCACCGCTCAAACGATATGTTTCAGAGCAGTGCAGGACAAGGCTTTCCACATAGCCTGTTTCGTTGTTACACTGAATTCCCTTCCATTTGCAGCAATCTCCATCTTTCCCTCCCTTCCAAGAAGACAGAATGCCATGGTCATCTTGGAGGCCATGTTTGAACATGAGCAGGGCATGTGTCTCCCTCTCCGTGCACTTCATTTCTCCAACCTTAGTTGCAAAGTTGGACCCAGAATGGATCCTAAATGCAATAACACCACCAGAAAAGCATGGAATTTCAGAGCATAGCCACCCATAATGTATAATGAGACCAAGAAAACAGAGTATTGGTATGTATGTATAACTTTCTTAGAGCAAAACTGCCCTTTACATAATAAGGATCTTTAATCAGGAAAGGCAGTTTCCGTTCTGGACACGACAAAAGGCAAAAGCTGGGCACAAATTACAGGGCTTATGAGTGGAATATTAGGTGTTGGACTTTGACGTCTAAACTCTGAAGACTTTTGGGAATAGGAAATCCTTGCTTGAGTGGGACGGTTTGTAATAGCAATGAACTTTAGTTGCATCAACTCAATTGAAATATCTTCATTTAAGATATCTAGTTTTGATGCATGCCAAATGAAAATTTTAAAATAATTTATAGAACACATTTTGGTTAATGGGTAGGTCTCTTCTGATTCTACCTGCCTCCCTTTATTTCTTACATGAATCTGGTACGGGCAGGCGCGTAACAATCGTAGGTTGTCATTGGAAATCAATTACGGGAAAATATTAGTCTATTTAAACCAGGGAGCTATTGACATTTGAAAAATATTAATATAGACTCGAGTTATAGTAAATCATACACGTGATATGATCAATGATATTTTATAATATTTATTTACTTTTCACTTTAAATTATACTTTTAATAATTAATATGTTGCCACGTGTATATATGGTTCACTATAAACTAGAGACTATAATATTATTACTCTTGATAAAAAAATTTAAATTCCAAAAAAATAACTAATAAAATAATTTCCAAACTTAGTTTTATATAATTATATTTTAATATTAAAATAACTGATTCACATTTAACCATTTCATATTATGAATAAAAATAATACTTTAACTTTGATAGACATTTAGTATAAAAAAATATGACTTTAATTTCTATGTGTTAATTTTTTACACTAACATTCAATTAAATTATCTTATTTGTATCACTTTTCAAGTAATGTGTTTGTGAGACTTAACCACTTTTATTAATATGACAACACATGATCGAATGAACAGTATTAAAAAGTTTTATATTGTTAATGCATAGAAATTAAACTCAAAAAATATTTACACAAACATTTAATTATATATAACTCACGTTATTAAAAATATTTAACTATAACCATAATAAGTTAAAAATTCATATAACTGATAAGATATAATTGATTGACCATGTAAAATATTTCAAATTAATAGTATATCAAAGTTAATATTTTTAATTGAATTTTAAAATTAATCCTTACAAATTTTTTCATATTATTTTTGTAAATTCTCATATTAGAGGTTTAATATATGAGATTAATTTTGATATAGTGAAATGTAATTTACAATATCAACTGATCATATGAAAGTTAACAGGATACGTGATGAAATGTTTGTTTGAAGAATTCCCATATTAACGTATATGAAAATCAAATGCTTAATATACTCAAATGAAAGTTGTCCAAAACTAGAAGTATTGAATCCAAGAACTTCAGCAAGTGTATAGGTTCTTGAAAGAAAAAAACACCCATAGGTGTAATTAATTTTATGAGTTTATTTGATATATTGTCAATCTAAAAAGATTTTAAACAATGAATTAGTTATGTATACTACTTATTAAAAGTGAAATTAAATTTTGATATTCTATCACTGAAACCAGTTTATTCAATAATTTAATTATTTGTTATCACATCAATAAATATAGTTAACTCTTTCATATCTATTTGTTAAAAAGTAAAACAAATAGAAAATTTTAATTGAATGGTAGGCTAAAATATTTATACACTATCATTGTGTTAAAATTAATTTTTTTTAAGTGTTTGAGCATTGTTATTACTATCATCTTAAAAGTCATACAAATAATATTAAATTTTATGAGAATATAAAATTTTTCAAACTTAATAGTATTAGTATATCACTTTATTCTCTAATTTTATTCTTGAGTTTTGTTTAAATCCAAGTTCAACTCATATAACGACCTAGTCAAATTCCACCAAGGAACTTGGGATAGTATTATTTGCGATTTTTCTTTTATTTTTTTTTAACTTTTCAAAAAATTCACTTTGTACCGGTTTTAGCCCAATTTATTCTATAATTTATCAGTTATCGAAAAGTCATTTTTAATATTTGTTTGAATTTAATTTTACTACATTGATAACCATCCAATCATGTAATATTATGTTAGCAAATATAGTTAACTTCCACCCCACTATTTAAAAAGTTATAATTGGATAATTTTATAATTTTTTTTTACAATATCATTGCATCAAAATTAACAAAATTAAACTACATATTTATAAGTTAAAATTATAATGTTTTTTAAAAAAATACATAGCTTCTCATAAAAGACTCGTACGCCGCTTTAAAAAAGAACAAGCAATGCAGGTTAAAGCGGATATTGTGATTGTGTATCTCGAGCACACAAAAATAACTTATTCATACTTTTTTTACGAATTATTTTTACCGAAGTTCCTTTTTTCAGAAGTTTATTTAAATTCAAACGAGACCAAAGTATATACAATTAAATTAAATTGAAGAAACGTATATAGAACTTATTCATTATTATAAAAGTAAGGGCCACTTTCATGATGCATTGTATTAAAGGTGGATTTGGTAATATTCTTTGGTTAGATGTTCAGGATATTAGTCAATTTTTTTAATTTGGTAGATAAAAAAGGTTGGGTGTTTTTACTTTGGTTTTGAAAAGTTAATGGTGCTTTTGAGAGCACTTAATAGAATATTTTTTAGAATTGACTTCTGAAAAAGTAACACATTCCTTCCATTAATTAGAGCTTTTAATTTTTTATTACTTTCATAAATATTTATGTCCATTATAGTTATTTTATATTTTAAAAGTAACTTTATAATTAGGGGTGAAAGTTGGCTAAGCTTTGACTTAAATAGGTTTAATTGTATTCCAAAAGGTAATTTAAGCGTAACTTATTACCTGATATAAGCATTTTTATGGCCTTAGTCTAGCCTTATTAATTAAAAGCCTAGTTTGGGTTGAAAAACCTATTTAAAGTCATATTTGATACAAATTTTTTTTATAAAAATCAAAACATTTACTCTTAAATAAATTAAAAGACTTCTAAATATATCAAACAAATATATTTTTAGATTGACTAAAGGTTTATTAATTAACTTTAAAAGTATATTTTTAAATAATAATAATAATAATAATAATATAAGTAGGTTAATATGTTAATAGACTATTCTTATTACATAGAGTTTGGTTTGTTTAGCTAAAAAGGTTTTTTGAAAAGCTTAAACCTAGCTTGTTTACTAAATAGATTAGACCAAGCTAGACCAAATGTAGGCAAGGTCAAGGTCTCACAGGTTTGACCTACTTTCACCCTTATTTATAATATAATTGCTAAACACTACTTTAATAACTCTTACTTATTGAGAGTAACTTTTACATTATTTTATCAAATGATATTATTATAACTTTTTAAAAAACAACTTTTTAAGAGCTCAAGAACTCAATAGTTTTTTTAAGAGTAACGGCAATATCAAACAAAGCGTAAGAATGGTGCACTACACACCGGATTATCTAATAACAATGGATATGTGATGATACATTGGTAGACAAATCAAATATGATGCATCATAGTAGTAGTATTTTGTGTCCGTGAAATGCATATGATGATAAATTTCTTTAGCAAATATAATAATAATAATAATAATAATAATAATCTACTTTTAATTTTTAAATAGGAATAAAAAAACTCTAAAAATGTTTCATTTCATTTTCTTCTTGTTTCTAATTTTTCAATATTTTATAGGAATAAAAATGCATGTATTAAATTTTTTCTACCCATGATGCATTAAAAATATGGATTTAATTTCTATGCATTAACACTATAATCATCAAATCATGTATTATCAGATTAGTTATGATAGTTGACATTTTCACTTACTACTTGAAAACTTATATAATACACTATCAGTATAAAAATGCAAAAATATTTTATCCTGATGAGTTTAAAATAGTCTCTAAATTTTTTTTTGCTAGACATGAGTTTGCATATCTAAAACTTTAAACCTAACAAGCATTTAAACCTTCAATCAATATATGTGTGTGTGTGTAAAATTCACTACATGCTGTATTTATTGTAAAAAATTAAATTATAAATGGTTAATAAAAATAAAACTCTTGAATTGCACCGTAACTCAACATAATATAATGTGAATAACATCTATTCCTCAAAAAAAAAAAACATAATATGAATAGCATCTATTCCTCAGAAAAAAAATCAATATGCATATATATATATATATATATATATATATATATATATATGAAATTAACCACTTATATCATCTATTGTTACGTCTAAGTACTAAAAAAATGCATTATATTCATATAGCATCTATTCATATATTCAAAATAAAAATGTATTAATATTTATATTACACAATTTTAAATATCTTCTATCATTCATAAAAGAAAAAAAAACTCAATGGTGAATACAATTTGTTGAACCATTAGTATATCTATATTATTGTTCTATATATATTGAACACAAGATTCAGCAAAATTACTTTATGAATATTATTGAAAAAAATAACCAAGGGGTACATAAGATACGTAGTTGTTCTCTCTTTCCTTGATTACTTTATTCTTTTATTTTTTATTCCAACTCAAGCTAGAGAAATTCCTTAATAATAATTAATAATATACTCCTTACTCAAAAATATTTTATTCCTACAAACATCATTTGCTCTCTTTTAATTTTTCATCGATAAATGTTGAATTCTCTCCATTTTCAATGTTAGGAAAAAAAATGCTCACCCTTTTCAATTTAATCAAAAACCAATTTTGCGTAATGAAAAATCATGATTAGATATTGATAACCATGATTTACTCCCTTAGAAATATTAATATTGTCATTTGGTGCTATTTTAGGATATATGAAGAATTATGTTTGTGATTAGGTTTTTAATTTTACTCTTTGAAATTGGCTCTCCTTTTCTTTGTACACACAAAAAGGAAAATAAAAATAAAGCACATTTTATTTACTCTTAAGATGCATTTTTTAATGTAATGTTGCATACTTATTCCAATGGTTAATTAAATGGTCGTATTTTATTTTTATTGTATTAAGAAAAGTATAATTTATGGCCAAATCAAAATTAAGCACCACATTATAAGACTAATGAATATAACACTAAGGATTAAAATTTAATTTTTAATTATATTTAGTTTTATTTTATATTCAAAAGATTATGAATTTACTCAATATCTTTTATATATTATAGTATTTAAAATTTAAAATTCCCTATATTTTATCTAATCTAAATAAAATCATTTAGATTCTCTATATATAATTTTATGTTTTTAAGTTTTAATTTTATAAATATTTATTATTTGAAACTTTTATTTTATTTTTTGCTATAGAATTAAAAATATAGTTTATGAGTTATCAAATCAAAATTAAGCACGGCATTATAATAAAAATTAGTAAATTTAGTTATATTATTATAGTGATAATTACGTAATAAATCATGATAATAGTTGAGTCATGATTAATAGTAAATAAATCCTTTATAATTAATTGAAATTATTAAAAAATATAAGTGTCTAAATTTATGCCTTTTATAGAGAAGAAAAAAGGTAGTTGAAAAGCCATCGGGAAGTTATCATTTTATTTTACATGATAATATTATAAATTTTACTTTGTGAAATACCTTTGTAACCCATTAATATGACAAAGAAGTATTATAAAACGTACCACCCACATTAATATGGTAATGATGAAGATGAATTGATTTAAAGACATTTAAAATTTGCAAATGCATTGATTTAAATCAATGTAACCGAACCCTTCATGGAATGAATTAGTAGTTTGCGTTTGAATTACAATTCTTATGGAAGAGTAATAAAATTAATTTAAATTTTATTTATTATACAATAATAATGATAATAAGTTAATAATTGAAGAGGTGAATATGCACAAACTTGATGGAATCATGGAAAATTTACGGTTCTTTGTCTCATAGACCAAACACACATATATGGATCCAAGCTCCACAGTAATCAACTGTGAGTAATTGACCACATTATTAAATTAACAAATTTTGAATAACGTTATTGGATTAAGAATAAAGACATATCAAAATGTTATTTATCAAAATAAGTTCTTATTATAATTCAAGAATAAAGTAGTTCTTGACATGGGTGATGGTACTAGGATTTTGTCCCAATTTTGCACGAAACCAGGGCAAAACACGTATGTGCAATAAGTGTCCAACTTCACTTCCATTCTTTTAGTGCATTTCAATCCAAAAATATATGTCATTTATGAAATTAATATACATTCCAATAATTTTAATTGTACCATTTTGTATTTTTGGAATTCAAGTTGAGTACTCCATTATGGCCAAAATGGTAAAGAAGATATATTATTAATTCATAATAACTTAACTTGATTTTTTTTATTTTTGAGAATTAATTTACTTAAAATTTAAAGCAACCAAACAAAATACTTTTATTTTTTAATTGAACGGCAGTCAAGTTCAGGGAAGAAACATCCTTAGCATAAAAAATGAATTAGATTTGTGTAATAGTTTATTTAATTGCACATAATATATATATATTAATCTTTTATCTTAAATTTATAGTTTTGAAATTTAAACAATTATTACTATAACATGTTAGCTCTGTATAACCTAAGTGATTTACATTTTGATAATTAATGAGATTTTTAAAAAATATATATTTTAAATCATATGAATAAAATATTTTACTTCCAAGTTATTTGATAGGTTAAGATAGTGATTGAAATAAATATTCATTCTTATTTGTAAAACCATAAGCATGTGTTCTTATTTTATTTAATTTTTAATTAGGTATCCTTATTCTACTCAGTTTTTAAATACTATTTTATTTTTCTTTTAAAATATTTTAATTAAAATAATTATAAAAATATATCTATGAATCCGTGCATCGCACGGGTGCTATAGTTAGTTAATTTGTATAATAAGCGTTTTTAAATCCGAAAAGTCTATTATAGCACGCATGACTTTTGAAGCACGATGGCTTTGTTGTCCAAAGAATTGAGTGTAGGATGACTTTGATGCAAGAAGATTGATGTGAAGGGTAAATTCATCCCACCAATGTTTTGGATTTCAGGGTAGCCATCGCCATAAGAAGCAAGAAATCTTCTCAAAGTGTGGAGTCACATATTATGTAAAATACTTTTATAGTTATCAAATTATGTATTGTTATATTAATCATGATAGTTGACATTCTTACTCATTATTTAAAAAGTTATGCAAATTAAATATTGTAATTGAATAATAGTGTAAAAGTATTATATACTATTAGAATTAAAATATAAAGTATTTTATACTGTATATTAAAATTAATCTCTAAAAATATTTTTACACTTTTTACTAAACATGTTTTTGCACATCTAAAACTCCAAGCATTTGTATCTGGATGGCACAAATAATAATAATAATAATAATAAATAAATAAATAAATTGTATAATAAGCCTTTTTTAATCGGAAAGGCCATTTTCTCTCCCTTTGTGGACAGGTCTTAATTTATGTATTTATTTATTTTTTACGCGCTTGTGGACATGTTTAGGGTTTAGCGCAAAGAAGCACGATGGTTTTGGAGTCCAAATATTTATGAGTGGAGAATGACTTTTTTTTCTTCTCATAAGTAATAAAAAGGGACTTGAGCCCAAAGTGGAGAAGCAAAAGTAGATTATCAACAAAAAATATGTTTTGAGTGCTGCGTAAACATATAGGGACTTAGAACCAGAAACCAAAATCCTATGCTGACCCCCCAAGTTACAACCATATGCATCACTACGACCAGTAAAGAAAAATTCATACTGATTACCCCCTAATCTGATACATAAAGGTCCCAAAATGCCATAGCCCTAAATAACAAGGGACAAGGGTTGCACCAAGCCTTTTAGTCAGTAGTAGAAACCAACACCAGCAAAACTTTGATCAGAGGAGGAAGGATAAATTCATCCTGATATTGTTTTGGATGCCAGGTATCCAGTGTAGGGAGTACTATCTCTCAATAAAGAAAACAACACAAGAAGAAAAGAAATATAAAAAAGACAAAATTTAACGTGTTTCAACCTTAACCTCTACATCCACAATCCCTATAAGAGCTCTAAATCTTTCACTATCCGTTTTGAATGGCTAAAGTTGCAAACCATTCTCACATAGACAACTTCTAAAAGCTACCCATATGCATCACTCCTACTTTTAGAGGATAACAAAACTCAAATAACCGAAACCATATTTATAGGCAAAAATAATAGCAATATTTCTATTTCTTACTGATGTGGGACTTTGGGTTAAATCTCAACAAATCCTCCCTTAATTCAAAGTCCTATCAAAAAGCTTGCTGAACAACCTCCACAAACATTCTTCTTGCAAGACTTGTAATTTATGAGTATTCAATGGTGTAATAAACAAGAGTCATATCCTTTGTTAACTTGTACCGTCGCTACACGAAACACACCTCTTAACTTCTACATTACCAAGAAGACTTTCGATACAAGTTTTCTTCAATTGCACCATGGCTGCTCATGGACACGCCGCCTGACCTTTGTATTACCAGGAAGACTTTCAACACAAGGGACCTTATAGATCCAATACTACCATTCTAACCAACACTCAACCAAACCCACTCACCTAACCGTAGGCTCTATACCACTTGTTGGGAGCGGAAGCAAAAAAAAATACAAGAACAAACTATCTCTCAATAGAGAAAACAATGCAAGAAGAAAAGAAATATAAAGGAGATAAAATTTAACGTGGTTCGGTCTTAACCTTACATCCACAACCCCCATAAGGAGTTCCAAATCTTTCACTATCTGCAACTTTTGAACGCTGAAGTTGCAAATCATCCTTACAAATATCTCTTCACATAGAAACTCCTAAAAACTACCCATATGGATCACTTCCATTTTTAGAAGATAACAAAACTCAAATAACCAAAACCATATTTATAAGCCAAAATACTAACAATATTTATATTTCTTACCAATGTGAGACTTTGGGTTAAATCCCAACGGGAACAATGACAAATCCCTTCAAGATAGCTTACAAATGAAATATGAGTTTTGTCTCTAGTTATAAGATTCTCTTCATACATATAGGTAGGAATAATCTAACTAAAATATAGTTAAGAATCTCATGTAGTTACCAACTATATTAGGCCCTAGAGTTCATGTCTTGGATCTTTACATAGTCTTTACATTTTCATATTAATTAAGTAAAATATACTTTTTTGACCCTAATTGTTGTTCCCATTTTGGTCTATTAACAAATTTATATTCTTTTTTTTTATTTTATTTCACATTTAGTTTTGTTTTATGTTAATTCGGATTCTATTTTTTTTAATTCTATTGAATTTTTTTTTATTTAATTTTTAAAAAAATTTAAAAACTCTATTTTTTTAATATATTTTTCGTTACTTTGTCTTAGATTTCCTTAATTATGACTTTTTAATTTACTTTTCTTCAATTTGTTATTTAGGCTATTCTCATTATTCTCTTTAATTTTATTTATTCAATTTTAGTTTTTAAAAATTTATATTTTATTTAATTTCATTTTTTACTTGACAATTAAAAAAAGGTAAATATCTTGTTGAATTTTATTTTTCAATAATAAAATACAAATTACCGAGGGGACAAAAAAAAATAGAAAATTAGTTATGGCATCAAAATGAAAAGCAAAAATAAAGACTAAAACCCCAAATCACTCCCTAGAATTATAATAGGAGACAAATTAGTCTTTTAGATTTAGAAAATCTCTTATTAGTCTCTCAAATTTTATAAAAATAGACAAGTTAATCCCTTTGTCAAATTGTTGTCTAACTGTTAATAGAAATATCCATGTATTCTGCTAACTTGCTTATATGTATTGTTAATTTTCAAATGAGTCATAACTTGCCTCATTTCTCTT
Organism: Dalbergia oliveri; assembly: GCA_030441495.1. NCBI lineage: Eukaryota > Viridiplantae > Streptophyta > Magnoliopsida > Fabales > Fabaceae > Dalbergia > Dalbergia oliveri. Next base: position 28,914,682 of record JAMLFY010000007.1, read on the forward strand.
CCTTAGAATAAATACTAATTTAAAGTCAAAATCTTTCTTCTATGGTGAGATAGTAGATAAAAAAAAAGGTTTAAATGAATTCGTTTAGAGAAGTGAGACAAGTTAAGATCCATCATGAAAGTTAACAGGACATATAAACAAGTTAACAATACACATAAGTAAGTTAATAGGACACATCTTATATGACAATTTTACAGAAGGACTAATCTGTCCACTTTTATAAAATTTAATGGACTACTATTAGATTTTCTAAATTGATGGATTAATTTATTTCCCATTATAAACCTAAAGGACTAATTTGGAATTTTAGTTTAAAAATAAATTAGAGGACAAAGAAGAATAAAAAATTAATCAGGGGACAAAAATGAAAAAACAAAAAATAAACTAAGTGATCAAAAAATGTATTTCGTCTATTAGTTAAAATTGTTAAAGTAATTAATTTCTAATTTTTAATTCCTGCTCCTAAGTATCCATCCCTCTTCTCTTTATCCACCCTTATTGTTGCACCCAGCAGCGCCCCCTCTACATATTGCTACCCCGCTAGCACCGACATCACCGAGTTTGTCTCCTCTTCCACCTATTCTCGACCATGTCCACCGCACCCCTAAGAAGAAAGAGGAGCTGCCAGCCAAGAAAACAAAGAACCTATATGTACAGATAAATATCATATAAGAAAAATGATTTATTATAAGAGTGAGATGAGTAAATTTTGACTGTTGATCTTACATGAATGATCAAGATTAAAATATAAAGTCATATAACTTTTTTAAATGAGCATGTAAATATTAATTAACATTAATCAATTTTCAATCATGATTATTCAAGTATAGTTATACGATCCAAATTTATTATTTTTACTCTCATAATAAATCAATCTCATGTATATATATAACATTAATTGAATATATAAAAAATAGACACTATTTTATTATCATTAATGAAATGAGTGGAAATTATTATCACATATAATGATAATAAAATGGATAGCTCAATTAACACTCATCATTTTTTTTTTTATGTTTAGATAACATTGCTCTATATAATGAAGCAACTTGAGCGTGGGTAGTACGGGGTAGCTTGCAACATTAATTCCTGGCATGAATCTATCTTCTTTTGTTGCTATTACTATTTCAAAAGCACAATATTTGGTCGGCAGCCTTTGCCTCTTGTTGTTTTACTCATTGTTCACTGATGTTGTCCTTGTCAACAATAGCATAAGGGAGCAAAGGTTGGTTCCTAATTGAGTACTCCCTCCATTTACAAATAATTGTCCTAATAAAAATTTTACTTTTTCATAAATAATTGTTCATTTAAAAATTTTAGACAATATTTATTAATTTTTCTAATTATACGCCTTACTAACTTTTTTTTTTCCTATTAAATACACTCTTAGTGAAAAATATCAAAGGTAGTATATGACTCCTCTCCCTTTTGGTTAAATATCTTAACTAATACTTCAACCATTTCTTATTAGTAGTTGTAGTAGGAAACCATACCAATTTGGTAATGTACTAAATTGGCATGATTTTTGTATTTTTTATCCAAACTATAAGTCAATTTCATATTTTAATAAAATATTAATTACTTTTTGTCCATTTTACCACTATATTTATGATGAGTGAGAATGATTGGATATGAGTATAATTATTTAATGGTGAGATAATTTATGATAAATAATAAATGGTATTTTCATATTTTATTTTTAGTTTTTTTAAAAGATCAATGAAATTCATTCATCACCTTAATTCTAGTGCATAACCTTAAACGAGTTATATTATGAACCAAGGAGTATCATGCAACTAAATGTGGTGCATGTAAACAATTTGGGGTGTGATGAGGTGGGAGGCCTAACAGTTAATAATATAGTTGTGTCATTTTGATATTTAAAAAGTAGATATTTATGAGTGTTCATCCAAATCTAAGGGTGGAGGAAAAGGTGGGGGTGTTAAAATGTGGGTTCCACAAAATTTAAGGATGGTGAATTGAATATCTATATGGAGCACAGGATAATGGGTGTTGAAAAAATATTTCTCTTAAGGGTATGTTTGGTTAGAGTAAATTAGGGGATAAAATTTACTTAGATAAGTTTCATGTGTAAAATAATATGTAATTCATCTAAATAATTTTTATTGTCATTTTTACTTCTCAACCAAAAACACTCTAATACTAATAAGTTGAGTTAATTGAAAGTTCTGATACCTTTACGTATTTATTTTGTTCCCTACAACAGACAGCTTTGCCCCAAATCAACCAATAATTGGGTACCGCCGATCGGTTTCGCAACATAATTACAGAACAGTTGAGAGGAATCACCTAAACAAAGTGCATGGGAAATCACTATTGGTGTGAAGAAAAATATTACTGCCTCTGTTTGAAAATAAATATTTTTTTCATATTTTAAATTTATTTATAAAGTGATATATCTAGACACAAGAGTATTAAAACAAATCAGAATATAGCCTAGTCTAATGGATGATTTGCTGGATTAATTGTAGGGAGCCCACCGTTGTAATCAAAAGGGGTAAAGAACGATTGAATAGTCCAATTCAGATGCTTGCCTGGGCTCTGAAGAAGATTTTGAAGACATAAAGAAGTTCTTAAACTATCTAGTTATTTCTGGAGCAAAAAAGCTAGTATTTTATTTCTTAATACTTAAAAATAACATCAATTTAAAATTAAAATGTTATAAAAGCTTGAAAAAAATTATTGATCGGATATTTAAATTTAAATTAAAATGCTATCGTAGGTAATTTATATTTTATAAGTACAACTTTATTTGTTATAAACAGTAATTTATTGAGTAAATAACTATTTTGATCCTAACATTTTATATTTGAAATTGATTTATTCCTAACAGAATTTTTTACATTAATTTTGTCCTAATATTTTTTATTTCGACATCAATTTAATCATTTTGTTGAATTTTCAGTTGAATGCAATGACTACATTGATGTCGAAATTAAAAAGTTAGGACTAAATTAATGTTGAAACTAAAAATATTAGAACTAAATTGATGTTAAAAAAATTTTTAGGATCAAATTGATGTAAAATTTTTTGTTATGATCAAATAATTGCTTGTTCTCATTTATTTGATACTTTAGTACATGTTAAACTTTCTCCAATTTAAGTGGGTAATATGTAGGTATCCCCATATATGCAGCACATTTCAAGAGATATATGGTAACATACTTTCAACAAGTAAACACTAGCACACACACAGTTGACTACAAACTTTAGGCACAAAACAGGAGTATGCGTTTTTACCAAATATACTATATAGTCGGAACAATAATTTGACAGTATTTGAGAATGTGTAACTAAAATAATGAAACACGGTTAACAAGACAAGTTTGAAACAAGTACCAAATTTATTTTATTACAGCTGAAATACATTCATCATAATGTATATATGAAATGGGTCACTAGAAGGCGTGGTGTGAACCAAATTCCATTCGGTTTTGACAACAGTAGAAGGTGCACTCACACATGTAACATAGGAGTGGGAGATCCTGCAAGAAACTCCAATTTCAGCACACGTAGTCAATATGATGAGATATAACGGAGCAGGAAAAATGGGCTGACAAGGGCTGAAAATAGGCTAAACGGTGGGAGTTGGTGTTTAATGGAAATAATTACCTATTTAAGTCAAAGTCTATTCTGGTGGCCAAGGAGAACTTTTCATTTATAAATCGAAAGGAAATAAAGAAACCGAATAATGGATGCATGGAAAATTTATTTTATCACTCCTAATTAAGCGATGAGGTACTGTAGGGCTGAGAAAATTTTATTTTGTGAAACAGGATTTCACTTAAATAACCAACAACACATTAAAAAGCTAAATACAGGTTGAGATTGCAGATAGAGTAATAAAATTGTCTCACAGTAAATGTATATCGACTATGAAAAAATAGTAATGGTCAAAAGAAGAAAGTACTCACAATAATTATATATATCTCATCGACACAGTGATTCTATTTGCTAAATTGGGAAATGAAAACTAATGTTTGGAATGGTTTACAACTTCACAATGGTTTGTTATCAACACTTGTTTTTGGAAAAATATCACCCTTGAGGTACTAATATTGATTCCATGTAGCCCATTAATTATTCTTGTTCTTTTTTTCCCGATAATTATAAAATATCAAAGAAATGAGTAGGTAGGCTATATGAGATTACCTAAGAAAAATGAAACTAAAAACCACCACAGTTTAAAACAAGATGCGAGCCCTACCATCCAAACAAAATGAAAAGATGCAAGTACATGAGATTCAAAGCACAAAAACACCATACTCAAAACATAGACAATGAATCCTAGCTAGTGTTATGTGAATCTCGATAGTGAGAAGCACCACAGGCCCTACTAGACATTTTTCTCAGCAATGACACAATTCATTATTCATTCAATTAAATTCAAATATGAAGACAGAGGAAACAAGGAAGTGAAGAAACAAGTAATTACCTGCTCATCAATGAGCCTTTAATTAGGAGCACTCAACCCCATTCACTATATCATGCTCTTGTAGATTCTGCCTGCCAATTTGTTCAAGAACTTGGAGTAGGTTTCTCTCCAGGATGGTAGCGCTAGTATTGACCCAATGAAGCCACAAAAGCCTATGAAGAATCCGATCCCCATGCTCATGTATAATGCTTCCAAAAAGATTGAATTATCATCTCTCACTTGTACTGGTGGTTTTGAATCTTCTTTTGTTTCTTCTTGACATTTTCTATTAAGTGGTTCTCCACAGAGATTGAGATTTCCCTCATAAGCTGAAGCATTAAAGCCTTGTAGTTGTGTTCCAATGGGAATTTGGCCGCTGAGGTCATTGTTTGACAAATCTAAAACGGCAAGACGATCAATCTGAGAAATACTATAAGGAATTCTACCTGACAAATGATTTTTTGACAAATCAAGAAACTCTAATGATTTTAAGTTTCCAATATTGGAAATGATTTCCCCACTAAGATTATTCCTTGAAGATTCAGTGAAACCAATTCCATTTAAGAACTCAAATTCTATTGGTATTCCTCCTAAGATGATTACTTGAGAGATCAATGCTTTTTAATAGCAAATCTGCATTTTTGAAGCCACGATCCACACCTTTCCACATCAAGAATAGGTATAAATCATAATACATTCCAAAATTTTCACCTTCAGCTTTGAACATATACTCATGTCCCATTGATTCAGTTGAGCTTGTAGTGTCTTTAGCCATTGCAGAAAATTCCTTTATGCATGTTGGGATTTCTCTTGATAAGCTATTTTGTGAGAGATCCAAGACTTGAAGCATTTTGATTAAACAAAGATTTGAAGGTAGACTTCCATTGAAGTAATTGAATCGCAAGCTTAAGACTACCAATTGTTGTAAGTTTTCTCCTATCCATAAAGGTATTGGACCATAAAACTTATTTGCTCCTAGGTCCAACCAGCCCAATCGAGAGCAATTCTTCAAAGAAGATGGTAGTTCTCTAGTCAAATTATTATTTCTTAAAATCAAAGCTTCCAAGTTAACTAAGGCACCCATTGAGAAGGGAACCTTTCCTGCCAATTTGTTGTTGCTTAGATCAAGAAATTCTAGTGAGTGAAGATTATTCCAACAATCAGGCAACTCATCCTTTAACTGATTGTTTGATATGTCAAAAATCAACAAAAGTTGAGCTGTTCTATTGCCACACACAAATGAAACTAAATCCGAAAACTTATTTTTTGAGAGATGCAATGCACTTGTTTGCAACAAAAACAATGGAATGGAACCTTCAAAGTTATTTGAAGACATATCTATTTGTGAATAAGGCAACTCAAGAGGCAAATTTGGAATTGTGCCAGAGAGGTTGTTGCCTGAAATATTGAAGAACTCTAGTGTTTGCAACTTGCCCCAAAACCATTCAGGTATAGGATCCAAATTCCCAACATTTGCAATTTCAAGCTGGCTCAAGTAATTTTGATTCTGGAGCCAATTTGGAAAACTAGAATCTAGCTTGCAGGACGTTAGTCTCAAGTATTGTAATTGAAAAGGAGGAATCCAGCTATCACTGACCTTGATAGTCAATGAGTTGTGAGACAATCCAAGGGCTATCAATTTTGAGAGGTTAGTGAAATGGGATTCAGAGATGACACCTTCAAATGAATTTTCATCAAGGTTCATGGCCTTCAACTCAGGGAGTAATCCGAGGCTTGTTGGTATTTCTCCAGTTAATTGATTGTTGGAAAGCAATAACAATTTCAAAGATGAGATGGTTGAAAGGTCAGGTAATGTGCCAGAAAGCTGATTGTCAACTAAATACACTTCCTGTAATGAGGATATGATGCATTTCGAAGAGTTGCGAATAAAACTTGATAGCCCTCCACTCAACTGATTATCGTGAGCTGAAAATGATTTCAAGGTGCATATATTCCCTATGGATTTTGGAACCTTGCCTTCTAGATTGTTTTCACTAAGTTCGATGCTTTCAAGTGAATGCATTACATTGCCCAAATCATCAGGAATAGTACCTCTTAAGAGGTTATAGGAAAGGTCAAGACTTTGAAGATTGGAGCTGAAGTTAAATACCCACTGGAATATAGTTGATGTCAGATAATTGCTAGAGAGATCAAGGACAGTAAGAGAAGTGGATAAATTCAAATGGGAATCAGACAACAACAGAATATCAGGATCAGAAAGGTCACACCAGCTTAGCTGCAATTCTTTTAGGTTCGAAAGCTTTTCAAGGGACTGTAGCGAGTAACGAGAAGAACTAGTGAGATTACGAAGTCCACTCAAATCAAGATTTGTTAGAGAGGAGAGATTTGATAGCCATTCAATATTGCCATGATTTTGATCACAAATTGTGAGGTTCTGATTGTAACCAAGGTTAAGAGATTGCAACATTGAAAGATTCCCAAGTTGGATAGGGATCGCTCCAACAAGTTGATTGGCGCTAAGATCAAGATACTGCAATTGGGAGAGACTTCCAAGTTGGAAAGGAATTGATCCATCAAGACTATTGTTGTGAAGATCTAGATATTGTAGCTGCAAGAGATTTTCAAGCTGAAAAGGGATTGCTCCATCAAGAAGATTGGAGCTAAGGTCAAGATACTGCATTTGTGAGAGATTTCCGAGTTGAAAAGGGATTGCTCCATCAAGTTGATTGCCGCTGAGACCAAGCTGTTGCAGTTGGGAACAACTTCCAAGTTGGATAGGAACTTCTCCATCAAGATTATTGTACCAAGATAAAGATACTGCAGTTGTGAAAGATTTCCAAGTTGAAAAGGGATTGCTCCATCAAGTTGATTGTAGCTAAGACCAAGATGTTGCAGCTGGGAACAGCTTCCAAGTTGGATAGGAATTTCTCCATTAAGATTATTGTCCCAAAGATCAAGATACTGCAGTTGTGAGAGATTTCCAAGTTGAAAAGGGATTGCTCCATCAAGTTGATTCTCGCTGAGACCAAGATGTTGCAGTTGGGAGTGACTTCCAAGCTGAAAAGGGATTGCTCCACCAAGAAGATTGTAGCTAAGGTCAAGATACTGCAGTTGCGATAGATTTCCAAGTTGGGCAGGGATAGGTCCAACAAGTTGATTGACGCTAAGATCAAGACACTGCAGTTGTGAGAGATTTCCAAGCTGAGAAGGAATTGCACCCACGAAATAAGTCCTTCCATAACCATAATTATACAAACCAGATGAGAGATTAAGATATCGTAAGTTGGGGAAGGAACCCAAGAATTCTGGAATGCCACTACCAGTTGATAAACAACTGAGGTCTAGATACAATAAGTGTTGCAACTCAATCAAAGAAGGACTTATTTTTCCGCTCAAATAATGTGTTTCGAAGCAGTGCAGATCAAGGCTTTCAACGTAGCCTGTTTCACTGTTGCACTGAATTCCCTTCCATTTGCAACAGTCTCCTCCATCTTCCTCGTCCTTCCATGAAGACAGTATGCCATAGTCATCTTGGAGGGCATGTTTGAACATGAGTAGTGCATGTCTCTCCCTCTCTTTGCACTTCATTTCTCCAACTTTAGTTGCAGAGTTGGACCCAGAATGGATCCTAAATGCAATAACAACACCAGAAAAGCATGGAATTTGAGAGTATAGCCACCCATCATGTATAATCGACCAGGAAAACAGAGTATCGGTAGGATCTACTTGGAGAATGGGGAAGGACTCTTTTCTTTTGTAGAGTATGGAGACGTTCAAAGACTAAAGTTAAGGAAAGTCATTTTTACATGTCGTAAGACAAGACTTTTAGGTGTTGAACTTTGTCGTTTGTAGATTTGTGGGACTAGGATAACATTGAGTCATATTTAAGGTTATGCTTGAGTGGGATGTTTTGCAATTACAATAAACTATTGCGAATTCCAATTGCATCAATTGAGATATCTTCTTTCATAAATAAATCTGGTACATGCAAATTCCTCATTCTTCATATATAACAATTGCAAGTTGTTATAGGATAAATCAATTCTATTATCTGTATGTTAAAATATTATTAGTACATGTACCTTAGATATTTATCATAGTATATCAGCTGCTAATAAATAATTTCAAACTAATTTTTCTGTGAAAAATAGATTTTAATATTGAAATGATATATTCACATTTAACCATGTCTTATTATGAATAAAAACAATAGTTTAATTTTAATACGTTTTCACTGTAAAAAAAATACAAAGCCATATATAACTAAACATTATTAAAAATGTTCGATTTTTATCAGTATATGTAACTTAATAAGCTATTAAAAGACAATATATAAGGTGTGCTGAGCTTCTTTTTTCAACAAAAAAAAAAACAAATTTTTTAAACTTAAAAAACACTTTTCATGTAAGTTATTTTTAGAAAGTGTGATCTTCTTAAAGTAAAATAGCCCCTTACATACAAATTATCTTTATCCTTTAGCAAATGGAATTATTTGATGGAGGTGAGTTGTTGTTTGAAAGTCATCCAGCATACAAATATATTCTAATCTATCTTGCAGGCCAAAGTTAATATTACTATTGAGTATTGACTTAAAACAAACTGTTGTGTTTGTCTTTAATGCACACAGGAAAGATTCTCTTTAAAAAACTAGAAATTAAGCCCCTTGCGTTGCAAGTTTTTTTTTTTGGTGATGGTTGAATTTAAATTAAATTTTTAAACAAAAGTGTTATAATGATTGAAAATTATATTTGATAAGAATATGTTAAATTTTTCTTTATTAATTGTATATAATAAAATAATAAATAAAAATTACATTGAGAGAGTTCATTGTACACATTTTATTTTTAGTATAGCCTTTATATTTATCATTTTCCTCAACTATAAGATCTTGGCTTTTTTGGTGAAGTCTTTTTTGGCAATATAATTAAATCCAGACATTTTCATCAATAAAGATTATATTTATACTGAATAATTCTTTTTAAAATATGTTTAAAGTGTTTGATAATCATGAAACACACACTTTTATTTTGTAGTATAGTTGATGATAGACTATTGAGAAATGTGTATTGACCATCATTGTTTAATATCTTCCTCCTAAAAAGATATGAAAAATGTAAGTTTGATAAAGAAAAAATTAAAATAAAATATTATGGTGATTGGAAAGAAAATCCTTGCATATTTATTTAAGTAGCTCTTTAAAATTGCCATGATTAAACTTGAGTAGACCTAATGTGATAAACCATGAGTCATTAAAATCAAGACCTAAATAGATTTTTATGTTATTAAAAATTATAAAATATACATCTCTAAATTTTAGAAAATTAAAAATTTTTGTGTGAGGGGAAAATTTTCTAAAATTCTCAAAGGATGTAAATATAAAGATTTCTTTTTTGTTATTTTGTCTTATAAATTAAGATGATATTTTGTTTCCTCTTTTAATTCTTTTTTGGTTATTTCTATAATAAATGTTTCATAAAACATAAAATAAAATAAAAATAAAAAAACAAAGCATCTTAGCTTGGGGTGATCATGGTTTTGAAAGCTAACTTTCTCTTTGTATATCATCCACAAAGGGCCGGTATTTGAGGTTTGGCCTAAGGTGAATACTTTATATATAATCTAGAAGGCAAAAGAAAATTTGATTCATATATACTATGTTATCACTTAATATTTGTTAAGATGAAAAATGTAATTCTTTTGATACAATGCTTTTACAAAGAAAATGTCAAAAAAGTTTATCCAGTTTTTAAAAAATAATTTAGTTACAAATAATCATTATATTGATATCTGATGAAAAAATTTATGATTAAGAGGTTATTACTTCAAACATATTAATTCTAAAATATCTTATCATAACTTCTTATTATTCTTTAAAAATAGAAAAAAATTACATCGAAATGGTGAGAGCTCTTACATTGAAATGGTGAACATTCTACATAAATTGGTAAAAAAGTAAAAGAGAGCAAATAATGTGTATAAAAATAAAATATTTTTAAGCCAAAGAACAATATATAAATATGTAACAAGTTAAGGAAATATATATATATAAGATTAAATAAAAATAAATGCTTGAAAAAACTAAACAGTAAATAATAAAATAAAACACTAATCAATAAAAAAATACATATGCAATATATAAAAGATTCAATAAAATTGAAATCGATAAAAAATTAAATTTAAATAAATTAAATTTATATTATGTATCAATGAATTAATACGTGGAATAAGTTAATTTGTTTTAATAATTTTATTCACAATGTATAATTTATTTTAGAGAGGTGGGAGAGAGTTTCCATTTACCACTAAACTTGTCATTTCCAAGGCTTTATTCTTCAACAATCTTGAAAAAGTGAGGTGCATCCCTTAAAGACCCTAACCTTGAAACACACATTATAGATGAAGAAGCAAATTCAATATATCAAAGTATATATAGAAGAAAAGGCATCGTTCTACAATTCTAAATACAATTATTATAAAATTTTAAAACCAATACGTCACAAATATAATTGCTATAAAAATGCTTAATAATGGTCAAGAGAGAGGAGGAGGAGGAAGGCCATGAAACGAAAGAAGAAGGGTTGTTGCAAGCGAGGGATGCGGGCATGCAAGTTATGTTTAAGGCACATCAATTAAGGTGTATGGAGTCTACAAATGGTGTGTTTCAATTTGTGCGATATGATGATTGGCTTTTATTTTATAGGGTTAATAGTGATGGGAATTGGGTAGGGGCTAATAAGGCATCAGTGATGGTTAGTTCAAAGAGCTATACATATGGAAATTTTTGGAACAAACTTTGTTTGATATGGACACATAGTGTGCTTGGTGAGCATGAGTTGGTGTGCAAATTTATGGTGTGTGGATTATGGTACTGCTATGTTGTGGAGTGTTGTTTGAAATGAAAGTGGTTTGATTTAAATGGGTATGATTGAAAATGTATTTGGGGTAATTACTAAGAATTACGGTTTTTGTAATAGGTGGATAATGAGATGATGTTTTGATTTCCCTTCCTATTTTGAAAACTTTGAATAATTATTAAAAAAATGGTCAAGTTATTGCTAAACTATAACTCAACAATTTAGCAAAAAAAACTATAACTCAACAATTTTAAACCTTGTAGTTGGTTAACCAAACAATTTTAGAAATTTTAAGAGGAGTGAAGATAAAGATATTATTGTCATGCATATATCAATTTAAAATATTTTATACTATTACAATGATAACTCCAGTTTATGGAGTTATTGAGCTTCTAATTGGGATTGAAATCGCATGACTTGTCCTTCATTTTACAAGTGAAACACTTAAAAATAGGAAGAAGTGGCTCATATTTGTTTTAGAACTTTTGTTAAAAAATTCGAATGTCATAAATCAAGACTATTGAGATGAATTGCATAATTCAAATTAAATTTTCATTGAATAATTTTGGATAGAGAAAATTGTAGAAGTTTGGAGCTTGAAGAGAATTCAAGTTGAAGCCAGGAGGAGGGAAGCAAAGCATGAAGAAAAAACCATTAAATTGAAGTTTTTGCTATTTGGTCGCAACCTGAGTTTTGTTTGCAACTTCCTGGGCGCCTAAACATTAGATCAGTTTTGTGAGTAAGTTTGACAATTTGATTACAAGAGCCAATTTTAGTAAATAATTACCCAATAGACAACATCCGGGGAGTTCGATTTTGCCTTTTCAATTTTTGAGAGAGAACCCTAAGTTTTGGAAGGAGCCAATATTAGAGAAGGATTCATCTTGAAGATTGAAGACCAAGAGCTAGGAGAGGATTGAAGCCCCATTTGTTCATATCTTCCTCTCTCTTTATATCTTTAATATTCATTATGTCTCTTGAACTAGTTTGTGTTTTGTTCATTGTTATGGATAGCTAAATTTGTAGCTAAGGGATCCTTTGAATCCCTTTATAGATCTTGGATGTTTGTAATGTTGTTTATTTGAATGTTGATGATTTTGGTTTTGGTTACCTATTTCTATTCTTAATGCTCGTATATGTTTGGCCACCATTTAAGTTGATTTGGGGGATTCTCTTGAACTAGATATAGGAATAGAGATATTGGACCTTGGTATGGGTAATGATTGTTCTTTTACACTTAATTGGTTTAGGTGTGAGAATTATCAATGGGATGGAAACATACCCATTGACCTTGCATAGTAGATATTTGATGTTAGTTCTCAATGGGTTGATTTCACACTAACTCACAAGGACACTTAGTGTTTTAAGTGAAAGACACGGATAATCGACCTAGACATAGACTTTTAACTATAATTGACATGCTAACAAAACCAATTTCTCAATGTTCAATTAAGTAATTTGCATATCCAAGTGAAGTAGAGGGTGAAAAAGGTCCCTAGGACTTTTAACCTTGATTGTTTCTCAACTTTAATTTGTGTTAGTGTTTTCTAGTTACTTGCTCTTTAGAATTTATCGTAACTTCATTAACTCATTTTGCTGATTAATACGGTAGTTTAATAACTCGATAGCATATTTATATCTCTAAGACGATACTCTTAACTCATTAACTTCTTGATTGCACTTGCGGTATTTTAAATAGGCGGCCATCATAAACATTCCCATTAAAAAAATGAGCTTTAAATTTGTTCATTATGAGATTGATTTACTATATAAATATAAAATCTAAAGCATATGTTACCAAAAATAAAATAAAAAATCTAAAGCATACGTTATAATAAATTCATTTCTCTATTTTAATTTTACATGCCTCCAATCATCCATTACAATATATATATATATATATATATATATATATATATATATATATATATATATATATAAATGCCTCCAATTCAACAAAAATAAAATATTAAGTGCCTCTAATTACACGTAATAATAATATAATCTTCTTATAATCCTTAGGTGAATCGCTACCAAAAAAAAAAGATGAATTCATGTCAATCTATCCTTCAACCAAATTGATGAAAAAATTGTAAGTATAAAATCCAAATTTATTTTAGGTAAAAGATTTTCTCTTAGTTTTATATTTATAAAAAAGTACATAAAGTGTTATTTATATCCGTAAAATATCTATAGTTATGTTTAAGGTTGAATTAATTTTGTAATTTTAAAAAATTTATTAATGAGATATGTTTAAGGTTGAATTATTTTTTATTTTTTTTATTATGCAATGGCTTTCTTTATTAATTATTATTTTGGTTACAATTATAAGACATAATTAGGACAGACTAAATGACATAATGATAATTAAAAATATAATAAAACATACAATTAAATAAAACGAAAAAACAAAGTATCTTATATTGATTTTTTAATATATACAATAGAAAATAATATTTAGAATTTAGAATTGCATTGTGCAATAAAATATTACTGCATTTTTATTTTTATTAAACATAGCAATAAATGCTATATGCAGTGAGTTATATATATATATATATATATATATATATATATATATATATATATATATATATATGTGTGTGTATTGATATGTGAGAGTTGTTGCATTTTTATTACCATAACTTAGTTCGATTAATAATGAGATCTAGCACAATTAGTAGTTATTGGGAAGTATTTATAGGAATTTTATTCCTAATTTTGTATGTGAGAGGGTCTTAATAAGGTAAAATTCATGTATATAGGTTCTACGTTTTGAGAGGATTAATCACTACTTTCAACAATAAATACCCTTGACTCACCTAAAGACCAATTTAGTTTGATTAAGAATGTAGGGTGCAGTTGGATGTGTTTTTTATGTAGTATAATTACTTTTTATATATTTAGATAATTTTTTAAAATATTTATAATTTTAAAAGTTATGTTTTTATTTTTAAAAGCTAAAAAAGTCGTTTTTTAAAAGAGTACGTTTTCAAATTTTTCAGTTATATATAAATTTAACTTCATAATATTTTTTAAAAGTTGAAATAATCGCACTGTATAGTAATTTCTCTTCCTACCTCTTTTGTACGTTGGTGGTTTTTTTCCTTTTGACTTACAAAAGTTACATTGGTGTCACTATATCATAGTGGCTAAGTCATTTTTTCTTTTTTCTTTTATTGTTATTATTATTATTATTGAAGTATGCCTCCGTCGACCATTTCTGTTGCATGTTGGGGAATTGGGAGTAAGGCTTCCTTAGCAACTACGCTAAAAATAATTTTGTTAGATAAAATTGATAATAAATATTAAATATAAAATAATTCACACATGGTAAAATTGAAAGTCATCCAGCGTGGTAAAATAATCAGTTGACTTGGAATTTATACAAACTTATTGTAATTGACTTGGTATCTAGTTTTTTTTTTATGAACCAGATATTCATTAGCAGAAAACTAATTTCAAGATATAGAATTTACAAATGTGAGTATTTTATTTTATAATGGTAGACATTAGTATTATTTATGGTTATGAAACTTATGTATGTATAGTAAATGCCTCCAATTAAACAAAAATAAAATATTAAATGCCTTAGGTCACGGGTAATAATAATATAATCTTCTTATAGACCTTAGGTAAATAATCACTACCAAAAAGACATTCATGTCAAGTTCTCTCCTTTGACCTACATTTCTTGGAAGGCTATATGTTAGTCACATTCTTGGGATAGGTAAGGATTGTTCCTAGAGTTTTATAAGTTAAAAAGTGATTTAAATGTATTTTATGAAATCCGTAAAATATTTTTAGTTATGTTTAAGGTTGAAAATTTCAAATTTTAAAAATTTTGGATTTTGAATGGTTGGGGTTGATTTTTTTTTTTATTTTATTTCAATCCAAATGGGGGTATTCTTTATTAATTATGTTTTAAAGTTACAAGTATAAGAAATGAATTAGACAACAAGATGCCATATGATAGAAGAATGTTGTTGTATAATAAAACATACAATTAAATAAAACAATAAACAATAGCATCGCCATATTTTAATATATATAATAGATAGAAAACGTCATTTGACTTTAGTTGTGCAAAAAAACTATTAATGCATTTTTATTCTATTAAACTAGAAATAAACCCTATTCTCTCTTTTAATTTCATAAATATAATCATCAAATATGTTTAAGTTTATGTTATAGACTTTGGTCCCTTTTCTTCCATTCCTTCATAATTTTGGATTGGATTTGGTTATTATTTTGTCAAGTTAATCCTCCAAAGTTATTGGTGTATGTTTAGAGTAATCTAGGAGCACCCATAGATTTCTTATAAGTTTTATGGTTGTAATGAAGACGTTGGTATTTTTAGTCCTATGGTGTTGGTGCTTTCCGTTTCACCCTTAGGTGAGTGATTTGATCACATAGCCTTATTTTGATCCTATATTATTTCTAGCATCATAAAATGATTAGAAATTATTTGCTTGAGTTTTATCATAATGAAAATATTTAATTTCATTATAGTATGGATTGGAATATGTTTGAAATTTAGCATGAAAATTACGTTTATTAAAATGCATAGGACCATTGTTGAATTAAGTTATATTACATGAGTTATTTTATGTCTTAGAAGTGATTTTGATAAAGATGTTAGTATGGCTAATGAAAGGATATATAAAGTTTATTTCAATTTTTAATAATAGAATTTTGAATTATAACATATATTTTTTATGAAAGTTGATTTAGATTAGGGACTGTATAGTAAGTTACTCTTCCTACTTCCTTGATATGCGTTGGTGGTTATTGTTACTAGGTGAATTACAAAAGTTACAAGGACGGTGTCACTATATCAGTGGCCAAGATTTTTTTTTTTCTTTTATTGTTATTTTTATTAAGTATGCCTTGAGAAATAATATAGTTTTCATGTTCAATAAATTATGATTTTAGGCTTATTTAAGATAAATAGAAATGAATTAATTTTGTTAGATTATTATTATTGATAATAAATATTACTTATATAAATAATTCACACATGTTAAAATTGAAAGTCATCCAGCGTTTTAAATAATCAGTTGACTCCTGAAATTTATACATAAACTTAACTTGGTGAGCTTGACTTGATATGAAGTTTTTTATTTTTGGATGAACTAGTGATGTGACGACAGTATAACCATAGATTCATATTTTGCATTTTGAACTTAATGATTTGTTTTGTATTCAAATTTTGATATAGCTTTCATGAATCTATTTGTAAATGAGTATACATGAGTATTATTCATTTTAGATTTTATTGAAAGATTTATATTAGAAATGAAATGACGTTTTATTTAAACTTTTATGAAAATATGCATATAGTGCCTAGATTGAGTTAGGCCTCAGGGTTTACTTGGTATCTGCCTATATCTAGTCCATTTTTTAGTAATAAAGGAAATTTTATAGTATATGGTAAGGCAGCGTACTCTCTACCATTGGACCACCCACCCTTTTTTATATTGAGTTTTTTTTCCTTTTCTTTTTTACATTTTTACATAGTTATATTGAGGGTTTGCATTTGAGCTTGATCATTTCATGAGGGTGTAACTTAATTGTCACTCCATCTAACTCTGGTTAATCAAAACTTACATTTATAATTGTGTTAATTCTCATTTTGATAATTGAAATTATATGCATGAATCATTATGATTTTTAAAATTTAAAATTTGACTATTAGTTCTAGATTTTATAATCATGAGTCACATTCAGGTCTAGGCAAATAAATCTTAACAAATTAATAGGCTAATTTAAGTTGATATTTTTAGGGACTAATTTGATTTAATAATATATTTAAGGGTTAATATGAATAATTTATGCTTTTAAGGACTAACGTAATTCACAATTATAAAATCATAAATTAAGTAATCAAATTTTAAATGCTAGAAATTAAAGCAACTCTCACATATATAATTTTACGATTAAAGTGAACATTAACTCCTTGTAATTGATAACAAAATCATAAACAAATAAAAGAACTGCTAAAAGAAATTTAAGGGTTAATGCATTCATTAAGGGTTAAAAAAATATGTGTTGACAATGTAAATTTTATGTTTTCAAAACTTGGAGCCCACAAAAATTTTTGAAACTTGTCTTTTATAATAGTATCCTTAACCATTGCCCTCAACAAAACCCAATGTCTAATACTATTATTTAATCATGTAGTATAATATGTGTGACTTTAAAGATAATAATTATAAAATTGAACACTTTTACTAATATATTAATGCTTGATTGAATATTTTTGTAAAAAATTTTACATTAAAAATACATTAAATTAAATTCTTATTTTATATAACCCATTTCCAATATGAAATTTTATATTTTTATTATAAAATCCCAGCAATGAATTACTATATTTATTTTAATTTTAATATATTGTAAGGAAGAGAGATTGAATAGCAAGGAGGATGAAAAACTGTCCAAAGAAGAAGGTTCAGGCCTTCCATTGGGTCCACACTACACACCATTACCAGTACCATGAAAGCAAATTCTTGAAAGAAAATTAAACTCGCCACCATTTTCAAGGCTTATGCAGGAACCACTCTCATCATACAATGCGCTGTAACTCTTTGCAGCTTCTCTTATGGCTCCATGTCCATCTCTTTCTCCTCACCTTTCCCTCTTCACTTTCTTTCCCTTTCTTGCCATCACAAAACGTCACACTCTTCGGTGATGCCTTCTTCAGCGACAACACCATTACCCTCACCAAGGAACAACTCTCTTGCAACTTCCCATCTTCTTCTTCTTCTTCTTCATCTTCATCATCACCATCATCTTCTTCGTCTTCTGGCGTTGGAAGGGCCTTCTACGTATACCCGGTTCGGTTTCTTGATCCAGAAACAAACTCCACAGCTTCATTCTCGTGCCGCTTCTCATTCTCCATTCTCTCCTCACCTTCTTGCCCTTCTGGGGATGGCATTGCCTTCCTCATAGCCTCAGCAACCGACTTCGGAAGCCTCTCTCGCGGCTACATGGGCCTTCCTGCACCCGTTATGGACCAACAAGACTCTTCTTACTTCGCTGTTGAGTTTGACACCAGCTTCGACCCTTCACTCGGTGACATCAACGCCAACCACATCGGCATTGATCTCAGCACTGTCGTGTCTTTCGCCTCCGTCGATGCTCTCTCTCGTGGGGTTGACCTTAAAAGCGGGAAACTCATCAATGCATGGATAGAGTATAGGGATGCAATGAAGATGGTTCGTGTGTGGGTTGGTTACTCTTCAACTAGGCCTCCAACTCCCATTCTTGCTTCCCAGATTGACCTCGCTGACAAGTTCAAGGAGTTCATGCATGTTGGTTTCTCTGCCTCCAATGGCATAGGATCAGGTATTCATGTTATTGATCATTGGCAGTTCAAGACTTTTGGTTATTCACATGCAGTCATAAGCCCTATGGATATGGTTGAAGAAGGGGACTGTTTCTTTTGCTATCCTGGGATTCTTCAGCAGCCTCCACAACATCACCAACAAAGCAAAATGGTGATGAAAATCACAAGAGACAGAAGAATATCGGTGAGATGGCCCTCGGATTGGGAGGCATAACTGCATTTCTTGTGTCTGCATTGGCTGCAGTTCTTGTTATCTCTATTTTCTTGACAAAGAAGAAAGGTGGTGTTAGGAAGATTAGGGGTGGACAGAATTGTAGGTTTCAGACAACTAAAGTGCCCACTAGGTTGTCACTTTCTGAGATCAAATCAGCCACAATGGGGTTCAACCGCGATAGGCTTGTTGGCGAAGGTGCATCAGCAAAGGTTTATAAAGGGTCACTTCCATGTGGGGGAGATGTGGCAGTGAAGAGGTTTGAGAGGACTGATGGTTTGGACTGCTTGCACAATCCTTTTGCCACTGAGTTTGCTACAATGGTAAGTTACTTGAGGCACAAGAATTTGGTTCAGCTTAAAGGGTGGTGCTGTGAGGGGAATGAGTTGGTCCTGGTTTATGAGTTCCTACCCAATGGGAGCCTCAATAAGGTTCTACATAGAAACTTCAATTCTTCAATTGTATTGTCATGGAAGCAAAGGGTTAATATTGTTTTGGGGTTGCTTCTGCTCTTACATATCTTCATGAAGAATGTGAGAGGCAAATCATTCATAGAGATGTGAAGACCTGCAACATAATGCTTGATGCAGATTTCAATGCCAAGCTTGGCGATTTCGGTCTTGCAGAAGTGTATGAGCATAGTTCTAGCACAAGGGATGCGACTATACCAGCAGGAACAATGGGGTACCTTGCTCCTGAATATATGTACTCTGGTGTTCCAACTGTGAAGACTGATGTGTACAGCTTTGGGGTTGTGGTGTTGGAGGTGGCAACTGGGAGGAAGCCAGTGGAAGATGATGGGACTGTGGTTGTTGATTTTATGTGGAGCTTGTGGGAAAAGAGCAAGCTCATTGAAGCAGCTGATCCAAGATTGAAGGGAAAGTTTGATGCACAAGAGATGGAAAGGATGCTCCTGGTGGGACTTGTTTGTGTGCATCCCGACTATGAGAAGAGGCCAAGAGTGAGAGATGCAGCTAGAATTCTCAAGAAAGAGGCACCACTTCCATCCTTGCCCCCTAGTAAGCCAAGGGTGAGAATTAGGCCTGTTTGTCCAAATGATACACCAGAGACACAAAATGCTGTTGGGGATTGGCTCAGCACAGATGATGCCCCATATTTGACCCCAAGGAGCCAGTTTTACTAGGATTTTATACATTGAAGTCCAGATTATTTTAGATCATTGATTTGTGAGGAAGCATTCATGTTTAGGATTCTAAATGATAATGAGTCTTTGTAATGCTTTCAAGCCATAAGAAAAGTGCTTGTTTCTTGTTTAATAACAATACCAATTGTAGCTAGCAACCAAGTCTTATTGGTTTCTGTCACATGATTGTGGTCTAGTCTTTGAATTCATTGACCGTTTAATCTCATGTTAGTCGAGTTTTGCTGTTTTAGTCTGTTGCTATTCAATTTCATCAAAACGGTTAGGCAGTCCCTACTTTAGCAGATCACAAAGATGGACATAAAATATGGATTACAGCATTAACATGAATGGACATTTTTCAGACTTAATATGAACAGGCAAATCATATTATCAGGTTTTGCAACTAGCTCAGAAGAAACTAGTGAAACTTCAGAGATCAAAATACATTAATACAGGGCAGAGCAGACCGTAAGCATCTGGAGATTCAACATGGTGAGCCAGAGTAGTATGGAAATTGTCACTTAAATTCTACAATTTTCTATTTCTTTTACTTGACTTTAATACATTTCACTGAGTTAGCTTTTGTCATTTTACATTCTTGTAAGAGGTGTTAGTTAAATGACATATTCTTACATGACATATATGTTTTGTATCCACTTATCAGATACTACTTCAAATCCTACAAGGAGGAATCACACCCTTTCAGTGTAATAAAATGGGGCATTGTTACATTTATGAAATCCAAAACATTTACTTACTTGGCCATTGGAGTGCCCTTTGCTGATTTACATTGTCAAGTGAATCTAGGCATCATGATTTCATGATGTTAACATTGAAGTGAACAACTAGCTTTTTGGAAACACCTTTATGATTAAAAAAAATGGGGGTATTTCTTCACTCTAGTGAGGTCCATGACTTCTTGTCAGTTTGTTAGCTAAAGGGGAATTTTGGTCTAGGTAGTTGCAAGTGCTTTTCGTGAGGGCGACCTAATGTGAAAGAGGCGGCTTTTGGATGATCTGCATTGATCACCTAATGTGCTTTCAAGTATAACCAAAGAAGATTGGAGGTTGTGTGTGAAATAATAGTTTGCACCAGATCAATTTGGAATATTAATATGATCATTAAGAATGTGATATTAATTACAGGCTGAAACAAAATGTCAGAAGAAGCAGTTTGTCAGACATGTGGCAACCGTGGCTTCCCTGAGGCTCTAAATTACTGCATGACTTGTGGGGAAGCTGCTGAACATACGTAAGTTGTTCCAATAGGAAAGCTTGTGATAAATTCTTCCACATGCATTAGAATTTTCATGCTTCATTCATGCTTGCATTTCAAATAATTGATAAAAAAGGTGGTCCAATGCACAAGGCTTCATCTAGTGGAGTTTGAGAGGGTATTTATAAAGCTTAACCCACTTTGCAAAAAGCTATTTTCAGATTTGAACCGATCTCCAAGTCATAAGTGGCAACCTTACTATTGCCGAGACTCATTCTCATTTCAAATAATTGATACTTGGAATATTATATGTTGAGCAATAATTTAAATCAAGTCACACAAGATTCATTTGAATTATGTTTATTGATGTGATGGTTGGTGAATTTCTTGGCAATTTTTTTTAATTAAGTGGTTCTTTTTCCTTGGAAAACAAGGTAATAAATACAACAGTTGTTTTTTTTTTTTTTTACCTGCATGGGCTGTTTTCATTGTTTGGTTTTCAGTTACTGTTTGGAAAAGCTGCCAGATGATTTAAGTGAAGATATCTCATGGACTTGTGAAGGTTGTATGCCAGCAACAACAGTGGGGGAATTGTCACAAAATCCTAGTGCTGTTCCTGTTGTTGAAGGCCAAGGCATGGGCACATGTATGCAAATAATGCAAGAGGCTCCATGTAGTAAGAGGCAGAAGACGAAGTGGTGTGCCTCCAACTCAGCTTCTCCAAAAACAGCAAGAAAAAATACAAGCAAACTTCCTTGCTGCATGATGGATGGTGCAGACACCATTACCAAAGAAAAAGTGGCTGGTCAAAAGAATGCTTCAGGTTTTACAAAATGGAGAAGATAATGACAATCCCTTTGAAGTGCAGAGCCTTATGAACCTTATTGCTTCCATGTTATCAGGTCTATGTCATCAAATTTCTCTGTCAATACATTTCAGAATATTATGGTTGTTATCTCTGGCTTTTAGTTTTAGTCAATTACAAATGAAATGTTCTCTTTTGGGTCCCCTCATCAAGCAAAGTTGTGAGATAATGGCTATCAAATTCTTGATGGCTTTAAGGATGGCACAGGGTTTATTGGTTTTAAGGCTAATCTGGAAGAGGTATTAGCTGAGAATACAACTATATTAGTTGACACCAACAAATGTCAAATTTGAAGAAAATGTGGTGACAAACTTTTAGCTGACAAATAATAAATTATTATTAGATCATCATAAGTGATGATGACATGTTTGGCACTTTGTTAATAATATTATTGTACTTTCCATGGCTGGGACAAATAGCTGCCAAAAGTGGGTAAAAGATGGCACAAACGTGGATATACCAAAATTCTGGAAATCGAATTGGGCATTGAACCCGACCAGGTATTAGTTCAAATATTTATTAGTTGAATTCGATTCAATCTAATTTTGCAGAACCATGCTTTTAATACAGTAATGGTAAAAATTAAATATATTTTATTCACGTGATAATATGATTAAATAATTGCATAAAAATCTTTTATATTTTTTATACATAGAATAGAATCCATATGAGAGGTATGTATATAGCATACTTTGTATCTTTAATGAGTAATGGCCAATCATCTCCTTTATTCTTTAAAACTCATGGAAGCATAATATTAAGATAAAGGAAAAAGAACTTTTAAGAAGAAGTTTAGAAAGTCATGAGTGTAGGAAACAACAAATATTAACTAATTTAAAGGCTCGTGATGATCGTACAAAGGGATGAATCGTCCCTCATATTGACACACAGATCTAGCACTCTTTTCACCATACACATAGCCTGGTAGTACAACTGGCTTTATTCACGCTTAGACACTACTTTTACAAGGCTTCACACGCTTGTGCCCGTCACATATTTTCTGCTGCTAGTAGTATTATTATTGGGAAAGTAATCTTCTTTCTTTTCACATAGATTCTGTCACACTTTTCCTGTTCATCTTCCATACTTGAGAATTGTCATTTTGCAATTTTAATTGTCTCTATGTATACCGACAAAAGTAGATAGTATAATATGAGCAAATTATAGAGAAACCTATATATTTGATTTATCATGAACCTTTTATTATTAATTTTTAGATGATTATTATTTTTATTGAATGATTTAATCCTAAATAATAATAGATAATGATAAATCAAATATATGAATTTCATCATAAAATTATTCAACGGATAGTAACAGTGAAGGGTTTGTAACTTTGTACGAGGAATGGGGGAGTAAAGACATTTAACTATTCAAGGAGTATGAAGGATAAGGAAAGGAGACAGTTCATTGAATATTTGTTATCTTTATTCGTGAGTTTGAAACCTATTACGGAAAGAAAATGAAATATTTATAATATATATAACTTTTTACTAAAATTGAATATAAAAACTTAATTTTGATGCGCGGTTACCATAAAAAGTTTTCTGTAAATCATTTATTCTAACATAAATAAAAGTATTTAATTTAACCACATTATTTTAAAAGTTTTACAAATAAAAATATATAATTAAATAATATCATAAAACTCTTTTACATTAAAAATATATTAAAATTAATCTCTTAACATAAAAAATACATTTCAAAGAACAAGTGAAAATCCATTTCTATTCATTAGTAGTATAACACAGTTCTATATTATTATTCAATAGAAATACAAGAAATAGTCATGTTATTATACATAGGAAACAATTCTATATTATTATCTAATAGAAATACAAGAAATAGTCACAATATTATGCGTAGTTGCATAAATTTAAAACACATGACACGACAAGTTCTTGTATCCCTATTGGATAAAAGTCTAGAATTGTCTTGTACCAATGGTGTATAGAAATCAAACTAGGAAAAATTTAATTTCTATCATAGTATAAAATAATTTTATATTATTAACTAATAAAAAATTAAAAAATATCAAATCATTAATAATTATCAAATTTATTATTTTAGAGGGCCAAAATCCAATTTTGATAACGTTACCTCATAAATGAATAAATCTGTATAATAAGGTACATGCCAAATATTAGCATCTACTACCATATAAATAGTTATATACCATAGAGTTGTGATATTTATATTTATAAAATATAGAAATTATGTTCACCCATACGTTATTCGTTGTTGAATAATGCGACTCCATTCAAATAAAAATCATATTTCATATCATTTAATAATAAATAATATATAGTCAATCTTATTTTACCCGGATAAATAACATTTTTTTCTACACTATAAGGCCTTAAGCCCTTAGCGACTTCCACCTCCTTTCTCGAACACATACCAGCGCAGCAGAGCACTCGACCGTGCAATAAAACCTCTTTTCTTTTTTCCCTTCTCAGAGATTGGAACACTGCTTCTTCACATTGCACATTGCAATGCAATCTCCGCTTTGAAAACCCCAACTAACTAACTAACGCGAACACGTCTTCTCTTATGTGCCGCACTTTAACCACAAACCACACTATGGTCTGTCACTCTCTTCCCCTTTTTCCTTTTTCCCTTTCCTTTTCTTTTCTTTTTTTTTCTTCCTTTTTTATTGGATGATGGAGCTGTATATTCGAGCTTTAATCATGTAAAATATGTTATTTTTATAAAAAAAATTTGGAATGTTATTGTCTTCGTTTATGAGTTTATTATTTCTATCTATCTCTTATCAACCGGTAAGGAAAAAGTCGTTTACTTTTAGGCGATACGAATTTCTTTCTTGCTTTTTTTTTCCCCTTGAAAACGTGGTTGAATTCATTATGCTGTTATTTTGATTGTGCTCGGTTCCAATGAGAGCTGGGTTCAATTATGTATGTTATAGCCTTATATAGATAGATGCATGATAGATAGGATAGTTGAATCATGCGACGTCGTTTTGGAAGTTCAATGCCTGCTGGCACTGTAAAAGTAATTTTATTAATCATTCAGCAGTGGTTGCTTGCTTCTCTAGAGGTTTACGGCTTTGAATGAGCTTCTTCATATATAGAAGTAGAATCTAATTTATGTTCAGATTTAATATCTAAAAATATTTTCTGTTATCCTTGAACAACCTTTTTTTAAATGTTACGGATATATATATATATATATATATATATATATATATATATATATATATTATATTTTTTTAATTCATCCACACATGCTTAAAAATCATTAGAAGTAATTATTTTCGTGGAAAATCTATTTTTCACTCAAAATAGTACATCCAAACAAACTCTTAATGTATTATTTTTGGTTGAGTTTAATGGTTTTGATGAAGGAAACTATGAACTGTTACTTTACAGTTTACAGGCATTAAATTTTCCTATTGAACAAACCAACAGTTCTAATTGTGGTTGGTTTAACTTTGTAACAACTGAAGAATTGCTGATTTAGTATCCATTTCGGAGATTACCTTCTTAGGGACATTGCATTGTCCACATAAAATTAGATAAGCATGGAAAAAGGAAAATTGAAATGAGCTCAACAGAAGAATGAATTGTTCTTGTTTTGCAATGGCCAATGCAAAATTGCAAGTGTTTATATTCTGATCTGTAGCAAAAATTTGGAGCACAAGATGGGGCAAAGTTTTTCAAGTTTTCGGAATTGTTATTTTCATTGGCCATTCGTGACTCCAAAACTAAGCCTGCTTATAAGTCACTGACTCACTGCTTTTAATATACATGTATGTACCATAGTATTTTGTAAAAGAGTGCATATTTGGAGTTGCAGTTTTGCTCTTATGAGTTGTGATCTATACAATTGCTGTAGGACACTGTTTGTCTCAAGTGTGGTGACAGAGGTTTTCCAGAGACGTTGGTTTCTTGCAATAAGTGTCAGGCTTGTGCTTTGCATAGGTACTTATCTTTACTCCCTATCTCTGCATTCTTGGATGCCCTTTTAGCAAGTATTTGTCACAGACTTAGTTCCAGATGCTCTACTTCTAATGTGCAATTTGGACATTCTTTGAAATTTCTATTTGAGAGCATTGGATTTGGAGGTGGGATTGTATTCATTATAATTGGACAATCCAAAAGATAATTGAAATGAAACAATGCTTCCTGCTTGGTATTAATACCCTGGCCACTTTTTCTGTATAATATGTAGTGATTATATATCTATCATATATTCATGTGATATAAAGTAGAAACCCTTCCTATTTGGGGAATGTACTCATTATAACTGGACAATCCAAATGGTAATTGAAATGAAACGATGGTCCTTGCTTGGTCTTAATACCCTAGCCGCCTTTTTTTTTTGTGAAGTATGCAGTTGTTTTTGTACGTATCATATGTGATTGAAATAGAAATGCTCTGCCTTGGGTTTGTTGAAATCTTTACAATTACATAGTCAGTCCCCAAGCATGGATAAAAGAGAAGAGTTGTGTTGGGCAATTAATAGCCAATGTAAGACTTTGTTTAATCTTCATGACATGGATCCACAATGAAAATTTGAATGGTTTGTTTGCAAACATAATATACAATAGGACACAATGACGTTTGATTCATGAAGCCAATCCCGACAACTAGTAAAGGCTTTGTTGTTGTTTATGTTGTATAAAACAGAGATATGATTTCAGATTTAGTAAAAGTGCTTCTAAAAGTATGATTTACTTTTGTAGCAGTATTTTTTTATCATCTGTACATAGCTGTAGTTGTGTCTCTTTTTATTGTCATGGTGATGGTCTTTAAAGTTTCTGTTCGTATTGAAGGTGAGACTTGGGAGTGTACCCATTATAGTTGGGTTTTGATAAACCAAAGAATAACTGAATTGATACACAACACAATTGTATTAATGATTGAGACTTTCAGCTGCTGCTGAATTTTTTTTCGCAGCATTTTATAGAATAGAAATATTTGCATTTTATAAAATTGCAATTTCCATGTTCTTAAAGGCCTTTATTGGCCTCTGCAACTTCCCTTTTTTCAGGTACTGTTTAGATGGGCCCGTGATTTTTTTGGATGAAGTTACATGGTTTTGTGAGGATTGTGAAGCAAAGCTAAGAGAGCCATCTTTTCTTGACCAATCAATTCCTGTCTCATCTGAATCTGGTGACTCCACAAGTTTAGCAAATGATGCAATCAAAGCCAGAAAAAAACTGAGGAATTGCATAAACGGAGTGAAGAAAAGCAATCATCAGGCACACAGGATGATTGAAGAGAAGCGGAAGAAAAGAAAAGTTAGCAATCAACAGCAACAAAAGATGACTGTAGAAGAGAAGCAGAAGAAAAGAAAAGCTAGCAATCAACAGCAGCAAAAGATGACTGAAGAAGAGAAGCAGAAGAAAAGGCAAGTTAGCACTCAACAGCAACAAAAGATGACTGAAGACGGCAAGCAGAAGAAAAGAGAAATTAGCAATCAACAGCAACAAAAGATGACTGAAGATGAGAAGCAGAAGAAAAGAAAAGTTAGCAGTCAACAACAACAAAAGATGATTGAAGAAGAGAAGCAGATGAAAAGAAAAGTTGATCCTGGCTTAGTCGCTAAAACTGATAGTCACAGCTTGCCTCAGCTTGAGCATACTCAGTGTAGTAATTTCAGTGAAGAAAGAAGCAAGCTGAAAAATGAGTGTGGACAACTTCCAACAGATGCAGCTAATTCTAATGTAAGGTCTGAATCTGTTCAAGACTCTCCAGTAGCTACCAATGATGGTTTAAATTGTGTGGAATTGGATCATGACGTTTATGCACAGCCTATTGCTAATCCAATTTGGAGGTAAGAAATTTTTTTGCTACCCTTATTTGAAACTGGTGAATTCTTATAGCTGCTTTGGTTAGTATTATCTGAAGCTGGATTTTCTGGTTAATAGGGGAAGTTTTAACTTCTGCAACGACACTGTTGGGATTGTCAATGGACTTCTGGCCCATATGTCCAGTTTAGCTTGCTACAAAGTTCAGAAGGAGACAACACTTTTGCCAGAGGTGCTTTGTGCAGATTTGCTTCCCAGATCTGTGGTGTGGCCTAAAAGTTTTGAGGACGGGGGCCAACTGATCGGAGCATTGCTCTCTATTTTTTCCCTGAGAGTG
The DNA here is from genome assembly GCA_030441495.1 of Dalbergia oliveri. Classification (NCBI taxonomy): domain Eukaryota; kingdom Viridiplantae; phylum Streptophyta; class Magnoliopsida; order Fabales; family Fabaceae; genus Dalbergia; species Dalbergia oliveri. The sequence continues at coordinate 28,942,831 of JAMLFY010000007.1, forward strand.
AAAGGTAATTGCTCAGACAATATTAACGTTATTTTACTTTGCATTTTCTTTAATATGATGTATCGGAATCTCACTTTCCCTACAGAGACGAAAAGGCCTTTGATAAGCTGGTTGATGACATCATTCAACTTGAACTTGCCATAAGGGTTGTGACTGAAAATGCAGAGCTCCTAATTTTTTCTTCTACTGCACTCCCAATGAAAGATCGGAGTGAGCTTCATTTATTCTAACTCTTCAATGGCACATTTCAATCTTATTGTTTATTGAACTTAAAATTACATTTTAATTCGAGATACCCTTTGAGCAGGATTTCAAGCTAAGTATTACTTGTGGGGTGTATTCAGAAGAAAGCAAACTTCACATAAGACAAATGATGCAGCGTGCGGAGAGGATGCTGGTGTTGACCAGCTCTTAACCAGACACAACGTTAGTCTGTCTAATACTTTGAGCAATAGTGGTAGTCATGATTCTAATGCATAGTACTGCTGTGCTTCTAGTTCTGGCTACTTATATATTACTTATATAGAGTTTCTAGAGGTTTCTCCAGTACCCGTTTCCCTTAATAATTAGCTATTATACCTCCTCACCCGTCTCACTTGCATAAATATATATTTAAAAAAATTACATTAACAGAACACACAACTGATAAAACAACAAATAAATAAACATTTTCTAACTAGATGGGATCAGCTTCTTAAAAATAAATGATAAATGAAGAACTTCCTAATTTATCTTTTTGCAACAATATGGCCACGATGAGACTTTTGAGTAAAGAGGATGATATGATAGGAGTTGGATGGTTTTTTGGGACTTAACTGTTCACGAGAGATGCTTAAATTTGTATATATAACGTTTTTTGGTGCATGAGTTTTGTGACGTATTACCCTTTGTAATTGCATGATGGATGTAAGCTTTTTGACACCCCCGGAAGTCTTTGACTGCAGCAGCATTAGGGCTTTGGTTCACCACATTCCGGGTTTAATTTCCTGAAATCTTGGTCTACCCATAATGTTTCTCAACACATTGTTGAGATTGTTATGGCATGTAGCTCCTAGTCTTTGGGCTTCTGTTTAGGTAACGATGCGATAACTGTATAATAATGTCCATCAATTAGCGGAAACTGTGCAATATCTAGTTTAACAGCTATACTGAATGATACCTACTTGTTAGCATCATGAATTGTGTATTTGCGTTTTCCATTGAATTGTATAGATGCTGCTAAAACTGTCAAATAATGTACTGTTAGTACTGAAGTGACTTTAAACAGGGTAAAACGAAATTGGTTTCCATTTTCAGAAGAAACAAGACAATGCTTAGATAATTTGTTGCCATTTATAGCATATTAATGTAACATATTCGGCGGGACTAATTTACAATTAAGATATGATGCTAATGTAACATGTTTGGCGGGACTAATTTACAATTAATGCATGATTTGATAATAATGTTTCGATAACTGATACCAATCTATGTTTGGAAAGTTCATGGTTCGGGAAAGACAAAATTATGGGTTGTAGGTCTGTAAACTTGTTTGAAGTGATTTACGTAATTTATGAAATATTTTTTTTTGGGTGAATTATTATGTCAAATATAATAAAAAGAATTGGGGAATTTAATTCAAATATAGGTTAAAAAAATATTTATTATGTCATGTTTATGCTTCTCTTAGAAAATTCGGAATAGGATTTTTTTATCGCACGATTTCAGTTCGAATTCCCTAGTTCAAAGTTCAAGCATTTTCTTTCAGCTATTCCATGCCGTGTAAAGCCAAAGTTGTGCTAAATAATGCACGCGAAGATCAATTCAATGACCACCATGGCACAGATTACGTATCTCCATGTTATCACTGAACAACTCCACTGACAATGATCAAGAAACAGAACTTGTCTTCACCAGTAGGCTAAAATTGTACTCTACCAAGCTCATCATGATCTTGTGATGTGATGCTTCCTTTCATGCGCGCTTGCTCCGAAACTCTATTTTTGTCTATTATGCATCACGGTATGTTTCGTTGTCTTCTTTTTTTATTCTCTCTTCAGATGTTTTTCTCTTGGTTTTGGCTTGCATGTGCCTCTTATGCACGATCGTGACATCCAAATGACAATTACATATAACAACTAATCTTTTCTTTTTCGTATTTTTGGTGATTATTTGAGTACGTATAGTTATTTTAGTGTCACTGTTAATATCACATTCTCATTTTTCAGAACTAGCTAATGCACCTTAAATCGAAGAAGGGATTAGTCATTGCATCTAGTAATGAATATATGAGAAGCCAAAAAAATTAATGCATCTTGATGTTTGTTGAATACTCCCTTTATTTCACAATAAGCGTCAGTTTTTTATAATTTCATATTTTATAATATCTTTCAATTTATAATATCTAATAGTATTAATTTTTTCTTCCATTTATATCCTTATTATAAATGTGTTAATTAAATAATCAATGCATTTACTAACATAAATAATCGTAACTATAGAAGAATAGTTTTGTCAATTCATATAATTTATTATATTTACCAAGGTTTTTTTATTTTTTTGTTTTCCTTAATATGTGTTGTTTGATTTTTTTTATAGTTATTGTGAAATAGGGGAGTATATTGTAAACAAATTTGCTGCAGTTATTGTGATGTAAAATCTACTACCTAATTCACTTATAAGTGTCTAATAGTGAAAGGTGAAAATTTGATACATTAAAATGTTAATATACCTTGACACAACTTGTGTCCAGGTACATTGATTTTTTAATGTACCAAATTTTTTTATTTTACTATAAGACACTTACAAGTGGATGGAGGGAGTACTCAATAATAGCAAATGTGTCCAGATACATTAACTTTTTAATATATCAAATTTTTATTGTTTTTCTATAAAACACTTATAAGTGCGTGGAGGGAACAATGCAATAATGAAGCAACTAATTGCAATCAATTGAGAGCAACTTCGACAGTTAAAGTCATTGCATTCTTGATTCTTGAGCATGCACTTACTAACCCCAGCTTCCCTCGATCCTTGGGCTAAGCACAGTTTGTAGGGTGTTTGGTTACGTTGGAGTAGTCCCAATTTAACAAGAATGAGAAAAATTAAACTAAAAGTTTCTTAAAGAAAATGTACATGAGTTGAACCATAATGTACGTGGTCACTATGTTACATCATAGACAATAATGTGGTCACTCCTATATATGGTAACGGCAAAGCCGTAGCAGAATTGTGGCCAATTACGTGACATGGACCATGTACTTGGTCCCCTTTTTTAGCCTCTCTATCCCCTGCACTACCACACAAGTAAACTCATAAATGGGTATACACCAATTAATTCCTTAGCAGAAAAGTTCTTTGAACAATCATTGCGGAACAGCTTTTTTCTTATTCTCATATATTGATTCCGATTGCAGAATTTGGACAGTCAGAGAGTTGAAGATGAATAATAGGACCAAGAATTTCAGCATGCCATCATTCTTTCCACTTACTCAGTGCTCGAAAGAAAAGAATCGCACATGTTTGGGTGAGCCTTTGGCCACTCTAGAATTGATTTCAAGAGGCTAAAATTAATTCTACAAAATAAATAATGATGTTTGGCTCCTAGAAATTGGAATCTTCTAGAATTGATTATAGAAGAAATAAACATTTTTATTTTCTATTAAAATTAATTATAGATTAATTATCAAACATAAATCACTTTACTTTATAACCAATTCTAATAAAATCAATTCAAACAGAATTAACTCTACAAACGTAGAATCAAACACACGTTTCAACTCTAAAGACTGCATGTATTAGTCTTTGTGAGTTGTGGTGGTGGAAATTTGGCCTAAGTACAAGTGCCGTAGTGTACCACACTAAAAAGTTGACACACATTTAAGTTTAAAGGACATGTTTTATTCGTATAACCTTGAACGGTGCTGTGCTTCTGCACGCTTTTAATCAATTATAATTCAAAGGCGCTTTTACACTTTTTCCTGCTTAAAGACAAGCATTCCATTGAATTTGGATGCTGTTAATGGGCTTTTCTTTTTCTCTTCACTTTTTTGAAAACAGTATCAGTTTTTTCTAGTAATTAATGGCTCAAGTTCAATGCCAAAATATTAAAAGAAAAATTATATCAGTTAGCAAGTTGAATATTAAATAATAACTTTATTCAACACAAAATGCTAATTAATGTGTTAACTTTTTACTTTGTAATATTTTCTAGGATCTTGTTTTCAATAGATGACATAAATTACGCCACCTCCTAAGATTTAGTGAAACTCATCCCATTTTTCCTCTATTTGTCTATGTGACATTGACCTCCTCTGATATACGATTCATTGTACGTAAAGTGTAATGATTTTAAAAACTAAAGGAGGTTAATGTAATAATTTCACAAACTTAGAGACTTTCTAGTAAATTTTACAATTAGAGAAAAAATAATCTGAATATAATTGTATCAAGCTTTAAAGAAAATCAGTGTAATTTATCCTAAAATAAGCTTTTAGCACAAGAAGTTTTCCTTTCATTTCATGTTGGAGATGCTAGCACATAAGGATATATATATATATATATATATATATATATATATATATATATATATATATATATATATATATATATATATATATATACACTATGTAGTCTGATAGAACATCAAATTTCCAACAACTTAATTCTTAAAATCTTAACCAATTACAATTAATGAATTTTTATATGCACAAGCTGGTTTGCAGAAACAAGACTAATTGTTGCATGTATTTCATGATATATTATATATCTCTTCTATTGTAATTAAAAGTTGAGGATTCATTTAGAAACGAACAAGTTATGTCTATTCGGCTCCCTCTGATAAATTATCTCCGGGCTATTTAACACCTTTCTAGATTCCATAAACGGTTGAGACACCACAATCTGTCATTTCATACAAATTAAGCTTATTAGTGTGGAAGCCCATGTGGGTATTTTATATCCAAGCATGTGGCACATGGTTTTAACAAAGTCATTGTTGTATAGTCTAGTGCATAACTTGCTTTACCCCTTGGGGCTAATCATAGTTTGTTCTCATATAAATGGATCAATCGATCAAGATCTGGGAAAAAAGCACTTCAAGTTGTGAGGACTTGTCTCCATTGTATAGAAGGAATAAAAAATTAGAAAGAAAGAAAGAAAAGAAAAGCAGCAAACTTTCTATAAAAGCAAAAAAAAAAGTAAGGGATCTCTAACCCAAATATGATGTGGTCACTCCCTTATATATGCTAATGGCAAAACTACAGCACAATCCTTCTGGCATAAAATTTGTGAAAATGTATGTGGACCACAGTAGTGTCCTACACCCCCTTTTGCCCCACTTCACCCCGTAGCTCCCTCCGCCAAAACAAGTACACATTCATAAAGAATAAGAGCCATATGACAATCATTTCAGCGATGCTTTTCTTCCATCTCTTCTATTGTCATTGGAGACGCATGCATATCAATTGAGCAATCGGAGGGCAAAGATGAATAGTGTAGGTACCACATTAAGTTGTAGCCAATCGGAGATCAGATTGCGATTACTATACTTATATTATTATTCTTCTCTCGGATATTATAATGTGCTCGCATTGCTTTGCGTTGGGCTATTTAATTAACTAGCACTTAATTAGCAAGTGGAAGCATGAGATCAGGTACTTCTTATATAGGATGGTTTTGCATTGGTTATGTTAGATATAATTCCAGACCAAAACAAAAATGTTAGATGTAATTAAAAAATACTTATGAGCCTAATAATCTATCAGCTTAAGTCAGAAAAATCATTAGTTCATGATGGTTTAGGGTGTGTTTGTTTGTGATTATTTGGGCAAATAGTAACTTTTTTTGCCCAAAAAATCATTTTTTATATATTTGGACAATTTTTAAAAAATAATCAAAATATAAAAAAAATTACTTTTAAGCTTTTTCAGTTATACATAAAATTTAGTTTTCTTATGTAAGAAAACATGTCTCATGTGACATTAAATATGTGTCTTATTTTATTGGTTTAATAAAGAAATAATAAAATAAATAAAAGGGAAGTTATTAGTGTGGTTACCAACTTGATGGAAGTTGGTTTCTGAAGATTTTATATTCCATTAACTGGTCTTGTTCCTACCATTGAAGTTTCTTCTTATTTTCTACCATCACTAATGAAAGAAAAAAGTAAGGAGAAGGTCAAATAATAGAAACTCAGCTTTTTGGACAATATCAATCTTTTGAATTTGCTTTTTCGTTATCTTCATTATAGATCAAGGTATGTTCTTGGACTCCATAAATTATTGTCCGTGAGAATCATGAATTTCAAAATCCTTTTATTATGATATAATATAGTTTTTGAATTAAGAACTTTAGAAATTATAACTTATATCATAATTATTTTTTTTCAAAATCTCAAAAAACAAACACTTAGCAATAACCTTGTTAAGACTTAAATCTGTGCATTTCGTGTGTTGTGGTAGAGGCTAGTGTCGAAAACATGTGGGGGCTGATGAACCAAACAAAATCTATGTAATAATATCACATCAGCGCCAAGTTTATATATACTGTGAGTTAACAACAATATTGTAACTTACTGAAAAAAAAAATGCATGTAAGGTGGAGGAAATATTTAGGTGTATCGAGAATAAGAGAAATCATTTGTTATAATCCATTTATTAATTGACACATAATTTTTGTGGTCATTATTATCTCTATCTTCCCCCATATTTTTAATACAATAATTGATTTGTTAATCAATAAATAGAGAATAAATATTTTGACTTGCTTTAAGAGCATCTAAGAATTTCTTGTAAGTGGATATGTATCAAGGTTAATTAAGCTCAACTAGTTATCATTCTATTCATATATTGTCATGATTTAAATTTGATTTCCTTTTACATTATTCGTTGTCGTTCTAGTCATTTTCTTCCTACTTTCTTCTAAATCTTTTTAAACAAGAATTAGTGTTATTTATGCATCTAGTGCAAACAAACAATAATTAATAAATAAATGAACTAATAACTATGAATGAATATGATTCTAATAATTAATTGTCCGAAAATGTTGGTAAAATGTTTTTACTTTTTTAACACAGAGTTTTGAATCTATATATTTATACAAACTATTCAAACCGCTGACTATTAATTCTTTCCTGATGGTTTTGGTAAAAATGTTTTAAGGAACATATAAGTTTTGGAAGACGGAAACTTCTTGTTTGCTTTTGCATTTTTCTGTAATTTGAAGATAATTTTATTTATAACGTTGTGTGCCTTTTGCATTTAACCTGGGCGCTTTGCATTAGTATAGGCATGAGAGTGCAATAATTATTAAACCGATTAGGTAGCATTTCAGTTCTTGTCAGTAGAAAAGGCACAGCCGACATATAATTGCTACTTCGCCTACAAAGAATCCAGCGTAATTTATTTGAAATGATTGGATAAACAAAATTATTTTGAAAGGTTTAGTTGGATCTTTATGCTAACAAGTCTCGCGTGATAGATAATCTGAACGCATTATTATTATATTATAAATCATTATTATTATATTATAAATCTTCATTAAAGCATGTATATATAAATAATGAAATCGCTTTATTATTCTTATCTTTTTAAACATTTAGCCACAGTAATATCTTTATGAAAGAAAAGGGAAAGCAAAGTTGAGGATGCATTATTTGAACATGAAAGGTGAAAGCAAACCCCTTATTGTTGACTAATTCATTTACATGTTCCCCAATCGTGTCATTACATTGATGATTGCTCAGCTTTATGCGTAAGATTAAATTGTACGTTTCAACCGAATGAATGTGTAATAAGAATTGGAATCCATATAAGATGTTAATAAAACAGTTTTTGAAGAAGAATTCTAAAGAATTACTTATGTTTGTACATACAAATTACCTCAGTTTCACTAAAGATGTATTCAAATAACGCCAGTTTAATTCAACTACAATTACAGGTAATTCGTATAATTTTTATACTGCAATGATTTCATAATGATCGCTAGTTATTCCACCGAACATTTCAGTCATCACTGTTATCAATAACGAAAAGAAGTGAAGGAAGAAGAATTCTTCTTTTTCAGGTAGATGCAATGGGACCAAAATTATCTGTGTCATATCCTTGTCACGTACTCACGTATCGTACATCCACTCAATGAAAACTTAAGAAAAATGAGTTGTCAACTAGAAATGAAGTTGAATCTTTTTAATTAGCTGAACCTGAATTTATTTGGAAGAACATGATTACGGAAAGAGACATTAGGAAAAGAACATGAATCCCTGCGGTTGATTTTGCTAGCTTGTCGATAGAAAGTCAAAGTGTAAGTAATTGCTGTCTGAGATGTTGTCACTGAAAAGGAAATAAGACGAACAAAGTTTGCCTCTACTTCCGTGAAAAAATAATGTTCTTTAGGGCCTGTTAATTTGAGGGCCTATATATATATATATATATATATATATATATATTGTGTGTGTGTGTGTGAATTATCAAGTATTTACAAAAGTACATATAAATCAGCCACTAATAGAGGAAACCTAAGAATCAAAATTAATCCGTAGCGATATATAGTGGAAGGTTTACCAGATGAATTAATCATATTGGCTTTTGAAGTCATATATAAATGAATATATTGCTTTTATCATAGACAAATTTATTATCTTAGATCCATAAACATAAGAGAAAATTACACTAACCTTTGTTGAGGTTCAGTATTATTACACTTAACATCATTTGTTTTGTAAAATTATTGCTGACCTTTCCTTAGGTTCACTAAAATTATACTGATCTCCTCTATATATACTTGTTCATTAATTTAAATAATAAAAAAGATAATATTAATGAAATTATAATATCTTACAATATTTTAACGCATTATTAATTGGATAAAATACATTTTTATTACATGAAAATGGAAATTATAACATATGGTAAAAAAAATATTTTAGTTAATATATATATATCAAAGTATTATAATTTTGTCATTAACAATTATTTATATATCTCATGTTATCTTTTTTTAATTTATCATTTAAATTAATGAACTAATATATGTATGAGAGATTAATGTAATTTTAGTAAATTTAGAAGTCAGTGATAGTTTTATAAAATAAAAGATATCGAGTATAATTATATTAAGCCTTACAAAAGGGTGTAAATTACTCCAAATATAATTCTAAAATTTGAAGTTGAAGTTTTAATTAGTTCAGTTAATGGAGAAACCTCGGGAATTCTTGGATATTGCTTGAGCTTATTATTGATTTTAATTCTGAAAAAAACATTTTTAATTTCTCCTTTCTCATTTTGTGCAAAATGAAGGCAACTTTGTAGAATCCAAATGGAGAAGTTAAGCTACATGCCATAAACAGATACCATCAAGGGGCTATACTGACTGAAATCTTAATCATATATATAATTCCCATCAAAGCGCCGAAACGAGAGAAGACGCTTAGAAGAGTAGTCACCATTCGCCATTAGGTCACAATTTTTCATAGATACGTACTTTTCCTTTCCATGTCAAAGACATGTGTTGTGTTGTGTAGTGTTGCAGGCCTGCAATAGGTGTGACTGCGAGACATAAAGAGAATATTGTACGTAGTTAAAGTGCTCCTCCATATACACCAAAAACAAAAGTCTATAAATCATGTTATCTTTAAATAATTAATAAGTCACTCAAGTACTAGTATAAGCTGTACTATTTTTTTGGGTACAAGCTATGTCATATATATCGGTAATTAAATACCGCTTCTTAATTATAATGCAACGATATGAAAAGCATGTCACTTTGTAGTTGATATGATCAGTTTTCTTATTAGGTCTTCTATCAATCTTTTTTTTTTGTAAGGTTCTATTAATCTTTTCTTTGTACATGACAAATCTTAAGCGAGATTTATAACTTTGAACTTTGAAATTACAAAGCAAAACGAAGTGAAAATATAGGATACTTTCTTGAATTAATTAATTGGTTTTGAAAGGTTATGTTAACCTCTTCATGATTTAATTCCGTTAAGATTAGGAGGAGGAGGAGAAGAACAAGAAGGAGGACGTGATAATTGATGACGATAATAATAATAATAATAATAAAGTCTCGTTATAACACTGTTCGAGCAATTCGTGATTTTATCTAATTTTCATACCAACGAGTATTTTCCAAATAAAAAATACGTAACTCATAAGGCTAATCACTTTTCATTTTTTTTTCCAAAAAAAAAATTCATGTAATTAACTCATGTGCTCGCGGTTGAACGTAAGTAATGGCTAAAAACTAGGGTACACTTTTGTAAGTTTCATTGTGGAAAAGGTGTTTGCATATATATATATTACATTTTATCCATGAACTATAGGTCATGTGTATGTTAGACTCTATGCTTTTAAATATGCAATTTTACCCCTTGAATTTTCTTAAATGTATAAATTGATCATACCTTTAATTTTTCAATCAATTGTTAATAAAAATATTTTCAATTTTTTAAAATATAGAATATCATGTTATACATTTAAAAAAATCCAAGGGGTTTGCACTTGTTCTAAACTTTAGAGGTATAATATTACTTTGATCAAAATGTATATTTGTAAAAAATTAAGAACTAAAGTGAATACCTAACGTTCAGGTGAAGTGCAATTTTTCCTAAAAAAATTTAATTTTGATGTACTAATCAAATATTATATAAAGTTATATGTGAGACTTTTAAAATAATGAATATGAGAAGTAATTGTTTTTGCTAGTATAGTAATGGATATGTGAGAGTCAACTGTTTCTATTAATGTAATGAACGTGAAAGTGAATTACTTTTAATGTACTAATAATATATAATTAGATAATAGTATAAATTTTAATATTATTAATTCGTTAAAATTAGATCTATGAAAGACTCATTAAAGATAAAATTGTGAATTCATATCGCATTATTTGCTCCTTAAAACCTGACTACAGATTAACTATAAACTTCGTGAACAGCACATGGAAGTAAATTCAGACCGCGCGTGGAAGTTGAGGACAAAAAAATCAATATAACTCGTATAATTAACGTGACACGCCTGGAAATATATATAGTGCACATTAGCATTGTCTTTTAGCCACCATTACGTACATACGCGAGTTGAAGAAAATCCCACAAACCCACAAGTCAAATAATCCGAGACTTATTAGTAACGACTAGTTTAAGAACAAAAAATATAGAAAACAAAGAAACCAGATAATAATAATAATAATAATTATAAATCCGAGACTCAAAGTCATGACACCATAGAAGCCATTGGGATCAAACTAATAGTGAGGAGTTTGATTAATTTATCATGAAATCATAGATTAATCAAATCTCATTGTATTTAATTTCCAATGTACTAAAAAAAAAAAAAAAAACATGACACCATGGCGCCTCTTGCTAATCCCATAACGTATATGAATTTGGCTCTATTTAATGCTCATGCCATCACACCTCCTCAGCATTATCATCAACTCTCTTCAGTCTTCACTCCCTTGAATCTTCGCTTCAATCATCACATCCTGCGAGGACATTATGGACATTCCATTAATCACAAACACATGATCCTCGCACCAAGTACCTTGTTTTGGACAACCAACGCATCCACATACGTTCACATTGTATACAAAACATACAAATCAAAGAGGAAAAAGAAAAACGGAAACTGAGTACCTAGTTTTGTTTGTTCCCTAAACACTCTAGTATTTTATGTACCATGCGGCGTTCGGTCATTTCAGGCTTCTTGTGTTTGGTTTTTTCGTGCACGATTTTGCATTCTTGTATTTTTAAATGCATTGCTACCCCTTTTTTCATTTTTAATCGTATATAGTTCAAAGCACTGTCACTGTGGTTTTATAATCTTCCTTTAATCATGCATCCAAGCTATGTTTTTCAGTGTCTACTCTATATATGATCTTCATCATAGTATTCAGTACAATGCAATACTAGGGCCACTTTTGTTAAAGTTTCTTTTGGTTCTTGTTCTTTATTCAGATACGCATTAACACCTGGAATCTTATGATTCTTCTCTTGCTACCTTTTCCTTCGGAAGCCAATGGTTTTGAGAGTGTCAGCAACGTGCATTGAGCTGGATCATACAGTATCTGAGTGACCGTTTCTTTTTGAGAAATGTTATCTGTATTCACAAAGTGTCTGACAGGATCGACACACTCTTATCTATCCTTAGATGATGCGAAACCCAAATTACAGATAACGCTACTCTTTCTCTTTTGGCTGTGTATGCACTTAAAGGTCTATAAGAAGTTACCTCACAGAAGCACAACACATTGCTCGTGAAAACAATTGTTTCCCTTTGAGGTTTGCATGCAATGATCATATTCATATCTACTCCTCCTTGTTGTTAGTGTATATGAAATTTTGCTTTTCTAAATTAAGTGTTCTTTTGAGTTAGTCTTCATTATAATTTCTAAGAGCACATGTTCATGGACTTGTATATTGTATCATTGAGCATGAACCATTTTGGTTTAATATTTTCCAAGTTTCAAGAGAATTTTTTCTTTTTTTCCTCAGCAGAGGAATAATGATTTTGCCATTTTACGTTACAGAATTTACAATTTGGTTTCGAGTAGAAAAAGGGAATGGAGAGTTTTTGGAGCATGTTTTGTGGGGAAGCTGGTTGTTCTGAAACTGGAGGAAAGCCTTGCGGCTATGATTTTAAGTTTTTGACAGATCCTTCCACATGTGTCAACCATTTGCTGATCATTTGCATTGATGTGCTGCTGCTGATCATGATCTCAATTCCATTGATCCAGAAGTCCTCACTGAAATCATCTCAGGGACTAATCCGGGTGCAAAGTTATTCGAAATTGCAGCTAGTGTCTGCCATAGCTAATGGCTCTCTTGGGTTGGTTCATTTCTGCTCAAGCATTTGGTTTTTAGAGGAGAATCTGAGGAAAAGCAGAACTGCTTTGCCTTTTGATTGGTGGTTGCTTGCATTCATTCAGGGATTCACATGGTTGTTAGTGGGCTTAACTACAAGTCTTTGGCTGAAACAACTCCCGAGAGTATGGTTATTGCTGTTTTCTGTCCTTGTCTTCTTGATTTCTGGCATTCTATGTGCTTTATCCTTGTTTTTTGCAATTAGTAGCAGAGAACTGTCCCTGAAAATAGCTTTAGATGTTCTATCTTTTCCAGGGGCAGTTTTATTGCTATTATGCACTTACAAGGAATCTAAGTGTAGAGACACTGATACAGACAACTATGAAAGCCTTTGTACCCCTTTAAATGATGAGTCCAACATAATTGATTCTGTTAGCCATGTCTCACTATTTTCCAGAGCTGGATTCTTCAGTAAGATGTCATTTTGGTGGTTGGATCCATTGATGAAAAGGGGTAACCAAAAAACACTACAGGAAGAAGAGATTCCGAAGTTGCGGGATGTAGATCGAGCTGAAAGTTGCTATTTGCTATTCCAAGACCAATTGAACAAGCAGAAACAGAAAGAACCATCATCACAGCCATCAGTTTTGAGGACAATAATCATGAGCCACTGGAAAGATATTTTGATATCAGGATTCTTTGCATTGCTGAAGGTGATCACTCTCATGTGGTCCTCTGCTTCTAAATTCCTTTATATTGGTTGCTGAGGGTCATGAGAGTTTCAAATATGAAGGCTATGTATTGGCCATATCATTGGTCTTTACAAAGATCATCGAATCCTTATCACAAAGGCAGTGGTACTTCCGCACCAGACTGATTGGTCTGAAAGTTAGATCACTTCTTATTGCAGCTATTTATAAAAAACAACTGAGGTTATCCAACGCTGCTAGATTGATGCACTCCGGTGGTGAGATAATGAATTATGTGAATGTGGATGCTTACAGAATTGGAGAATTTCCCTTTTGGTTTCACCAGACTTGGACAACAAGCGTCCAGCTATGTATTGCATTGGTAGTACTTTTTCGCGCTGTTGGGCTAGCAACATTTGCTTCATTAGCAGTGATAGTTCTCACTGTGCTTTGCAATACTCCACTTGCGAAGTTACAGCACACATTTCAGAGAAAACTTATGGTGGCACAAGATGAGAGATTGAAGGCTACGTCTGAGGCTCTTGTGAATATGAAAGTGTTGAAGCTATATGCGTGGGAAACCAATTTTAGAAATGCTATTGAGAGATTGAGGAATGTGGAGCTCAAAAGGTTGTCTGTAGTGCAATTAAGGAAGGCATATAGCAACTTTCTCTTTTGGGCCTCACCTGTTTTGGTCTCTGCTGCTTCCTTTGGGGCGTGTTACCTTCTTGACGTTCCTTTGCATGCAAATAATGTTTTCACTTTTGTGGCAACTTTACGCCTTGTTCAAGATCCAATCAGAACCATCCCTGATGTTATTGGGGTGGTCATTCAAGCAAAAGTTGCATTCTCCAGGATTGTAAAATTTCTTGAGGCTCCTGAACTTCACAATGAAAATGTCAGGAAGAGTTGTTTTAGTGATAATATCAGAGGCTCAATTTCAATCAATTCTGCCAACTTTTCATGGGAAGATAATGTAGCAAAACCAACACTGAGAAACATAAATTTGAAGGTTAGACCAGGGCAAAAGGTGGCTATCTGTGGAGAAGTTGGCTCTGGCAAATCAACCCTGTTAGCAGCAATTCTCAGAGAAGTTCGTATTACTCATGGAACTGTAAGCTCTTATCCCTTTTATGCTTATAGAAAGCACTCCAAACCTTGTGATCTATGATACTTTAATAATTTATAACTTGGATGAGTATTCCATTCTCTGCACACATCAGCTAGCACATAAATTCAAACTTATTTATTTGATTCTCTTTTCTGAATTGCAGATTGAAGTTTATGGGAAGTTTGCCTATGTTTCACAAACAGCATGGATACAGACAGGAACGATACGGGATAACATATTGTTTGGATCAGCAATGGATGCTCAAATGTATCAAGAAACACTTCACAGGTCTTCACTGGTGAAGGACCTTGAATTATTTCCCCATGGTGATCTCACTGAAATAGGGGAGAGAGGGGTTAACCTGAGCGGAGGCCAGAAGCAGCGGATTCAACTTGCTCGTGCTCTTTATCAGAATGCTGATATATATCTCTTGGATGATCCATTTAGTGCTGTTGATGCACATACTGCCACCAATTTATTTAATGTAATGACAACTTCTTTTCTTCAATTACTGCATTAATTTCTTCAGTGTTGTTCTTTACTGAAGGATGGATTTGAAATTTGGCAGGAATACATCATGGAAGGACTTGCAGGAAAGACTGTCTTGCTCGTGACACATCAAGTGGACTTTCTTCCAGCATTTGATTCTGTTTTGGTGATTTCCTTGTCTGCAAGCACTTCTTTTGTCATTGGTCTTTCTTTTTCTTCTCCTGCATCAAATTAATAACTGTAAAATTTGTCATGTTCAGGATATGTTTGGTTAAGGGGTAAAAATAGAGTATAAATTTTCATAAAAGAGCTCCATGTGTAAAATTATACATGAACCTCGTTCATAGAAAAGTTATGGCTTTTATGATCATTTTCTTATTCAAAATCATCAATGGACGACACTATTTCTTTGCTTGCAGTTAATGTCTGATGGGAAAATCCTACAAGCTGCTCCTTATCACCATCTCCTGACCTCGAGCCAAGAATTTCAAGATCTTGTCAATGCTCACAAAGAAACTGCCGGTTCTGACCAGCTTGGGATGTTACTTCTTCTCATGGACTTTCAAATAAGTCTAGGGAGATAAGTGAAACATATATGGAGAAGCAGTTTGAAGCATCACAAGGGGATCAACTGATAAAGCAAGAAGAGAGAGAAAAGGGAGACACAGGCTTCAAGCCTTACTTGCAGTATCTGAATCAAAACAAAGGATATATATTCTTCTCTGTGGCTGTTCTTTCTCACCTCACATTTGTGATTGGCCAGATATTGCAAAACTTATGGATGGCTGCTAATGTTGACGATCCTCATGTCAGCACATTGCAGTTGATTGTGGTGTACCTTGTGATTGGATTTATCTCAACATTTTTCTTGTTGATCAGAAGTCTTGTTGCAGTTACCTTGGGTCTTCAATCATCAAAATCTATATTTTTACAGCTACTGAACTCCCTTTTTCGTGCACCAGTCTCGTTTTATGACTCCACACCATTAGGAAGGATACTTAGCAGGGTAAGCACATTCAACAGTTTTTATTTTCTTCTTTATTGTTTCCCTCTTGCAATGGAAGTAATAGTAATTTGATTGTTGTTTCCTTTTTTAGGTCTCCTCGGATCTGACCATTGTTGACCTTGATGTCCCATTTAGCCTTGTTTTTGCCGTGGGAGCTACTAACACTTGTTATTCTAATCTTATAGTTTTAGCAGTCATTACTTGGCAAGTCTTGTGTATCTCTATTCCAATGGTTTATATAGCAATTCGCTTGCAGGTAACAAAAAGATTCTTGTTTCATTCAAATTTCAGTGATGATTTGGTGTTTACTTTCTGAAATTTACTTCAAGAAAGCCATCATTGTTAACCACATATTATTTTGAGGTTCAATTGCATGTCATCTCATCTTTCTTTTAAATCTTTTTAGAGAATTTAAAGTGTTCCTTCGTTGGTAAGTAAACATAATAAGAATGTTTTCTTTTATAGAGATACTACTTTGCCACTGCAAAAGAATTGATGCGGATGAACGGCACAACAAAATCCTACGTAGCTAATCATCTAGCTGAATCTGTTGCTGGGGCTGCGACAATAAGGGCTTTCGAGGAGGAACACCGTTTCTTTGTGAAGAATCTTGATCTCATTGATATCAATGCAAGTCCTTTCTTCCATACTTTTGCAGCAAATGAGTGGTTGATGCTACGGCTAGAAACAATCAGTGCAGTTGTCTTTGCATCAGCAGCACTTTCCATGGTGGTACTTCCACCTGGGACTTTCACCTCAGGTAAGACTAACTTCAGCAATTATTGCCTTTAAAAATGTCACTTTTTGGTGTCTCTAAATAGCTTGCAAATCATATCCCTTATGCAAGTATTTTTAATTTCAAATTCTGATGTTATTCCAGGATTCATTGGCATGGCTCTCTCTTATGGCCTTTCATTAAACTCCTCCCTAGTATTTGCAATTCAGAATCAATGCACTGTAGCAAACCAGATAATATCAGTGGAGAGGCTAAATCAATATATGCATATACCAAGTGAGGCCCCTGAAGTTATAGAAGGAAAACGTCCTCCTGCCAATTGGCCAGAAGTGGGAAAAGTAGAAATACGTGATTTGAAGGTACCTAGTTGTTTACTATTTTAAAACTTGTGGCATGCAGTTCAAGAGAAAAAGAATAAATGGGAGTTGAACTTAAGTACATAATTTGCTTGTTTATAATCCCAAAACAGATACGATATAGGCCTGATGCACCCCTTGTACTCCGGGGATCACATGCACGTTTGAAGGAGGGCACAAGATTGGCATTGTTGGCAGAACAGGTAGTGGGAAGTCCACTCTCATAGGTGCTTTGTTCCGTCTAGTGGAGCCAGCAGGCGGAAAGATCATAGTTGATGGCATTGATATTTGTTCCATTGGACTTCATGATTTGAGGTCACGTTTTGGTATCATACCTCAGGACCCTACTCTTTTCAATGGCACGGTCAGATACAACTTGGACCCCTTATCTCAACACTCTGATCATGAGATATGGGAGGTAATACCAATACCTAACAAGAAAGAAAATTTGAGTAAAAGGTTTATTTTGGTCTTGAAAATATATGTTTCACTTTAGCAGCTGAAATTTAAAAACTATCAATTTAATCATTGAATTTACAAAAGTTATTCAAGTTAGTCTCCATGATAAAGTCTGTGGGGGACTAATTCAAATTGACAAAAAAACTAATTTGAATTACATTTTGTAATTTTAGAGATTAAATTGATACTTTTAATTTTAAGGATTAAAATAAAATATGTATAAAATTTCAAGAACCAAAATAAACCTTTACTACATTTTCTGGTAGGTGATCTCTGCTTCGTAGATAGCATAGGTGGACTAATTGTTGCTTCCTTGTGAAGGTTCTTGGGAAGTGTCAGTTGAGAGAAGTTGTCCAGGACAAAGAAGAGGGATTGGACTCCTCAGGTGCACTTTCAAGCTTTGTTGTAAAAAACATTGCATTTGTCAGTTCTTTGTCTCATAATCTCATTGCTAGTGGCTACTATGAAAACTGTTGTTCAGTTGTTGAAGCTGGGGCAAACTGGAGCATGGGACAACGGCAACTATTCTGTTTGGGGCGTGCTCTTCTGAGGAGAAGTAGGATATTGGTGCTGGATGAAGCAACTGCATCAATTGACAATGCAACTGATTTGATTCTGCAGAAAACCATTGGGACAGAATTTGCAGATTGTACTGTAATCACTGTGGCACACAGGGTTCCAACTGTGATGGATTGCACTAAGGTTGCTGCCATCAGTGATGGTAAGTTGCGTCTTAACTACCCATTACCTTCATTAAGAACACACAATTTTTTAGACTAATCCATGACTCTTGCTAATGTTGACCTTAAACTATCCTATGCTAGTAAGTGCCCAAGGTAATGATTACAAACTAAGAGCTTATCAAACACCGCATGAGACTTTTAATATTGCCTAACAGAAAATGCTGGTTTATTTTAATGTAAGAGGATCTTGTTGAGTTCACCAAGTTAGATAATGTTATACAATAAAATATAAGGCGGTTGATTTGACATTTTAGCTTCTAGCACACTAAATTAAGGATGCATTTATTTTAGATTTTTAAAATAAGACATTATAAAACTTGGATTTTGAGTGCATTTGGATTGGCTTTTTATAAAAAAGCACTTATTTTTTTAAAAAAAGTCCTTCAATATACTTTTTAGAGTATTTGAATTAGCTTTTAAAAAAAAACACTTCAAATTAAAAAAGTGATAAAGTCACTTTTTTTTTAAGTTAGTGATATTCAGCTTTTAAAAAAATAGAAGCAAAATGATTTTTAATAAAATTATATTCCAAAACTATCATTTAATATTATTTATAATTACAACCCTATCTATTGATAAATTCTTAAAAGGATTTATTATTTCCCACTTCTCACAGTCACACACACACACACCTCATCTCCTCTCAGTCACTCACTCACACATCTTTGATAGGCCTACACTCCAACATTGTTCCTAGCTTCATTATTTTTTCATATTGTTCCCAACTTCATTGTTTTTTTAAGATATACCTACTGTCATTTATTTTATTTAGAGATGTCTCTAACCATATTAGGAGGACAAATAATATTGACCTTATTTTAAGGATTACATTGAGTCCATAGATGGCACTCATATAATTATTTATATACCTTGAAAAATAGACACGTTTTACCTATAGAAAATGATATATAAGCACTAATATATTGATTGTCTGGAATAGAAGAATTGGAGAATAGTATAAGGGGCTAGTTACTAATAAAATATGTCATTGGTATTTTTTACATTGTTAAAATTTTATTCTTGCACTTTTATGTGATTTGGTCTAAAAATAGTGATTTTATTTTTGTTTATCTAAACATATTTATAAGTATTTCTAATAATTAAAAGATCTTATTAGATTGTCTATTAAAACACAAAATAGTTTTTTCTAGAAGAAAAAACTTTACTAAAAAAGTTAAATAAAAAATACTTTTTTTAAAGTCAATCTAAATGCACTCTTTATATATGATTGAAAAAGTTAAAATTGATTTTCTTTTTGAAACTACTCTTTTTAACTTATAAAAAAACTGAAAATAATTTTTTTTATATTTTAATTTTTTAAAAAATTATTCAAATATACAAAAAATATTTTTTAAAAAATAAAAAAGTGATTTTGGCACCTTAAAACTCATCCAAACGAACCCTACGACATATAAGTTATGGTTGTGAGGTGGTTGATTTCATATTTAATCTTTTATCACAAAGATGTGAAGAAAAGGTTAGGTCGTCCTTTCGTTGTTTTCTCCTTAGAAAAATGAAAATTTGAGTGATTGTATATTTTTCAGGAGAACTGGTAGAGTATGATGAGCCCATGAACTCGATGAAGAGAGAAGGATCACTATTTGGACAGCTCGTTAAGGAATACTGGTCTCATTTTCAGTCTGCAGAATTGCATTGAAAGCTAGAAACATTTTCTTTTTCCCTTTTTTTTTTTTGGATGCAACCTTAGTGTCTCTTTTTATGGTATTTGTAGCAACTAGCAAGAACTCAACAAGGGTAACTAGAAGAACAATGTAAAATGCATTATGTAAGGACAAGCTTTCAGGAGTGGGATTTTTTTCATTTTTGGTCGATGAGAAGTGGGATTTAGAAAAGGAACAATAATAAGAAAAATGTTATTTGGATTCATCTTATGTGATACCCATTGACTCACACCTGAGGTGTCAAATGGATCAGTCCATCCATTTAACCCTAGCCCATGTGAGTCAAGGCCAAAAAGCCCACAGGGCCAAAAGTTCACATGGGCCTTGTGGCTGGACCTACTTATAAAATTTTAAAAATTCATCAACACTTAAAATAAGTCAGCCAATGGATTGGTCCATCTATGGGCTAGTCTCAACCCTCTATAAGTTAACATTTGCAATTATCTCCAACCCATACAATAAAATAAAATTATATATATATATATATATATATATATATATATATATATATCTATAGTAATAAAAGTTTAAAATAAACAAATAAAGATGGAATTTTATTTCGATAGTGTTATACATACTCCTTCCATAACTACTTCAAATGATATCTCTTACTTTAAAATGACACATGCAAATATATATAAGCATCAGGAAGTAACAACATAAAAGAAAAAGGGCGCGAGACAATGAGACAAACACCTTGTAGACCTTCAGCGCAACTAAGCTTAGTGGCAAAGCCATAACCGAAGATTTGCTCGAAACCCTCTGATGATGATCGAAATAGTGTCGTTGTGGGTCATACACGCCTCCAACATCCACCACTGCATCAAGGCCCAAAACCATTGGGTCTCTTGTTCTGACAACGTGGGAATTATAGAAGTGTTGTGAAAGTCGAAGCATGAAGGAGGCGAGTGCTTCAACACAATGAAAGGTTCCATTGTGAGTGCCCACGTGCTTAGCACCGAGCATGGAGAAAGCTAGAATGCCCTGACCCAGGACAAGATGTTTGCGGAATCTAAGTATTTGTGCCACACTCCTTCGAGCAAGCGAGCGTCAGCTTGATATGTTTTTTGGAAGAAAAAATGTTAAAGAAGTATAAATTAAATAAGCACTAAGATGGGGTTGGGTCATGGGTTAACGAATCTTAACCCACACATTTAGGGGGCTTATGTGGGTTAGGGCCAATAAAGCCCACTCATGTTGTGGGCCATATGGGGTTGAATCATGGGGGCTAGGGGCCAGCCCTAGGGCTATGGGCCTCTTTCAGCCTCTATTCACACCTCATCCACCATTGACCCCATTCAATGGTGAATGAGGTGTGAATTGGATGATATCCCACATTCCATAAGGACAAATAACACAACTCTAATAATAACACGTCAAAGGCTCACGACCTTGCCAAATATGTTGGGCCTATATATAATTTGTGGAACTTGAGATTTCCAAACTGGAGAGTTGCATTATTACCTGTTTTGTGGTGCAAGAGTTACATTTTTTTCCCCTTAAACCAAGGTATCTTCAGCCAAAGATATTTTTCTGAAACTAATATTTTCAATTGAAGGTAATAGTTAAAGTCCCTGTTACAAGGTTTAAACCCCTACATTACAGAATATACTTAATGATTATGATTATTGGTTGAATGGTCAACACCTATGGAATCGTTGGTTTCGCTTCTTTTGGGAAATATGTGTAATGATTATTGGGCCTTTGTAACTTTGGGTTGGGCGGCAGATGGCCCAAATTGAAGAGATCAAGCAGGGATAAAATACGTCAACATAGACTTAGATAGATAACGATTCGACCAAAACACAAAAAAAGAATTAGATAACGATTCGACACAAAAAAGAAGACAACTATATTTAACAAAAAACAATAACGATTTAGATAAAGATATAGAACTTTTTAATACTCCTTGACCCCAAAAAAAAAGAACTTTTTATACTCACGTTATATTAAAATTAATTTAAAAATATAACATAAAATTATTTTAAAAATAAACAAAATAAAAGAGAAGTGAAGGAGTTTTACTATATCATCCTCTCGTTAAAAAATAATCTTTCATTGTTTTTAAAATAAAATTAAATGAATGGAAGTTATTTTTTAAATTAAATAATTCTATCTTAGCAATTAATGGCGTAATTTTTTTTATTGATCATAGTGACTCCAGCCTAAAATTTCCTAAATAATTATTAAGATAAAACAAAATATCAATTAAAAAATGTAAAATATTAATTGGACAAGTAATAGACTATTTTATTATCATACATAACATGTGTTTTGAAACTAATGAAAAGAGTGTAAAATCTTATTGCTTTCCTTTTGCTTCCAAGTTCCAATTCATAAGATAAGGAAGGGATGCAAAAAATTTCAGTGCTAGAAAATCAGTTCAAATCGGTTTCTTCCTCTTTAAATTGATAGCAAAGAAAGATGGTCAAATGATTACGCCTTCTTGCTCTTCGTCAAAATCCCTTACGTCTCTTTGCTATATACATCGGATTTAATTCTTCTTCCTTTTGGTCTATGCGTGCATTATAGGTCATGCAAGTGGAGATAATAATGTTGAAGGAGAAAATTATGAATTGTTGATTTTTTGGTTAACACATACACACGCTTCACTTTTTCCACTCATTCACTATATTCAATAATGATAGAATGATGTCTCACACTCTTCTTAATTCAATCACTATCTAACAATCATAACAAATTCCCATCTTCCATTCTTTCTTTTTTTCCTAATATTGGCAGCTGAAACCAAATTGTTAAATATTTGGTAAATAACTTATCATGCATTCTTGGTTATGAATTTATCATCAAAGAAAGATGATAGCATTGGACAATAATGATGATTATGCTTTCGCTATTAGACCAATCACTTGATTTTGATTGTTTCTGCTCTCATTAATCGACTTGAGTGAATATCAACTTTTCATTTTCAAGGTTTTGATGTATGTCTTCCTAGCTTATTATCCACATTTTTGAATTGTAGTATTGACATGCTTGAAAATTTTCGTGAAATAAGAATGGGCTTGAAAGAAATCAGGGATTTAGATTAAAGCTAAATCGACGATTTTATTAATTTTGTGGATTTATTAAATAAATTTTGGGTCAAATTTTAAATAAAAAATTGATGAGTACTAATATTTCACAAATTTAAAGAGTGGCTACATGCTTGGTGACCTCAAATTGGAGCTTCTCATGTGAAAAAATTGGTGTCAGGAGAGTCATCCTCTGCTACAAAATTAAAAATAGTTATGTTGTTTATACTTATAGAATATGAAATATTATATCAACTCATATCTCGTCTATTATTAGATGATATGTAAATCACATTTAAATAAATGCATATCTCATTTAATAATAAATAAGATAGTTGATACAATATCTGACATGTCATTAATACAAATAATATTTTCCAACCAAACATAAAATCAATCATCTCAAAACATGTCACGGTCGTACTATCCACTTATTGATTGTAACCAACCAAACACTTAATTAATTATATATTCAGACATTCACTTCATCACTATTGAATATGATATTGACCTTCATTTTTTTCATCAATCCACTACATCCAATGGTAATAATTGAATATCTCAATTGGACATCTATTTTGATGTTGAAATAGCAATGCATTATATATTTAGCTTGGACCAAAAATACTATTTCAAAACATATAAATAAGTGTTCAATTTAGACACTCACTCTATTATCGTTAGATATGATGATCACCATAATTTTCTCTACTCATCTATCACATTCAAACACAATAGAGATTAGATATTCAATTTTAAATATTAGAAAAACATTTCTTTTAGCTGGAGTGCATTCGGCGGTGATCGGTCACGTTGGTTGACCAAGAACGGCCCACAAGCTGAGACCATCAGTTCATGTCCGTCCCTTGAGCAACAGTGCAAGTTAATAATGTTGTCGGAAAAGAATGGCAGCGACGAACCCGTGTCTACTTCGTCGAAGAATAAAGTGTTTTAAATTCTGGACTAGTTATGGAATTAATGCATCTAAATGGCGCAAACTTGAGGACTTTTATTGACAGGTATTTGAAGACATTGGTTTAAAAAATCAGAAGGACAACATTTTGATTACAAATAAAATTTTAAAATTCTTAATATATTAAATGGATTGAAATTTGAAAACAAGTAAAATTTTAAACTCAAAGTACTCATTAGCAAAATTCTGAAACATAATTAGGAATTGTTATAAGTTCTAACGAAGAGATTTGTTGTGAATGCATGTAAACTTCTAATTATGGCACTTATATTTCGTAACTATCGATCAGAGACGAATCCACCATACTGACGGTACGTGGGGGCTCATATGCTCTGACAAAAGTTTTAAAAAAATTTAATTAAAATATAGATATGTAAATTTTTGTCTCTCTACTACGGTGTATTTGATTGAGGTAAAAATTAAGTGTAAATTTTTATGAATAAGATATAAGTATAACCTCATTCACGAAAATTTACACTCAAATCAAATACATCCTTAAATATGACCTCTTACCAAAATTAGATAAGAATAAAAACAAGATATAACACACCTTATTTCTTATAATGTTTATATATTATTTTTGTCTATTATTAAAATTTCATGGATTTGTCACTGATTGATGAACCCTACTCTTATAAATCATCAAGGACTGAATTGCAGTGCAATAAGAATTATAAGCTGGAAGCAAAGAAAAGAAATTGAATTCTCTTGATGAAGCTAAGAACAAAGAAGATAGATAGAAATTAAAACTTGATGAATGTCACCTAAGAATTGAGTGATTACAAGAATGAATAAAATTGCTTGCTCAATACACATTACCATAGACTTATATAGCTATATGGATTTCTTAGCTTTGAATGCACCAACCAATATAAGTGTTTGGAAATAAACACATAATTTCCTACTTGCAAAAATAAGAGGAGTAACTATACCAGGAAAACAATGGCAACAATCAACACAATAAATCATAAATAATAGAAACAATGCACCAAGATTTTTAATGTGAAAAATTCTCAATGTGAGTGATAAAAATCACAGGATTAGACCAAAGAAATAACTCCACTATGATCAAATCAATACAAGAAAGTCTCAAATAAATGCACAAATTGTGCTAACAATGAGCTAAATCAACCAACCACCAATGCTTAAAATGAGAACAAATAAGATGATAGATACTCAAAAATAGAGCGTTGTACGATAATAGTATCTCACACTCCAGACTCTCAACGGTCTAGCCGTTAGAATGAAAAACCAGACATCCAAAACCTTCTGTCAAAGTTTCAACCCATTCAACAGTGAATGACTTCACAAATGCCAATTTACAGTGACATATTGTATTAAAAAAATGGTTCTCCAAACAAGAACAGAACCATTATGCGAAATCTATATCTCACACTCCAGACATCGTCTCGACGATCATACCGTTCAAATGAAGAGCCACCTGCAGAAACTTATTGTTAAAATTTTAGCCCAATCCAACGGTGAATGACTTTGCAAACTCCGATCTATGACAACTATTCACACTAAAAAAAATGAAAACAGGATGGTTGAGTCTCTCTTTCTTTCTCTCTATATGACTGATTTTTCACAAAATGATCTCACTCTCTACCCTGAGACCCATCTCAGTTAGATAGGTGAAGAATGAAGTGGACTTACTCAGTTTGGACTTTCTCTCACATAGAAAAGTCCAATATCCAACAATAAGTTCCACTCTGTACCAAAAACTAATAGTTATTAGTTGTGGCTAATTGATCTTCCCACGTTTATCATCATTATCATGTAAAAGTTTTGATTCATGATTTTATGAATATTATCTAAGTCCCCTCCATTAAACTGGTACCTTACAGAAATTTGTGCTTGCGGTATATTTTGTACAATTTCTCTAATAACAAAAAAAAATCAGATGATAAGGCTGATTACCAACCGAGCTTTGGTCTAATGTGAGCTAGTTCAACTGTTCAACACAATATGGTAAATAATGGTTGGAATCTCGATTAAAGAGTCATAATTTAAGCTCCATGCTATACCTAACAATTAACATGACTGACTCTCATTAAAGAATGCTACAATAGACGCGAGAAAAAGATTATAAGACTATTTTTATTCAAAATGCATGTTAATTGTTATAGTAAGATTCACCGCACTAACTTGTGGATGATCGATCAATATCAACAGGACTGGCTCAGAAAAAGAGAACGTGGATTTGCTTTTTGTCGCCATTGTGACTATAGCTAAATAATTACATCGTAATAAAGCCATGTGTCCGTAAATAGCACGGGCGCCTGGTGCTAGTTTTGGTACATTTCCACATCAAACCACATGCAAACAAAACAAAAAGTACCGATTTGACTTAAATGGATAAAAATAACAGCATTGCTAAACGTTACGAAAAAAAATTTCGTGAACAGAGTACGAATTCATGACCAGCGGTGGTTAAGTTTTAATAGTCAAGAATAAAAAATTGAAATGCGAGATATACATGTGATCAACGGCTCTACTTTTTCGCAGATGAATTCGTCGTTCACTTCAATTTCGTACTATTAAGCATTTTCGTAAAAACAATAATAATAAATGAGTAAATTCTCATTTTACTCCTCAAAACATGCACAAGGGGATAAATTTAAGTTTTCTATATATCCCTCGTAAAGGATAAATTAGTCCTTTTCTGTATACACATTCATATAATTAAAAAAAATACTGTATAAAAAGTCATTTTATTCCCTTATTGAAATTATGAGAAATTAACATGGGCCTTTCAAATTTTAAGCGAATAATTTATCTCTTAATATATTTATGAGGAAGCAAAATAGATATTTAGTCAAAACTCAAGTTTTTCTATTTTACTCATCAAGAAAAAAATATATAATGCAGACCTTTTTTTAAGAAGTGTTTTAACTAAGTCCATTAGTTTTGGGGAAAAAAATGGGGGGTGTTTGTTTGAATGCATGTCTTCACATTCCCCGGAATCTAAAAAGTGTAAGATTTTCATATTTAATACATAGTTTAAAAAATATTCTTAGGTAAATTACATTCTTGTGAATGAAAATTGACCAACTTTTATTCTCACTTCTCATCATGAGAAAGTAAGGTTCTCAAAGGAAGGGAATGCTTCTACAATTAAAAAGACCAAATTTTCCTTAATCTTAGATCCACCATTGCGGTTGTTGGAGCATTGCTACCATCAACGACCATTGCTGTCCACACCAAATCGCCTTGTCAACGCCAAGCACCACCAACACCAGACCTCTGCCACCACACTGGGTGTTAAGCAATCACCGTTAGTCATCGAACCATTGCCATTGTCCCTACCATTTTGTTGGGTACTTTTGAAAAAATATCCAATATTTCTAGGTATAATTTTTAAAATTCTTGAAATTTCAATCTATGTACCAAATGCGCCTAAACATCTTGCCTGAGAGTATTTATTGGAATGCTATTCCCTATAATATTATTTTCAAGAATGAAAAATCAAACATTAAAATAAATTCCTCCTTACTTATAAAAATAAAATTTTAATGTACTAATTACAATAAAATCTTTGAATTGTTTACTTTTATTCTTCAATTAGTATTCCTAAGTAATTTATTAACAATCTTTTTTATTTTTACAAATGTATTTAGTTTAATACCCTTGAATTTTAAAAAAAATTGTATTGGAAAATAATTTTTTAATTTTTAATAATTAAAAGTATTGAAAATTCTAAAATTTTTAACAAAACTTTTATTTTTTACCTTTTTTTTATCGTTTGCTCCATCTAATATTTCGGTTTCTTCATTTGGGAAAACTCTCCATATATGGGGTGCAAAAAATATTAATATTGACTTCAGTTTATGGTAATGATAATATTTTTTCACGTCTTTTTCACATCTGCAAGAGAGACTTGAGTTTGGATTAACAATTAAAAAGGTGGTTTAAATAAAAGTATTTATTGTAATTAATATCAATATCAATATATAGATATAAAAGACAACTTATCCAGATAAGGAAATCCAACATAGCAATTCCTTCTTTATTCCTCCTTAATTCAATTTGATTAAAAGAAAGTTAATTATTTAATTAAATAATTAAAATAATAACAAATATATTTAATGCATGATTTTAACATTTGTTTCAAATATTACGTTATTTGGATATTTATTAGATCAATCATTTATTACATTTATTTCAAATATTATATTTATTTAAACATTTAATGTATGATTTAAACATATAAACATACTTGATTTCAATTTTCATTCTCATAATGTTAATAATTATATATCAATCATTTCAATAAAAAAACTTGTTTTCTCAAAAATGATTAAAAAATGTAACAGATATTATTATTATTAGATCAATTATAAAATAATATTATTATATCAATCAAAAGAATAATTAATGATCCAAGCTTAAAAAATCTCCTTTTTTTTGTGCTTTGCCTATTATTGTCAATTTTGATTGGTGTTTATTGGTAAACTTTTGTTTCATTTTGTATTTGTGTGGATGCCGCAAATTTTATCCATTAAATATCTTTTAGATTTTAGATATACTTGACGGTTGCCCAAATATTATTTTATGGTTTATTATGTTATTTTTTTTACAATTAAAATGTTTGACTTATGCGGCATTAAGTTCATTAATATTTTGTTATGTTTTTCTTTGACATATTTTTTGATATTCACTCATGATATGGGTTCCATATTTATAACCCAAAAAATTAATTTATATTATTTATGATATCATGTTTAAATCAGTTTTTATATCATTTGAAAAGATTAATTTTTATTTGTAAATATTTAATTTAATAAACATAAATATGAAAAATATTTTAAATGATATTTTGAGGGCCAATTAAAGGTTAATAAATAAGCAGATAGTTCAGTAGCAATAATTTCCAAAATAATTCATTAATAAAATTTAAAAATATTTCCAATGTTAAGAGATACAAATCACAGATATTTCTCAAGAATTATGAAATAAAATATAACCTAAAAGTATAATAAAAGATACAAACATATTATGTTTATCAAAGTTTTCATAATTGATATATTTTTTCTACTAATATCAATTCTTTAATACTATGCTTTAATAATGTCAATTTCATGATATAATTTCCAATTTTTGTGAACCAAATTGGACAACTGATATCAATTGCTCTATCATTCTTATTTGACATTATATAATTTCCAATTTTTATCTAATTTAATATTAATTTTTTTGTATTACTGTTACTTAATATATCATATTAATATCATATAAAATTTCAATTTCTATCCAGAAAATAAGATTGTCATTATTGTTATATTTCAATTTCTATTTTTTTCTATTTGAAAATTTAATATCATATCAATTCAATATTTTTTTATTGAGATCAATTAAATAATATATTTAAATCAATTCAACAATGACTGTAATATAAATGATTAAATCCAAAATATTATCTAAATCTCAATTATATATATTGATTTCATTGAAAATTAAAATATTTATGAACCTAAAAAAAATTTGAGTTGTTTAAAAAATTAAGGTTTGACTTATATTACAATATAGTTATTTACGAAAATTATTTTAAAAGAACATTATTTACAAACCTAAAAAAACATGTATGAGATATAAATATAATATCCAGATAAATAAATAAATTAATCATAACCGTATTTTAATGGATAGAATATTATATTATTTGAAATGATTAATATGGATTAGTATAAATATTTAATTTAACTTATTTAAATAATAAAAATAAAGTTTTGAAATTTATTTTGACAACATAATTGTAGAGCAATTTACATACTTTTTAAAAATCATTTTATGCATTGTCCTTGATATTAAATTAAATCTCTCAAAAAACTTCAAACAAACATGAAATAAAATAAATTATCTAATTAATAATAAACAATGAGTATTTTATCATTGACAATATATAGACTTCCAATCATATAAAATAATAACAAATATAAATGAATAATACACGAATATTGCAATGTATATCAATTTGTTATATAATTTTAATTATTTGAATCTCTAAGTCATATCAAATTAATCTAATGTCAATTCTAATTTTATATCCAGAGATTTAATGTGATATTATTCTTATACTACAATCACTTTTTCTATTTGAAATTTAATCATTTGATATCAATTCAAAAGTTTCCTATTTTAAATCAAGTAGTTATTTTAAATAAATTTAATATTAAATGTACTTTAATTTTTATTAATATTATTATTTAAAATAATTAATATTGATTTATATAAATATTTAATTTAATTCATTCTAATATAAAAATATTTTAAAATATATGTATATATATTGTAAGAATAACATTTTAAAAACATATTTATACACTAAGAAGATACATGACTAACCAAACAAAAATATTTTAAAAAGAACTAATTAAGTTTATTTTGATCGAAACCATATTAAATTCTTATTTAGTAGAATATTGCACACATGACAAATAAAATTGTAGCATAATTTGTAAATAGCTAGGTGATGATACAAAATATATAATACATGGGTGATAATAAATCATCTTACATGGGGTGTTGCAAACATATAAATTGCATAGATGATTAGTATATTGAATGTAATGATTTATTATAAACAAAATATTATTTACCTTTTCATTAATATAAATGCAAGAAATTTAATTGCTCAAAAAACCAATATAATAAAAAATTTATAAGAATTTTACAACTTATACTTATTGGTACAATTTCATATCATAATTGTATTTAAGCAAATTGAGCAACAAAATACTCAATGGTACATCTTATAATATTATAATTATTCTTTATTAGGATTATTAATATATTTTTTAATATTTTGATACCTTAGAAGTATTGCACAAGTAAATATAGTTATTTATTTTCCAAAATTATATGTATGATAAATCATATAAAATTAATATATTATAATTTAATTCAATTTTTAATATATATATATATATATATATATATATATATTTACTCTATCAATTTCTTAAAATTTATAAATGTAAAATCCTGTGTATCGCACATGTAAAAAACTAGTTTTTAACTAATTTAAAATTTTAAAGTTTCAAAAATCAAATCCAATATATGTTATTAATTGTCACATTCTGATTCCATCTAAAAATATGTGATGATATCTTGATAAAATAAACAAGAGTCTTACTACCAAGTGTCTTAAAAATACTTGATAAGGGATAAAGAAAATAAAAATTTTAATAAAAAATAATTTTTTAAAGATTTCAGTACATTACGTGGGTTTCAATTGGCTTTTTTAAAAAAGTATTTTTTTCACTTAATTTTTTTCAGTTGAGCTTTTTTTTTTTATCGTAAAGGCTATTTTGTGTTTAGATAGACAATTTAACAAGTGATTTAAATTGTTAAAAATACTTATAAATATATTTGGATAAATAAAAATAAAAGTACTTTTTTGGACCAAATTAAATAAAAGGACAAAAACAAAAGTTTAACAATGTAAAAATACCAATGACGCATTTTGATGGTAATTGATTCCTTATACGATTTCTCAATTCTTCCATCAGAGACAACTAATACATTAGTGTTCATATGTCCGTTCCTACATATGAAAGATGTTTATTTTCAACAAGTACATGGATAGTTATATGAATGTTATCTATGAACCCAATGTAATTATTAAAATGAGGTTAATATCATTATTCCTCCCTAATATGATTAGGGACGTTTCTAAATAAAATAAAATTAATGAAAGCAAGTGTATCTTAAAATAAACAATAAACCTGGAAATAAAGTTAGAGTTTAGATTTATAAGATATGTGTGAGTGAGCGACCATAAGGAGATGGGGTGTGTGTGTGAGTATGAGTGTGAGGAGTAGGAAGAGACGAGTGTTTTTAGTTTTTAGAAATTTACTAATAGATAGAGTTGTAATTATAAATAATGCTGAGGATAGTTTTAGAATATAATTTTATTATAAATCATCACTTCTACTTCTACTTTTTTTTAGAAGCTAGGTATCACTAGCTTCTACAAAAAATGGTTCTACCACTTTTTTAATCTGAAGTGTTTTTTTAAAAAGCCAATCCAAACATTTTATATTAAAAATTTTAAACATTTCACTTGTGATTCAATAATAAGTGTTTTTAAGACACTAGGGAACAAAATTCATAAATAAATCTAACCTTTACTCATACGTTTCATTGAAGTTTAATTATGCTATAAAAATCGTAGAAATGAAATAAGATGTTTTGTTTGGGCAAAATTTTAAATTATTTTTCAGATAATATCACAACCCACAAGTGGGTGAGTCATTCTGCAGTTCTCCTAGAGCAAAACAACTCTTACTCTATGTCATATCTAATTCACTCATACATCATTTTATAATATTTTTCTCTCTTCATACATTTTTAAATATGATGGTTAGAATTCACCTAGAGTTAAGAAAAAAACACCTGCTCTGAGATCTATTTTTCCAAGTGGGTTTGTCATCATCTTGTTGTTCAATTCGCGTGGAAGCGCAATCTCATGACCGTGGCCTTGAACTGAATTGTCCCAATGCGCGCATCTTGTGT
This sequence comes from Dalbergia oliveri, assembly GCA_030441495.1. Lineage (NCBI taxonomy): Eukaryota > Viridiplantae > Streptophyta > Magnoliopsida > Fabales > Fabaceae > Dalbergia > Dalbergia oliveri. Next base: position 28,975,405 of record JAMLFY010000007.1, read on the forward strand.
GGGCAACATATTGCTATCATGCGTACTGTACAAAAACGAGTAAATGTCAAATGAATAAGTTAAAACAAAATTATGATCAATGAGTTTAGTTTGACTCATCTTGCACACTTGCAGGACTTGAAATAGTAATGTTCTGTTTTCTTTAAGTCATTTTTCATAACCTATAATTCAAAATGGACGGCATGCCAATCTTTCAACTTGTTTCTTTCAAACTAATTTTCCTAAAAGTTAAATCAAATGAGTTTAGATTGACTCACCTTGTTACTCTTGTAGACTTGTAGTAACTTGGGGACTTAAAAGGAGTAATATTTTTTCTTTTTTAAGTCATTTCAACTTATAATTCAAAATGCTTGGATGGCATGCGTGCCAACCTTTTCCTTTTTTTCTCTTTTGCACTTCTAAAGTAAACCAAAGGCACTCTTGTCTTTTTTTCCCTGGAAACTGTTCCAATATGTGATATGGAAATTGCGTGAGGACCATTTTTCCACTTGAGAGGGAATAAATACGAGTATTGCCATATATGAAGCACATATGTCTTCGTGAAGGAGAGGGAATAGAGAATCATTGCAGTTGGCATATGAGCCCATGCTCAAGCAAGTAAAAGCAAATGATGGATTGAGCTCATTGAAGGGTGGATCATGTACCACTTAGATCAGCACTTTCACCAATTATATGGTATTTACTAGGGATATCAAATAAATGAATAGTACCCAAATATGCAAAACATACTATGAGATGATAAATTTTTATTGATCTCTTAATTTACTTCCTAACCAATCAATATTTAGTCAACGTTTTTTAAATATTAGTGTTTATTATTAATTTTTATAATTTATTACTGCTCAACACCCTCAAAAAAGAGTGGAGCGAGAATTACAAATAAAAAAAAACAAGGAGTTGAAGGTGAAACACCAATACAATACCAAAGAGAACCAGCATATGGAACGAGTAGCGCCATAAGAAATAACAATACAAGAAACTATGATTATTTGCTCAAAAGCACCTTGAGCTCCCATTCTCTCATCCTCTTCGACATTGCCATCAAGAAAGGAGAGATGCGCTGAAAATAAGTGAGCAACTAAGAAACCATCAAACGCATCCCTTGGTACCTGCAACAACACTTTGTATCCTGATAAGATATATATATACACACACACACACATAAAATATTCAAACTTCATTTAACAAATATGTAAATTTAATAAAATTTTCAATTCATCCCTAATCTAAATCTAAGTTTCTTATAAACATGTTGGTGGATTGGTGTTACACTCTAAAATAGTCTTTTATTTTGTTGGGAATATATTAGGAATGGTTAGTTAGTTGGTTAGAGATAATAGTGGGTTATTAACTAGTTATTTTGGCTATAAATAAGAAGATTGACTCATTATAAATATATTATGGAATAATCAAATAGTGAATTCTTATGGAATTATTGAACTTGGAGAATTAGAGTTGAATATAGTTGTATCAATTAGCCAACCAAATTGGACCCAATCCGTCCTTCTAAATGTCTCCGTCAAGGGGATCCCATGTCTCCCTATCTGTTTGTCTTGTATATGGAGAAGCTTTTGGTCATGATCCATAAAAGGGTAGCGAGTGGTTTGTGGACGCCTATTCACTTTTCTAGGGGAGGGCCTGAGATTTCCCATTTGTTGTTTACTGATGATGTACTTCTTTTTTATAAAGATAAAAAGTCTAGGTTCGTTGTGTAATAGGCATGATGGAAGATTTTTGCAAGATGTTAGGCCTTTATATTAATTTTGAAAAATCCCAAGCTTTAGCATCTAAAAGTTTACCTCGTACGAAGCAGGAATCTATTAGTTATTGTTCTGCTATCGTTTACAGGGTCCTTGGGCGCTATTTGGGTATTTAGCTTGCTCAAGGAAGGGTTACATGGGCTATCTTTAATCCACTCATGGAGAAATTTGAAACAAAGTTGGCAGCATGGAAGAAGAATCTACTCAACATGGCAGGGCATATATGTCTAGCCAAGTCAGTGTTAAATTCCCTCCCAGTGTACACAATGCAGACTACTAGGTTCCTCAACAAGTTTGTAATTCTATTGACTGTTATGTTAGAAATTTTGTTTGGGGATCACATACTCAAGGCCACGGGTTCCATCCTATTTCTTGGGAAGTCGTAACTAAGCCTAAGGCTTTGGGGGACTAGGAATTCAGCGAGCTAGACAATGCAATGTTGTGCTTCCGAGGAAACTTGTTTCAACTTTGACTAATCAACAAATTGATCATTTTCGGGCATGGGTTCTCATAGCGAAATATCTGCCTCATGGGAATATCTTTAATCCTTCTAAGCTCCAACAAGTTGTATTTATGGCGTAGTATTTTGAAGGCCGTTGTTAGCTCAAGGAAGGCTTCTCCTTTTCCCCAAGATCAGGAGAGGTTTCAATGTGGTTTGATACTTGGTTCCATGGGAAGAAGCTGGACATTGTGAATTTGGTGCATATTTCTAATCTTAACTTACAAATACGTGACTTGTAGGCTAAAGATTCCTATCAGTTTAATAGACTCTATACGCAGATTCCTTTAGATGCTCAATTGTTCCTTCAAATGATCACTTTCTCTTTGTGGGTCTTGTGATCCTGCCTGGCCTTGGAATGCGCAAGAGTCCGGTGTTTGTACGTCATATGGTAGTTATGCTTGGCTATTGGGGTGTCATGTTGTGACGGAAAATGATTTCTGGTGGCACTGGATTTGGAAATTAAATGTTCCTGAAAAGTTTCGTCTTCTTATTTGGAAAATTAAGCATGGTGCATTACCTACTAATAAATTTCACTTTCAACGCCATGTTGCCTCCTCACCTTGTGCTCTCGTTGTCATGGCGGGATGAGGATATCATTCATTGTGTTCAGGATTATTGTTATTCTTGTGAGATTTGGTGCTCTTTGAGATTTGGTTTAGATAGCAACTTCTTCCTCGAGGATTTAGATACGTGGCTGGAGCATCACATACGAAATTATTTTAATATTAACTTTGTTGTTACTTTGTGGTGGGTTTGGAGAAGGCGTAATCAGTTGGTGCTATGGATAGACTGGTTGAGCAATTATATTTTGTCTAATGTTGTTTCTTTGATCAGGAGTATCATTAATTTATCTAGCAGGATAACTGCAGTGCCAAACAATTTACCTCGGGAAGTTTGGTGGCAGAAACCCAATAATGGAGTGACAAAGATTAATACAGATGGAAGTCGGGCTGGCACTAATATTGAAGCTCGAGTTGGCTTTGGAGGTGTTTTTAGGGATGATTATGGGGGCTAGCGTGGTGGATTTTCTAGTTCCTTGGGAATGTCTCTATTTTATTTGCTGAACTTTGGGCAATTAGATACGGATTGCTACTTGCTTGGGACATTGACTTCCGTAACATTTGGTGCGATAGTGATTCTCTTCATGTGGTTACACTTATTGCGGATGGAAGATAGGATAACCACCATAAGTGTGATGTCCTCCTTGTGGACATTTGTTCCTTGATGACTCATTAATGAGTTGTGACCATCACCCACGTTCTAAATGAAGCAAATCATTGTGCGGATTTAATGGCTAAGAAAGGCGGTCCTGGGTCGATGGACTCAGTTTTAGACTGACCCTCCTCATGAGTTGTTGCATAGATTGCATAAAGATTCTATTGGGCATCGATTTGTGCGAGTTTAGTTCTGCTTTGTTTGTTTCCTTTATCTTGTAGCCAAAAAAAATTGGCCACCGCGTTAAACACCTCTCCTGGAATTCTTTATTCCCACCCCCTGTTGAATTCTTCTTGCAATTCATGGTGCCCAGGTTTTCCTCAAGTGGAGTAGTTGCCTCAAATGCAATCTCTACCCGCTCCCTTCCCTCACATTCTTCTTAATTCAATCACTATATAACAATCATAACAAATTCACATCTTCCATTCTTTCTTTTTTCCTAATATTTGCAGCTGGAATTTATTCTTGGTTATGGATTTATCATTAAAGAAAAATAATAGCATTGGACAATCAAATGATGATTATGCTTTCATTTGCACAGCTATTAGACCAACTATTTGATTTTGATTGTTTCTGCTCTCATTGAGGAAGTAGAGTGAATATCAAATTTTCATTTTCAATGTTTTGATGTATGTCTTCCTATCTCATTATCCACAATTTTTTTTATTGTATTATTGACATGCTTGAAAAAAGAAATTAGGATTTAGATTAAAGATATAAATCAAGAATTTTATTAAGTTTGTGGATTTATTAAATAAAATTTGGGGTCAAATTTTTTTTAAAAATTGATTGATATTGATATTTTACAAATGCTAACTGAATGAGGAATATTGAAGGTTCACGTAAATTAAAAGAGTAATAAAAACTTAGTCATCTATCAATTTATGATCAATTAGAGTAGCTATATGCTTCTTTTCTTTAATCAGTGCCTTAGATTTGAGCTTTTCATATAAAAAATGGGTGTCAGGAAAGCCATACCCTCCCAAATAACTAAAAATAAAATTAGTCATCTCAAATAAAATTAGTCTCTCAAAATAGGTAGTGATACTATCCATTTATTGGTTGTACCCAATCAAACATATAATTAATTATATGCGCCTTTTGTTCATAAATAACTGTCCAGTTTTAAATGTGTTTAGAAATTAAGAGAATAATTAATAATATCTCAATATTAATAAAAGTTATATGTACTTTATAATATTACTCTTGATACTTTTTACTAAGAGTGCATTTAATAGAAAAAGGAAAATAAATTAATAAGGAGTGTAATTAAAAAAAATTAATAAATATTATCTAAAATTTTTAAATAAATAATTATTTATAAAAAAAATAAAATTTTATATTAAATAATTATGTGTGAATGGGGGGAGTATATAGCTGGAGCCAATTACGGGATGGTTGGTCACGTTATTGACCAAAAACGGCCCACAAGCTGAGACCATCAGTCCATGTCTGTCCCTCGAGCAACACTGCAAGTTAATAATGTTATCGAAACTCAGACCAAAAAAACAATAATGATGTTATCGAAAACAAATGGCAGCGACGAATCCGTGCCTACTTCATCGAAGAATGAAGTGTTTTAATTTCTGGAGCAGTTATGGAATTAATGCATCCAAAGAGCACAAACTTCAGGACTTTTATTGACAAGTTAAAAAAGTTAAACGGACAACATTTTGATTAAAAATAAAATTTTAAATTTTAGTACATAGGATGGATTGAAATTTGCACAATCAAAATTTTAAAGTTAAATATTATATTTATTATTCGATAAGTGTTTATCTATAAAATTTTATTTTTTTTTATTTTAAAAATTCTAGACAATATTAATTACCTTTTATATATGAACAGTGATAATAAAAACCCGGGCGCATGTATGTCTTAAAACATGTGACAATATATTAATCATTGATTTTTATATAATATATATATATTATAATTTTAAATTATGTTTTAAATCATTATTATCAATATGTTGCCATACTTAGAATTTATTATAAATTCAAATTTATATTAACAATAATCAGATTTTTTTATTATAGGAGAGCGCGTAAGTTTTCAAAATAAAGAGGAAGATAGACATGTTTGGTGATGCATGTGCATAGATGAGCAGTGGAATTTCATATGAATATTCTAACTGACTTGAGTTTATGACAATTTCAATGTTTTTTATTCCAAGTACATTAACCAGGGGAGTTAGATTTGATGATCTTTTGGTGGTACTCGATGGAGTCATATATGCTGATAGTGACTTAGAATATATATGTGTGTGTGTGTGTTTTCTTGCTTTTTCCGCCCCTATTTTATGCTGACTTTTTTTTTTTTTTCACATCTGTTTTCTTTTGAACTCATGTGGACAGTTAGAGCGACTCCAATGCGTCCCACTTCAAGTCCCAGTTTGCTTCAATTGGTGGGATAGGACGATCCTATTTTGATTGGCTGCATTTGAGCATTCATGCAAACTGGGAAGCGTCCATCCTCCCCTGGACCGTCCCAAATTTAAAGTTAACATTTTTTAATTTTTATAATATCACTTTTAGTATTTATAATAATTTTTAATATATTTTTTAAATTTTAAAAAAATGTATAAAAGTGGAATTAAAATTGAAATTTTTCATTGGAGCGAGTGATCCCAAATTCAGTTCCACTCATTTTTATGATGCATTACATATGTGACAAGTGATAAGGTTAAAGTTGGGATCTAACTTGGAATTTAACATGGGAGGTGCTCTTGTTTTCTTACCTTCTCTCTTGTTGAGAGCATTCGAGTTCAATATTAACAATTGAAAAAGGTTGTTTAAATAAAATTATTTACTGTAATTTTTATCTAATTTACAATTTTAAAGTTTCAAAAACTAAATCGAATATATGTTATTAATTGTCGCATTGTGATTCCATCTAAAAAATGTGATGATATCTCGATAAAATAAACAAGGGTCTTACTACCGAGTGTCATAAAAATACTTGGTAAGGGATCAAGAAAATAAAAATTTTAATACAAATAATTTTTTAAAGATTTCAGTACATTGAGACTCTTGGTAACAAAATTCAATAAATTAATCTAACCTTTACTCATACTTTTCATTGAAGTTTAATTATACCATGAAAATCGTAGAAATGAAATAAAAAATGTTTTGTTTAGGCAAACTTTTTAAATTATTTTTCAGATAATGTCACAACCCACAAGTGGGTGAGTCATTCTGCGGTGCTTTTTAGAGCAAAAACAACTCTTTATGTCATACCTAATTCATTCATGCATCACTTTATAATACTTTTCTCTCTCATACATTTTTAAATATGACGGTTAGAATTCACCTAGGGTTAAAGAAAAAAGTGGTGATATATGTTTAGGGTTAAAGAAAAGAGCTAAAGCACTTGGTCTAAGATCTATTTTTCCAAGTGGGTTTGTCATCATTTTGTTGTTCCATTCGTGCGGAAGCACAATCTGATGACGGTGGCCTTGAACTGAATTGTCCCAATCCGCGCGCGCATCTTGTGAGGGCAACATCTTACTAGTTATGAGTACTGTACTCAAACGAGTAAATGTCAAATGAGTAAGTTAAAACAAAATTATGATCAAATGAGTTTTTTCGGTTTGACTCATCTTGAACGCTTGTAGAAACTTGAGGACTTAATTAAAAGAGCAATATTTTCTCTTTCTTTAAGTTATTTTTCAGGCTCCGTTTTACGTATTATCACTCCCACTAAACTATTCTTTTATTTAATTATCCTAAAATACTCTTTTTTTTAATTTCATAATTAAAATAATTATATATGGTTAGTTCAATATTACTCAAACTCATTATTAATAATATTTTTCAAATATTATTTTAATATTATATTATTTGTGATTCTATTTCTATGCTTAAAATCTTTCATAATAATTTTATATAAATCTATTATTATATTTGTTTACTTAATTATACCATTTTATTTCATCAAATCCTTATTTTTTCAAAAAAAAATTATCAATTTTGTTTTTCTATGTAGCATAATCCATCAGATAAAATGTACAACAATCTTTTTGTTTTTTTAACACTTTTGGGTCTTGATTGATATTTTTTTATTTTCTTTGTTCTTTTTAATAAATTTTGAGGCTAAGCCCTAAATGATCAACAACGAAAAAAGAAAAGGCTACGCTAACTTGACATTCTGGAACTAAGTGTAAGTGAGTATAATTAGCTAATAGATCCACACAAGAGTTCCCTTATAGTTTCCTAAATAAACTTCAGTCTCACTAATGACATTGATTACAGAATATACAATTGCATTTGAGTTATATATTATGTTGACTCTTATGAGTACCATAACCATTATCCAATAAATAGATATAGTTTGTCTTTTAAGAATGAAAACAAAAATTGAACACTTTAATAAAAATTAAGTGGTTGATGCAACGAATACTAATATAATATAATGTGTTTATTTTATATTAGATCAAATTATACAAATGTTAGATGGTACAATAATGTGCATTGTAATTTAATTTTTTCTTTTTATTATTATTTTTATAGTTAATTTTGATATACTGGGTCATTCAATTAAATTTTTTTTATTTTGTGTTACCTTCTAAATAGCTGGTGTAAATTTTTTTGCATATCAATATATTAAAATTAAATTCTTCTATTACCTAACATATTTATTACTATATTATTAGATAATTATTGTACTATAAAAAATTAAACAGTGATGTAATATATACATCAAAAAAAAAACACACACACAAACACATATATAATAATAATAATAATAAAGGTTAAATATTTTTAAGTTACGTTAAGTAAACTAATATAGCAATAAATTTATACAAAATTATTATAAATTTTTTTCACCAAATGAGTTTTAATAACATTGGACTAATAATATATAATTAATTTAATTGTAAAGGAGAAAAAAGGACATTTTAGGGCAACTATATTAAAGAGTGATTTAATGGGAGTGACAATAACCACTCTCCATTTATCATAACTTACAATTCAAAATGGACAACATTCCAATCTTTCAACTTATTTCTTTCAAAATATGTTTCTTAAAAGTTAAATCAATGAGTCAAGTTAAAACAAAATTACAATCAAATGAGTTTATGTTGTTGACTCCTCTTGTTACTCTTGTAGACTTGTAGTAATTTGTGGACTTAAAAGGAGTACTATTTTCTCTTTTTAAGCCATTTTAAAATATAATTCAAAATGTATGGATGACAATCTTTTTCTTTTTTCTTTGCACTTCTATTTAAACCAAACAAAAATGTTATTTTAATATATAAAAAATGAATGTCTATTGAGACACTAACTTTATTACCATCAGATATGATGATGATCCCCACTCATCCTTAACATCTATCACATCCAATGGTTATAATAAATAAAGTGAGTGTGAGACACTCACTTTTTGAGTGGTAGAATAACATTACAACCCCAAACCAAAAGCACTCTTTTCCTTTTAAACTAGCTCCAAATCTGGCTAACTGTTCCAATATGTGATATGGAAATTGCGTGAGGACCATTTTTCCACTTGAGAGGGAATAAATTCAGTATTGCCATATATGAAGTATATATGTCTTCGTGAAGGAGAGGGAATGGAGAATCATTGCAGTTGGCATATGAGTCCATGCACAAGCAAGGAAAAGCAAATGATGGATTGAACTCATTGAAGGGTGGTTCACGTTCCACTTAGATCAGCACTTTCACGAATAAGATCGATCTCTGTGTCATCCTCAACTTCCACATGTGAGATCTTCGAGCATCAACCAATTAATGTTCTTTCAACCTCCATGGGTAAAGTCTAAGCATTTTATTTAGTCCTTTTCTACGGTTTGTATATATTGATTCCTCACAATGAATGTAAGGAAGATTTAAAACTTAAAATAGGTACAAACCTTTTTGAATTCAATGAGGATTCATCTACAAAAGTTGTAGAATTTATAGTTTGGACGGAGAAATCTTAGAGAGTAATGAGTTTTTCTGATAGGATTTTAAAAAACTTAGTATGAAATAAGAAATTTCTTATTTGGATACTAATATAAAGGAATTTTAAAATTACAAATATTTTTATGAGTTACTTTTAAAAGTTGAAAAGACTGAATTCAAATTCTCTCTTTGAGAGAATTCTGAAATTTCCTCTAATCATTGTCTCTCAACTCTCACTTTCGCCAAGTCTACTTTCATTCATCAACCATTAGCTGGTAATTACTCAAAGTCAGTCGTTTGCTGCCTACCTAGCTACCTCCAATGCAGCCCACTAGCTACCGATCATCGCCCATTCGTAGCTAGTCACTCGCTGAGTCTCAATCTCTTAGCGCCAGAGGGCGTCATCCATTGTTCACTACTAGTTGTCGATTATCTGTCGCCTACCATCCGTCGCACCATTCGCTTGTCAACCTACCATCCACTACCATCATTTGGTGCCTACCATCTGCTCTTATCCTTAAAGAATGCTATATAATTCTATGCAAACAACATATTTTGTGAATGAAGTAATTAATGGACGCTATAGGCATCTAAGAGAAAACAATGGAGTTTGAGGGGAAAACAAACTAAAGTGGTGGGTCTCATGTGTTTGGATCTTTAAGTGACTTGAATTTTACGAGGTTTAAATAACATTTTAAGCATTGGGACAAATCAACTAAAGATAACAAAGATGCATATCCGCAAAGAAAAAAAAAAAGGAACATAGAGACCCAGTATGAGTTTATTGGCCAAGACTATAGTGTACCACTAAGTAAAGTATGATTTGTCACATATTAAGCATTTATCCACATTTAGAAATGTGATTAAATACGTTAAAAATATAATAAATAAATTTAACCATGCTTTTCAATATTTAGCCACACTTTATAAATATGGCTAAATGCAATTAGTGTATGATATCCTATATTTCACCTGGTGTGTCATATATAAAACCAATATGAATAAATATTATTCAAAATCTAAAACTAAATGGACCCCACCCAAACCACTATAAATTAAATTATTTGGATTTGATTTTTCCCTCAAAATTAGTCCTAGCCGAACTACTAATCTAGCCTAATTTTATGAAAGACAAAAGTAAGTGATTTGTCTCCTAATTTATTTTTCATTTTAAATTCTTTCCTCTAAGAAGTTAATTATCCAAATTTGTCATCTGACTTTAAAAAGTAAACATATTTATCCTCTTTAAAAGCATCATTTGCTATATCAAACAAATTACCCTAAATAAAGTCACTATTAATTTAATATTGAGAGTGTAGATAGTATGTATGGTAGTGTTTGTTTTTGTCTTTTGGACAAATATAGAGACAAATCCTGGAGATATAAATTCATTTGGTGGTAAGGAAAATGAGATAAATTTTTTTTTTATTCCAATAATAGAAAAAATAAAATTTCTGTATTTTCAAAATTTGGAGACAAGTGAAGATAAGATATGAAGACAAAAATTTAATTTTTTTTCTAATAATATTCTTATACATAATTAATATTTATGTTGCTATCTCTATCTTCACTGTCCCTATATTTTTATCTCTGTTTTATTATTAAATGCTACCTATGAGATCATACATTTAAATATTATTGTAAACAATGTAATTTCAAAAATTAATTAAAAAAACTAAATGCCATCTAATCTAGTTGGCAGAAGTAGTACATAATGATTTCGTATGTGACAAGTCATTCCTTCAACTTTAGCAGCGAAAAAAAGTCACCTTTAACTTTGACACCGATCAATCAACATTAATTAATTAACATGTAACACCTGACCGGTCACACCACCGGAAATTTGTGCGGAACAAATTTCAATAGGGCTAATCCGTTTTGGATACTCTCCTTATTGAATTTAAATATTCAATGGCGCAAACAGTGAAACTGCTAAAGAAAATTGAAAACATATATAAGGGCTCCCCCACCAAACTTTGCCACGTATAGTTTGGGGTGAAAATAGATCACGCTACTTATAAAGGGTGCTTAATCTAGTTTACATTTAGTTAAGGGCTATTCAATAAATAAGATAGGTTAAAACTTTTTCAAAAATTTTCTTAGTTAATTAGGTCATATTTCTGATAATAAAAATAACCTATTAAGTTAACAGACTAATTTACTTATATTATTATTATTATTTAAATATCTAATGATAATAAAAATATTTTAATATATTTAAGAATATAGTTCTTAATTTATTTAAATTTTTTAGTCTCTTTAAAAATATATTTTTTGATATATTTAGTAGTATTTTGATTTAGTTAAGAGTAGGGTTTTAATTTTTTGAAAAATATTTTATAACTAAATGGACCTCTAAATAAATTTTTAGGTCAAATCAGACTTTTGAAAAAGACAAACTAAAATTATAAAAAAGACTTATATCAAATAATAGACAAGACTCAAATTTTATTTTAAAAATACATACCCAACTTATTTAAACTAAAGCTTGACTTAACTGAGACTATTTCCATCCCTACGTATGGCTCCCTCTGCAAATGAACTCGCATGATTGACCCAAAAAAAAAACAACTCACACGACCAGGATGGGCGATGAGGCAAGCACAACGATCGCCCTCTCCCGTGTCTATTTAAGTTCTCGAAAAGGCAATTTTATGATATGATTATTTTTAAAAAATAAAATTATTTTGAATTGGTATTCTCAAATGGGTATTCTTTTTTTTTTTGGTATGCAAATGGGCATTCTTCTAATAATAGACCCGACTCGTCTTTGTTGTTATTATATTTTTTCTGAAAATGTAATTATGTTTTAGATTTTTTGATAAATTCTTTATCTCATTTTTTTGTTTGTTCAATTTGAAATTTTTAACTAACGATAATTTGGTTTAATATACTATCTATGTTAAAGTATTTTATGTTGACATGATCTAATTATGTTATGTTGGCTAGAGGGTCTTGTAAAAATAATATTTACCCTTTTATAAAAGTTTATCTTGAAGTGGAATTAAAACTTTTTTTATTTTTAATATTTTAAAAATTATATTGATCCCTAATAAGATTTTTAATATAAGACCTTATTACATACTATTCAAAATATTCATTTTAACAAAATTAAAAAATTTAAAAACTCTTATACATTGATAATGTATTAATCTCATTAAACTAAATAGTTATTAAAATAGAAATTTTGACAATAAGTACAAATTTCTAAATATATGAATTAACCTAATGAATTATAATTTACAAAAAGATTTAAATTTATTTTGATATTTTTTAAAAATAAGTTAAAATTAATTTTCCATCCTTTAAAGGAAATTTGGAACATCAATATTTTTTAATATATTATGTTTTTTAAATTTAAAAGTTGCTAATTAACTTTTTATGCAATAAAATATTTATAAGGAAAAAAAATTCTTAAAATATTAACAATAACCAAAAACAAAATATGTATTACTCTTCATGATCAAATGCATATTCTAATAAAATATTTTCAGAGACCTAAATTTTAACAGTTAAGGGTCATAATATTTTTATTTTAAAAAAACAAAATTTAAAAAAATTATTAGAAACAAAACAAAACAAAAACAATATATATATATATATATATAAGAGAGAAGAAGAAGAGAAAACATATTTAAATCTTATTAAATCATATGATATTGATAATGAAAAAAAAATTATACTACCAAACTTTAAGTAAAATCTATATAGTATATTTATTCCAATTAATAATAATTATTGAACGTTTTTGTATTACATAATATATATGATGTCAAACTCTATCAAAATAATGCTTAAACTAATTAATAAAAATAATGTTCAAAAGGTTGTAGTAAATTTTTTTTATTTTAACAATTAGAATAAGCTAGCATAAATTATAATCATGCATTAAATCATACCAATATCACGTAATTTAATAAAAATAATTCTATATGGTATTTTTATAACTGATATATACTAATATGAGAAAACAAATAAATTTATTTGTATCCTATTCATAGAATTTTAAAGTAGACTTTAAGTTATTTTTATTTAGATAGCAATTCCCTTGGAAAATTCTGAATTGTTCTGAATTAATTTCGTGTTAATTTTTATATTGAATTTGCCTTTGCGGAATTTAATATATTAAATTTGTTACATTGAATTTGCCTTTGATTAAATTCTATACTGAAAATATCATATTACGTAATTTTTTTCAAAATACTATATTAATATAAATGTATCACTCAAATGTTACATGTGAAAAAAAAAAAAAATAGAGTGAATTTAACGACATGATTAAATTTACATCGCATATAAATAAATAAAAGGCATAATGACACATGCAGGAGATTAAAAACTGAATTAAAATATAGATTTTTTATTTTTGTTAATGTGTAATCATGAAATTCAGAGAGTGAGTGGACAAGCAAAAGCCATTGACAGTCACAGGCCATGGTCCACGTAAATGAACAACGAAATGCGGACAAAACCACATGTGATGCAGGTTTTCTATTTCTTTGTGGTATAGTACATGTGGTGCCGTAGATGTGACATAGCAAAAATGATGTAAAAAGTTTGACTTACAAAGCATTTAATTTTTCATTTAATTTTTATAATTTTTAACCAAATAATCATATATATATATATATATATATATATATATATATAAAGATAGAATTTAATTATTGTTGACAAAAGATCATGATCCTCTTAATGAAAAACTTTATTTGTATTTAATGAATATCCATATACTACATCGAATAACTGTGTATAAAAAACATAAGCCCCTCTTGATTTAGACACAGTAATACAATTAAGGGCAAAATAATTGATTATTTATTTTAACTTATTTTTTAAAAAATTTACACTTAAATAATGAATGTTCTGATTTCATACTTTAAATACACATATATTTTTTTAAAATGTAAATAATAATATTTAAATTTGTTTTCTAACTTTAAAATAGAAACGTTTAATCATTTTGTGTATGTTGTATATTGCATTAGAAACTTAAAAACTAAAACTTACCGTGTAAAATGTCATGTATATTAACTTTGTCAATTTAAATGTTAGATAAAATCATTTTAAATAAAATGTCTCTTAAATTTTTCAGTTTAATCTTTATTTTGTCAACTTACCGCATGTGTATATATATATATATATATATATATATATTACCAACAAGTATGTAGAGATTGCCTTGTAGGGACCTTCCAAGCTTAATTAAAGATCTCTTGTTCAAGCTTTAGGTTTAAAATTTAAGCTTTAGGTTTTGATTATATTAATTAACTTTAAATAAGAAAATTTGTCATCCTATGGTTTAATTGAGGAGGGTTCCTAATAAGAGAATAGGTGTGTTTTGAAAGAGAAAAATTGTAAAGCCATGTTACTTTTCTTGGATGTATGTATTTTTGTTTGTATTTCAAAAATTATATTTTTTACACTAAAAATTTGAACCTAAAATCTTATACTTCAACCCAAACTTCTCATCACTAAACCAATCCTAGTGATTTTGTCTTGGATGATTTTTTTAATAAATCTTCTTTTTAGATTTAAAAACCTATTAATATTTTTTTGCCAATATTTTATATATAATAATAATGTTAATTGAAATAAATTACATTATATTGGTGATTTGGTATAAATTCCTTTTTTTAAATCTACATAAACTTATTCATTTATTCAAATATAAATTAACTGAGCTTTTATAAATCTATTAAATGGTCTGTTTATGATAAATAATACCTTGCTTACATTCTAATAATTGATGTATTTATTATCTATGAGAAGGATTATTAACTATTTTGAGTCATTGTTTGATTAAACAGTATACAAACTCAAACGGAATACATCTTCCTTATGCCATACAAAAGTGTCATTTTCAAGAACAAAAATAATTAATCGATGTCATTTTCAGGTTATCATAAGATTAACATTTGACGAGTAGGAGCTCTCATACATTCTCAGGTAACTGTATAATAGATTATAGCTTTTAAAAATCTGGTGATTTTCAGACTTTTTTTTTGTGAACAATAGTCAACAAACCTAGATGATAGTAGGCATGTACTTGATTCAATGCATGGTATGTATGTTGCTTTTGAAATTTTTGCAAGCGCATCATGCACAAGACCTAGCGTTTTTAGCATCACATGTGGGAGAAGCTCTGTATATCTAGGCCATAAAATAAGGCGATTGCTCACATACATACACCGGTAATGTAAGTTTACAGTTGCCTTATACAATTACTGATCATCCTTCTGATTTGTCATTTCTTAACCAACTCATCCTCGTCTTGTCATGTTTCTATCTCTCTCTCCCTTCTCTCTCTTCACGACCGCTTCCTCTCTCCCTTACCGTCTCTCTGTTCTATATATTAATTGTATACCTTTATCATCTTCTTCTCTGTGAAAAACAAAAACGTTTAGGTTCTTTGTCTATTTAACCAGAAAACACACAATAAAAATGAAAATTTTGGGTTTCGAATTTTTTTTAAAAAAAAAAATTCAACCATTATCTCCATTGTTAAAGCTTCAAGTCCTTGACAATCCACAAGCTTCGGTGCCCATCTCGTTGAGGCCTCCTTCTTCGATCACCACAGCCTTGTTGATGCCGTCAAACTTGCAGATATTTCATCTGCACCATATCTGGTTTTCATTTTTGGTCCACTTATTTATTGATGCAGCTCAAACTTGTTGAGGCCATCAAGGATGCAGGGAACGTTAAGGTACTACATATATGTGCATTTATATCTTCAAAGTTATAAATAAGGTTAATGCACATGTGCAATAACGTTAATGAATTTATTTTCTTCCATTATGAGATTCAAAGTCCTTACACTTTGAAGGGAAGTGTGTTGGCATAAAGAAGAGAGACCATTGATGGAGAGAAACGGAGAGAGAGGAAAGAAAAGTGAAAAAGGGTAAATAGTAATTTAAATTTTTATTTTAAAAATAATTAAATTTATTGTCCACATGTAATTTTTATTAAATGTTATGATCATTAAAATACATTGACCAAGAACTGTAGGTTAGCATGGCCAAAATACTATTGCAATACTTAAAAATATATGCAATACTTTATTATTATTAAATGTAATGATGATCTAACCATTTATCCATCAATGTAATTTTTTTAGTGACATAATCTTTCAATGGTCCAAATGATAGTTCTCCATGTATAAATATTTACATTAAGCAATAAATTCATTTTCAAAAAAACTAAATCAAGTAAAAATTTTATTAATCAAGATTCAGTAGACTTTAAATAATAATAATTTACTCACCCAAAATACTAATAATTCAGAAAAAAATTTACAAATATGTTATTATTTATTCTTTTCTTACAAATGATAATAAAAAACTATTTTACAGTATTAATAAATAGAAGAGTTTAATTTTTATATCCTGATAGTGTAAAATTTTTTTATGCTGTTATTCAATCAAATCATCTCATTTTATGATTTTTCAAGTGGAGGTGTAAGACTTAATCGCTTTCATTGATGTGACGATTAATGATTGAATGAATGTAAAAAAAATTATATTAGTACATACAAATTAAACTCTAAATAGAAATTGTTTTCTTTTGCCATAACACACACATGGAATAAAAAAGGAGTAAATCTAAGCATTACATTTAGTTAATGATCAATAATGCAAAATTTGTAGCTAACCATCCATTAGAACTCATCATGAGAAATTTTATATGATACTCATCAAACTAATAAATTAATTTTTTAATCAGTTTACTTTGATAAATTATCCTTAACCATTCATTATATTTTGTTTCTCTCTTTTATAATTAGTCTTTTCCAATCACTCATAAAACTACTCTATTAAATAATAATAATAATAATAGGGTAAAATACACTTGTTTCCCTTAAGGCATATTACAAAATGACACTTCACCCTATTTGTTTAAAAAATTTACACTCCACCCCATTTCATTAGTGGATTGTTTGGTGTATTCTCTTTCATAATTTGATTTTTATAAATTATATATTAAATAAGAAAAATAATTATAGAATAAATATTAAATTTTATTTCTATGTACTGATTTCATATTGTTTGATGCTTACAACATATTAAATAAACTTATCTATTATAATCACTTTTATACATTAAAAGGATAGATAATTTTAAAATTTAGAATTAAATAATCATTTTAATTTAAAATTTGATAATAAATATTTAAAATAAATAATAAATGGAAATTAAATAAATTTTTAAATAATATTAAAATACATAAATTATAAAAATTAATATATAAATTTATAATACATGATTAATAATATAATATTTCATATAAAATACAATTATATAATAAAGATTAAAAATTTTAAGTAACTATTAAAAATTAGTATTTTAATTATCATTGTTTAAAATTTATTTGAAAATGATTTATAAATGATATTACTTTGGTATCTTTTTATATTCATTCCACATATTATGATAAAAATGTAGATGTTGGAAATATTATAAGAAAAAGGAAATTCTATATATATATATATATATATATATATATTTGATACTATACAAAATTAAAATTATTTAAAAATAAGAATTCAATTTTGATATGTTAATAGTGTAAAAGTGTTTTATATTGTCATTTAATTAATCGGTTATTTAAATGACTTTTCAACCAATGAGTATAAAATTAGACCATTTTGACTACGTGACAATACATACTTGAATATATTATAGAACTCATCTATATTATTGGTAAATTAAAATTAAATTAATAAAATTATAATTGTTAAATAAGTCAATCGATAGAAATTTAAAAATATGTCAAATCATGATAGGTAACTGCATATATAGAAGTACATATCATGATTTGATAATTTCTTAAATTTTTATTTGTTGCCACTTTAAAATTAAATTTACATGAGAAACTAATAAAAATTCACAATAATGTCAAATTATGTTGGATAACTAACTATTAACTATGATAATTAAATTATTTTTAATATTTTGAATCTCATTCATATATTATATTTTATATTGATAATATTTGTTACTAATATTATTTGTCATGCATTATTTAGTTTTAAAAATAATTAATGTTTATTTACATTTTAATATTATTCTAAATATTTATTTAAGTTTTATATCTTCTGTATTTAATATGCTTACTATTAATTTTTTAATCAAGACAATTATTGTTAACTTTTAATATAATTTTGAATATTATTTATGAATTTAGTTTTTATGAAGTGATAATGCAAAATAGTTTTAACCATGAATTGATAAAAGTTCAAGAAAAGTGTCAAATTAGATAAAAAAAATTATCTATCTATATTTTATTTTATGCTATCCGTGTAAATAAATTAAATTTATTATATATTTAATAATTATTTTTATTATTTAATATATAATTTATAAAAAAAAATAAAATCATAAAATGTACCAAATATATTCTTAGTAAAATAGAAAAAAAGTATAATTTTTTTAAACAAATGAGTTGGAAAGTTATTTCTTGATGCTTTCAAGAAGCTAAGCCTATTTTATCTATAATAATAAATTAAAAACAGAACAGCAACCACACACTCCCCAACACGCACGAATTTCCCATCATTATTAAATTCTTATAAAGATATGCCTCTCATTCCATGTGTACTCAGCAAGTAAATACAAGCTCATTCAGTCAGTAGCGACCAACGTAACAACAAAACATAACACGAGACGTGAGCCATGACGCCATCGTGTCGTGCCCCTCTCCCTCTCTCTCATACCATATCTATCATCCAAAATGCTTATATACATTATGCAGTTGCGAACTTAGCTCCTTCAGTGATCAATGATCTAATTCTATTCAACCTCTTTCTCCTCCTCCTCCGCCTCGTTCTTCTTCTTCGCTTTTATTTTCGCAAATCCAGTGAGCAAGGACCATTTTTCTTATACCCCAGAATTCAAAAAAAAAGAAAAAGAAAATCGTCGTACGCACCTTGTCTTCCGGATAGAACGGTCTCACTCCATTAAAAAACTACTACCACTACGTGTCCCGATTATTGTTTTTTAATTCCACATATAAAAAACAGCAAATATATATTTATTTTTTTAAAAAAAATGAAATTTTCCGTTTCGATTCTACTAAGAGACAATAACACGTATTCGAGTTACAATTTAGTACTTCTGCCTTCTTGTGGTACAGGTTTGTTTATCCCATCATGTCTTGTTTTTTCTGTTCCTTTTTGAGGAAAACATAAGGTCCATCTTACATTTTTGCATTTTTAGTTTTTGAATGCTATTTTTTTTTCATTGCGAAATACTTCAATGCACTGTGATTGGTTCTTCTTCTTCTATTAATCAGTGGCCGTTTTTTCTTTCTGTGTCGGTCCTCAAGTAAAATCGAATTGTAGAATTTAGACTCTGTTTTCTCTGCTTCTGATTCAATAGCTCTTTTGTCAACAGTAGAAGTTTTTTGTTTAATATGTATATATTTTTTATTGTGTGTTCCTGCGATGTGTATGACCTGAACCATTGAGTAACTGAAATTCTAATGCAATGCTGATTTTTGTCTTTGTTTTTGTATTTGTGGGTTTTGCATGATGCATTGAATGGTCTATGACTCTATGACAAGTTACTGCACATAACATGAGCAGGCGGTGCACCTTGAAGTTTGCGCCATAATCTTATCTACTTCTCCTCGTAGTTGCATCTTTTCTTTTACCCTTAAAAATCATCTTAGGGATGTTTTCAAGTGTATTTCTTTCACATAAAACTTGTTGATGTACCATTTTGGCAGTTAAACACTTTCCTAGTTTCAAGGCTAAAGTTTTCTCACAAGAGGCATGTTTTAAGTGACCTTAGTTTCTTTTACCCTTTTTTTATGCAGATTTTGAGTAACAAAGATAAAACAAAGAAAGAATGGAGGGCTTTTGGAGCATATTTTGTGGGGAAACCGGTTGTTCAGGGGCTGCACGAAAGCCATGCAGTTATGATTTCAAGTTTTTGATTGATCCTTCCGCGTGTATCAACCACTTGTTGATCTCTTGCTTTGATGTGTTGTTCCTTCTCATGCTCTTACTCATTGTGATCCAAAAGCCATCATCCAAACCATTGCAGGGTCTAATCCAGGTGCAAAGACATTCCAATTTGCAGTTAGTTTCTGCCATAGCCAATGGTGCTCTTGGGTTGGTGCATTTGTGCTTAGGCATTTGGGTTTTAGAGGAGAAGTTGAGGAAAACCCATTCTGCTTTGCCTCTTGATTGGTGGTTGCTAGAATTCTTTCAGGGATTGACATGGTTGTCAGTGAGCTTAACAATAGGTCTTAAGCTAAAACAGCTTCCAAGAGCATGGCTAAGGCTGTTTTCTATTCTAATCTTCTTGGTTTCTGGTGTTTTCTGTGTTTTTTCCTTGATTTATGCAATTAGTAGCAAAGAATTGTCCCTCAAGGTAGCTTTAGATATTCTATCTTTCCCAGGGGCAATGTTACTGCTATTATGCACATATCAATATAGGGACACTAACACAGAAATTGATGAAAGCCTTTACACCCCTTTAAACGGTGAGTCCAATAAAACTGAATCTATTAGCAGTGCAAGCTTATTTGATAGAGCTGGATTCTTCAGCACTATGTCATTTTGGTGGTTGAATCCACTGATGAAAAGGGGTAAAGAGAAAACGCTTCATGAAGAAGACATCCCAAAGTTGCGGGAGGAAGATCAAGCAGAAAGTTGTTATTTGGTGTTTCTAGACCACTTGAACAGGAAGAAGCAGAAGGATCCGTCTTCACAATCATCGATTTTGTGGACTATTGTTTTATGTCACAGGACAGAAATCTTGATATCCGGATTCTTTGCATTGCTTAAGGTAATAGCTCTTTCTTCTGGTCCAATGCTTCTGAATTCCTTCATATTGGTTGCTGAGGGCAATGAGAGTTTCAAATATGAGGGTTATGTATTGGCGATATCTCTTTTCTTTACAAAGATCATAGAATCCCTATCACAAAGGCAGTGGTACTTCCGCGCCAGACTCATTGGTGTGAAAGTCAGGTCACTGCTTACTGCAGCCATTTACAAAAAGCAACTGAGGTTATCTAATGCTGCTAGATTGACACACTCCGGCGAGAGAATGAATTATGTGACCGTGGATGCTTATAGAATTGGGAATTTCCCTATTGGTTTCACCAGACATGGACAACTAGCGTCCAGCTATGCATCTCATTGGTAATACTTTTCCGTGCTGTTGGGCTAGCTACAATTGCTGCCTTGGTGGTGATAATTATCACTGTGCTTTGCAATACTCCACTTGCAAAGTTACAGCATAAGTTCCAGAGCAAACTTATGGTGGCACAAGATGAGAGATTGAAGGCTACTTCCGAGGCTCTTGTGAATATGAAGGTGTTGAAGTTATATGCATGGGAAGCCAATTTCAAGAATTCTATAGAGAGATTGAGGAATGTGGAGCTCAAATGGTTGTCTGCAGTGCAATTAAGCAAGGCATACAACACCTTTCTCTTCTGGTCCTCACCTGTTTTGGTATCTGCAGCTTCATTCGGAGCTTGTTACTTTCTTAAAGTTCCTCTGCATGCTAACAATGTTTTCACCTTCGTGGCGACTTTGCGCCTTGTTCAAGATCCAATTAGAACCATCCCTGATGTTATTGGGGTGGTCATTCAGGCAAAAGTTGCATTTGCCCGGATTGTGAAATTCCTTCAGGCACCAGAACTGCAGAATGCAGATGTCAAGAAGAGGCGTTTTAGTGAAAATGTGAGGGGCTCAATTTCAATTAAGTCTGCTGACTTTTCATGGGAAGATAATGTGTCAAAACCAACACTGAGAAACATTAACTTGGAGGTTAGGCCAGGGCAAAAGGTGGCTATTTGTGGAGAGGTTGGCTCAGGAAAATCAACCCTCTTAGCAGCAATTCTCAGAGAAGTTCCTAGTACTCAGGGAACTGTAAGAATTTTCCCCCTTTTTCTGATACAAACATTGATAAACCTTGTGATATTTTCACTGCTTATAACTTGGATGACCTTTCCATTTTTTTCCAGCAGTTAACTTGAGTGAATTGTTCTGTCCTTCATTTGATTAGTAATATATTGATATTAAACGGTATCCGATTCTCTTTTCTGAATTGCAGATTGAAGTTAATGGGAAGTTTGCCTATGTTTCTCAAACAGCATGGATACAGACAGGAACGATACGGGATAACATATTGTTTGGATCAGCAATGGATGCTCAAATGTATCAAGAAACACTTCACAGGTCTTCACTGGTGAAGGACCTTGAATTATTTCCCCATGGTGATCTCACTGAAATAGGGGAGAGAGGTGTTAACCTGAGCGGAGGTCAGAAGCAGCGGATTCAACTTGCTCGTGCTCTTTATCAGAATGCTGATATATATCTCTTGGATGATCCATTTAGTGCTGTTGACGCACATACTGCCACAAATTTGTTTAATGTAATGACAACTTCCTTTCTTCGCATACTGCATTTATATCTTTAGTGTTGTTCTTTAGTGAAGGATGGCTTTGAAACTTGGCAGGATTACATCATGGAAGGACTTGCAGGGAAGACTGTCTTGCTTGTGACTCATCAAGTTGACTTTCTTCCGGCATTTGACTCTGTTTTGGTAATTCTTTTCTTAAAGAAGCACTGTTGTTTTTCAGTTGTTTTTGTTAATAACGCCATTTTGTTTGTGCTTATTCAAAATTTCAAATGGACCAAATTATTTCTGTATTACAGTTGATGTCAGATGGTGAAATCCTACAAGCTGCTCCTTATCAGGATCTGTTGACCTCAAGCAAAGAATTTCAGGACCTAGTCAATGCTCACAAAGAGACTGCTGGTTCTGACTGGCTCGCAGATGTTACTTTTCCCAAAGACATTCAAACTCTGCTGTAGAGATTAGGAAATCAAATATGGAGAAGCAGTTTGAAGCATCAAAAGGAGATCAATTGATAAAGGAAGAAGAGAGAAAAAGGAAACCAAGGGTTGAGGCCTTACTTACAGTATCTGAACCAGAACAAAGGATATATATACTTCTCTGTGGCCGTCCTTTCTCAGCTTACATTTGTGATTGGCCAGGTATTGCAAAACTCATGGATGGCTGCCAATGTTGACAATCCTCATGTCAGCACTTTGCGACTGATCGTAGTTTACTTGTTGATTGGAGTTACTTCAGCAGCATTCTTGTTGGTTAGAAGTCTTGTTATAGTCGCTATGGGACTTCAGTCATCAAAATCATTATTTTTACAGCTATTGAATTCTCTTTTTCGTGCACCCATGTCATTCTATGACTCCACACCTTGGGACGGATACTTAGTAGGGTAAGCATATTAAACAGTTCTATTATCCCCTGTGATGATGCAATGAATGTGTTTTGACAGTTATTTCCTGGTTCAGGTCTCCTCGGATCTCAGCATTGTTGATCTTGATGTCCCATTTGGCCTTCTTTTTGCCGTGGCAGCTACTTCTAATTGTTATGCAAATCTTACAGTTTTAGCAGTTGTTACTTGGCAAGTTTTGTTTGTATCTATCCCGATGATTTGTTTCAATTCGCTTGCAGGTAATGGATTCTCCTTTGAATTACATTGTAGTATTGATTTGGTGTGACTTTTTTAATCTACATGGAGAAACTCATAATATTTAGCTATGTAATACTAATATTTGACAGCAGATGAATACATAATACGAAGTAAACTCCATACCTTCTTTAAGACATGGTTTTCAAAAGCTTGTTCTACCTGAAAATTTTGAAGTTTAAATAATAACTGCATAGGTTTTAACATGGAAACTTTACTTCCTTTTTATACCTTTAACTCTCTAATATATTTTTTTTTCAGAATTTAAAATGTTCTTTGTTGAAAATGGATAGTTTACTAAGAATTTTTCCTTTGACAGAGATATTACTTTGCCACTGCAAAAGAATTGATGCGGATGAATGGCACAACAAAATCATATGTAGCTAACCATCTAGCTGAATCTGTTGCTGGAGCTGTGACAATAAGGGCTTTTGAGGATGAAGATCGTTTTTTGAAGAATCTTAATCTAATTGATGTCAATGCTAGTCCTTTCTTCCATACTTATGCAGCAAACGAGTGGTTGATTCAACGGCTAGAAACAGTCAGTGCAGTTGTTCTTGCATCTGCTGCACTTTGCATGGTTGTTCTTCCACCTGGGACTTTCAGCTCAGGTGAGACTTCAGTTATTATTGCCCTTAAAAACGTCACAAGTTTTTTTTGTCCTATAGCTTAAAAATCATATGTTTTTGTCCCTAAACGGTAGCACTCATCCAAGCAAGCCTTTTAATTTGAATTTCTGATGTTGTTCCAGGATTTATCGGCATGGCTCTCTCTTATGGCCTTTCGCTAACGCTTCGCTAGTATTTTCAATTCAAAATCAATGCAATATAGAAAATTACATAATATCAGTGGAGAGGCTAAATCAATATATGCACATACAAAGTGAGGCTCCAGAAATAATAGAAGGAAATCGTCCTCCTGCAAATTGGCCAGTTGCTGGAAAAGTTGAAGTACTTGATTTGCAGGTAACTCTAATAGTTAGTTCTTTAAAAACTTGAGCATGAAGTTATTGGAAATAAAAGGGAGTTTAACAGAAGTACATAATTTGCTTGTTGATAATACCAAAACAGATACGATATAGGCCTGATGCGCCCCTTGTACTCCGGGGATCACATGCACATTTGAAGGAGGGCACAAGATTGGTATTGTTGGCAGAACAGGTAGTGGAAAGTCCACTCTTATAGGCGCTTTATTCCGTCTAGTGGAGCCAGCAGGTGGAAAGATCATAGTTGATGGCATTGATATCTGTTCCATTGGACTTCATGATTTGAGGTCACGTTTTGGTATCATACCTCAGGATCCTACTCTTTTTAATGGCACAGTCAGATACAATTTGGACCCCTTATCTCAACACTCTGATCAAGAGATATGGGAGGTAATACCTGTTACTTGAGTCCTAAGCATGTTTTTTAGTCGATAACAAGAGGAAGCCTTTTCTATTGTTTAACTCTGCTTTTTCTTAAAAATGTGGACTAATTGTAGCTTTCATGTGAAGGTTCTTGGGAAGTGTCAATTGAGAGAGGCTGTCCAAGAAAGAAGAGGGATTAGACTCCTCAGGTACACTATCAAGTTTCAACCTTTGCTATAACTATTTTGCAGTGAGCCATTCGTGTCCAATTACTAATGACTAACAAGAAATTATTGTCCAGTTGTTGAAGCTGGGGCGAACTGGAGTATGGGACAAAGACAGTTGTTCTGTTTGGGGCGCGCTCTTCTAAGGAGAAGTCAGATATTGGTGCTGGATGAAGCCACTGCTTCAATTGACAATGCAACTGATTTGATTCTGCAGAAAACCATTAGGACTGAGTTTGCTGCTTGTACAGTAATAACAGTAGCTCACAGGATACCTACTGTGATGGATTGCACTAAGGTTCTTGCCATCAGTGATGGTAAGTTACATTACATACTAACTACCATTTGTGTCATCATTGTGATTGAACACACAATTTTTTCAGAACTGATCCATAACTCTTGCTACTATGAACTTCAAACTATCCTTTGCTAATTAGTTGACATTGAACATGAGACAAATAAGGTGGTTCATCTGTTCCTTATGAGAATTATAATATTGTGTTTTCAGGAAAATTGGTAGAATATGATGAGCCAATGAACTTGATGAAGAGAGAAGGATCGCTATTTGGGCAGCTTGTTAAGGAATACTGGTCTCATTTTCAGTCTGCAGAATCACATTGAAGCTGATTTTTTTTTTCTTGAGGTAGCCCTTGTGTCTCTTCTAGTGTGGTATTGGCAAGAAGCCAAGAAATGTAATTAGAAGTAGGATGTAAAATGTATTATATTTAGAGAAATTCTGATGTCCTAGAAGTGGGAAAGGAATTTGTGGGAGTTGAAAGAAAATGGTGCGAAGGGATTCAAACGTACCACTTCTAGGATCAAGTATGAGACTATGAGCTGTGTCGAGAATTTTTTTTGTACGGCTCACATCATTGCCAATTAAGTTGGTATATATTCTTATTCCTATAATTGCACAACATTTCGAGTAACATTAAGCATCGAATAATGTGGCAGCCTTTTTTTATTTTTTTGGCACAACGAGCCCCACAAAAGGTACCCGGGCAACTTGTTTCTATGCTATATGACTGACAAAAATTGTTGGGGTATGCACATGAACTTTACTCCATTTTTTAATTCTTTCGTATTTTGTATCCCACTAATTAAATAGTGGAAACTAATTTATTATTAGTATCTTTCACTCTCCTCAAACAAGCACAACAATACAAAGCCTTAATTTTTAATTAACCAGTTATACTTGCAAATTCTCAAGTCCAAAAAAATTACTTTTACACATGAATATTTTACATAATTTGTCCGCATCACGCAACTTTCTAAACAAACAGTAAAGATCAAACAGTCACTGTCAGTTTTTAATTTCTTGTCTGGTTGATAGGGCCACCAAGACTGTCCTAGAGTCTGCATCACAAATCACAATTTCAATGAATTGATTTGCTATATGGCCTACGCTTTTGGTTAAGTTTCTCTTTTATTTAAGTAAGAGTTGTGGTATTTGAACATTAAGATTCACTTTTTTTAATAGAAACTGATAAAAATAACTCATATAAAGTAATTTTTTAATTAAAAACAATTTTTCTGTTAAATTAATCTGAAATAAACACACCTTAATTTTTTGGCAGGCCATCTATCTATAGTGATTGTATTAGAGAACTTTTCGTCAAAGGAGAATATCATCTTTTGGTGTGAGGTCATACGAGAATGAAAGGCCCATAAAGAACACCAAATGCTGATTTGTTGTTGGGCCAGACCCATTTGGTCTTTGGACCTTGCATCTTGTATGATTTCGCGCTTTACGGAAAAACATAAAAATTCTGAAAAAAAAAGAAATACAAGAAAAGTTTAATAAAATGAAAACTTGAAAGGTTTGGCGCTGACATTCTATTTCCTGCCCATGAATACACCGTTTTCCCCTCATCAATCAAGTTCAACCGCGCCGGCACTGGTTTTATTATCATCAATCATCACCATTAGCGTTCTCCAGCGCCCCAATTCTCCTAAGAACATAGCAACTCTGTTTTGTCTCTTCATTCTTACCATTCCATTGCCACTTTCATTTCCCTCCAAGTCAGCATCATTTTCTCCTCTGTTCCCCATTTCCAACGGGAATGACTTCTCCAGACACAGATTCAGATCCAGATCCAATAACACGTTACTCCCAAACGGAGCGCATCGTTCTTCTCATTGACTTAGACCCACTCTCCACCACCACCACCACCACCACCACCACCACACTCATCTCCGCCGCCACCACACTCCTCTCCCCACCACTCTCCGCCACCCTTTCTCCTTCCGCCTCTTCTTCTCGTCCCTCTCCCCTCTCCTCTCCCTCTCTCCCTCCCTCTCTCCCTCTCCTTCGACCTCCCTTCCCCCACCCTCCGCCTCCTCTCCCAATCCCTCTCCTCCTCCCCACCTTCAATTCCTCCTCCACAACCATTCCCAAAGCCTCCCACATCGCCTCCGCGTTGCGCCAGCTCATACACGACTACGCCTGGGACACCGATCCCTCTTCCAATTCTTCTTCCCTATCCCTCCAATTTGGTCCTCTTGTTCTCACCCTTGTTTCCCTCCTTTGAGCCTTTATCAAGGTTTTTCGATGCTGAAGAGTCGTTGCAGGATGTGGATTCTTTTTGCGATAGGTTTTGTGGGTTCTTTGGGAGTGTCAGGGATGTGTTTGGTTCCAGGATATTCACTGCACTTGGGTTCATGTTGGTATTGGGTCTGAATCTGAGTGCAGTGAGAAAAACAGTGAAATTGGAAGGATTTGTGGGTTTTTTGAGAGTGGGGTTAAGGGTTTAGGTTGGGGGTTTTGTGGTGCGGATTCGATTGTGCTTGGTTCTGCTCTTGTTCCATTTGGCTTGATTTATCCAAGATTGGGGTTTATTGGGGGTCTCTTGGTTTTAATGATTGTTCTTCTAGGAAAGTTCAGGTTCAGTTGAGTCTTCAGATCTTGGATGTGAATGGGAATCCTATTCAGTACAATTGCTGTGGTCTCGAGTTTCTCGGTTTGAAAATTCTGCCTGGGTATGGTGGTGATGCTAGGTTTAATCCTGATTTGGGGAGTTTGCAAGGTGGGGTTGTGAGAGAAAGGAGAGACTTTGGAAACAGTTTTTGGATGGAATTGCAAAATTCGAAGTCAAGGCTGTGCAGAGGTCTGATGCTTTTGTGAATTTAAGGGACTGCTTAGCTGGATCTGTTGTGGTGCGTGAGATTTTCAAAGAATCTGAGAAGAAAAAGAAGGGAGATTCAGTTAAGTTTTTTGCAGATAGGGTTCTTGAGATGCTTGAAACTGAATTCGTTTTCCAGTCGCAGAGAAAATCAGTGCCTATTTGGGAGATCCTCTTGAGTTTTCTATGTAGAGAAGGTTTCTGGGCATTGGTGTCTCTCACCTATGGCAATGGTGATTCATGTATGTGTGTTCTTAGGCCTTTTACTGTCTCTTCTGCTCTTTTATCTGTATTAGGGGATCCAGATATGGCTAGTGATTTTGGTGGAGCAAATGTGGCTCAATATATTAGGATGAACAAGGTTTTCAAGAAAACTACTGCAGCCAACGAGGGTCATCAGGAAAAGAAAAAGATGGATCTGAATACTCTTAAAACCCTTACATGGAGCTCCTTCTGTGATTCAGCAAAAAATCATTTTGAGACAGATTTGCAAGAGGTATATTCTGTGATGGAACATAACAAGTCGAAAAAGTTGAAGTTTTTGAAATGCTGGATGAAACAGATGAAGAAATCTGGCTGTTGTGATCTAACTTTATCAGAAAAACCCAAGCCAAATGAGATAATAGCAGAAGAGGATAAGGGTAAAT
The DNA here is from genome assembly GCA_030441495.1 of Dalbergia oliveri. Lineage (NCBI taxonomy): Eukaryota > Viridiplantae > Streptophyta > Magnoliopsida > Fabales > Fabaceae > Dalbergia > Dalbergia oliveri. The sequence goes on from JAMLFY010000007.1 coordinate 29,004,634, forward strand.
TAACCGAGTCACCTCAGAATGGTGAGCAGCCAATCACCCCATGTGCATCAGCTGAAATCAACACTGAGGCTTCTAGAATACAGGATGATGGTGTGCTTGACTATAGGTCAGAAACATCTGAAGCATTTTTCAGTAATCTTTCCAACAAGATTCAGCAGGGGATTGAATCTGAAGTCTTTGACCTTGGTGCTATGGCTGAGCGACTTGTGAATGCATCTATATATTGGCTGTGTCAGAAAGAAGACAGGGAAACCAATTCTGAGGGTCAGAAGGATGATAAGGAAACCAGTTCTGACAGTCATAATGCTTGCAGTAGCATGGTTGCAAAACTAATAAAACTTCTATTAACGGAACCGAAGGAGTTAGCTGCAAAGCATAAAGGCAGAAATTCATTCTCTCAGTCTCAGGCATCTGAATCAGGACCTACTGCACAAGTTACAAAACATGCAGCTAGAGAGTATCCTTTGACAGTTTCCCTTAATTTCTATATGTGGCGCATTTTTTTGTTTGATAGTTCTAATCATCTGTGGAATTTGGGTACTTTTATTTCTTGTTCTTCCTTAGTGAGCATTAGATATGAACTGCAGATTTTATTTCGGATGGAGATTTTACAATCAGAGGCTGGGAATGGAGTTGAAGATTCTAGGAAACAGAAGTTTGTCAAACAAATATGCCAGCTTTTGGAGAACATCCCGTGCCACATGGAAGGGGGATTCTTTGGTGATTGGAACCTTGAAGATTATGTGGCAAAGATCATAAAAAGCAGGTACAAGTCCATACACATGGACTGAAATGTTTTAACTGTTGATTGATAAATATTCAGAACGTTACAATACGCTTTAATACCAGTTATAACATGCTTTAGTACTAGGTGAGCTATATATTTTATTTTCATTTGCTGTAATTATTCCAAAGTCCAAAATATAGGGTTAACGTTTCCGTAAAACATACTTCAATGTGAAACAAAGGGTCTAGTTGATCTGAGTTATTGCTAAATTCCTTTCATTTGATCCCTAGTTGTCTTTCTTCCCAAACCAGAAAATTTGTGTAGGATGTGTTGCTACGGAAGTGAAATGGGGAGAAGTTTCAATAGATGAGATTTATTTGTAAAATTATATATAAATATCATCCATAAAAACTTCTCTTATTTGTACCCCAACCAAATACACCATTAAACTTTTCCCATAGAAACCATAGAATTAAGTTGATATATGACAGCATAAAGAAAGCTGGTAGACTTATGATAGTGAGACCCCTCAAAATTACAGGTATTCTGACACTCTTGAGGACGTGGTTCACAAAATCTACAACAAAATGGACCTGCTGCCGTTTGCAGATGAGGATGAAGCCCCCAATGATTTACTTAACAGTGAGGACAGCAACAAATCCTGGAACAAAAAAGTATACAGAGATGAGATGGGTGAAAATGATATAAGTAACGAACCGGTGTTGCAGATAATGAGCCCTTTCATTTCCAGAAGAATGACAATAGAAAACACCAAAGGGTTATTCAAGAGGATCATGATGGAAAATAATTGAAGCTAGGAAAAGGAGAGAGAGGGCACGTAGGTTCTCTTCTTTCACAAGTTGGATACCCGATTTGCAGAGAGTTTGGGCCCCAAAACAGAAGGGTATGAAACCCAAGACAGACCCCTTCCAAAAGCTGCCAAAAAGGAAGGAGCGGAAAAGGGCAAGCTATGACACAGTATGTGAGACACCATTGACAGGAAACAAGCGTTCAAGCCAATGGACAAGAAGGGGTTCAGATGATGAGAATGACCTGGCTGGTGGGAGTCAAACAAGTAGCTCAGTTTCTAAGGCATTGTTTCAGGATGATTATTCTTTGATGTGAGTAACCATAAATGATTTCCACAAAGAATTTGTATATGCAAACATTCCGGGCCAGAATAACTTAAGATGGGTACTTACTGTATTCAACCTTAGATGGTGGATGTTAATGTCTGGACTCTGGAGCTGTATTTACTTTTCCAGTGTTCATGATAATTGTATACTAACATGATTAGTTGATTCACTACATAAACGATTTGTAACTGAGTAAACAATTCATTTGTTGTATTTGATGTATTTGACAAATATGTATTGGAACGAATAAATCATTGCAGAAAGAAATATGCTTTACTGCATTCTTTCTGCTATACATGCATGAGAACTTTTGTATTTTTACTACTTTGAAGGGAAAAAAATTTTTACCCTGTAACTAAGATTTTAGATCGAATGGAGCAAGCTTCTCAGTATCATTGGGATACACATGCAACTACTTAGGATCAAGTGCTGCTTTGTTTCTGGCGGAAGGGCCAATTGCCCAACTTCCGTGTGTTTCCTTCTGTTACTTTTTGTTGGCATTTGTATATTTAGTTATTTTCAGAAATAATTGCTTCAAAATGACATGTTTTCATGTTTATTACATGTTATATAAAATTATTTTTTGGTAATGATTATTTCATTAAAAATATTTTATCACAATTTAATAAGATCTCATTTTCATAATGAAATGTGAAATAAAAAATTTCCATGAATTGAGAATGATAGTTTTCAAGCACAAATATGAAAATATCTATTTGACTTTACATTTTGTTAATTGATCAATTGATTGAGATGAATAAATTTTAAAAATTTAATTGTTAATTTATTTATTTTTTGGATGTGTAATATGCATTTTGGAATATAATAATAATAAAAATATTATAGATGTTTTGAAAATTATGATATATTTTTAGGAATATATATTATAAAATAAATAAGTTTTAAATTTATTTTTAAGAATCTCAACAAATAATCTTGAAAATGTTTAATGTTAAATAAATAATTTCTTTAAAATATTCAAAATATTATACCGAGAATGTGATTCTAAAACTTAATTTCAAATCTTAAAACAAAGCCTCTTAGGTAGAGTTTGGTAGCAGGGATAGAGAGAAAATATGAACAATAGAGACAGTAAGATAAAGATATAAAAATACTATCTATATATTGTGTTTAGTTATAATATAAGACATGATAATTGTCTTCGTATTTGTTTAAAAACATGGAGACAATATAACAAATACATGGTAAAGGAGGATATATATACCCTTGAATCATCGCGCCACTAGCCGACCACCAATGCCTTGAGCAGTGGCACCACCCTTGGGTTTGAAGACACATTAGAAATATCAAATATGTATAGAGATATTATTAGAAGAAAAAATATTAAATTTTTAACTTAATTCCGTACTATTCTCCTTTTTAAGGTATAGAAATTTTTCTATTCCTATCCTTATCTTTATCACTAAATAAGTATGTGTCTCTAATATTTTTATATTTCTGCTTCAGTAGCACAAACCAATCGCTATGTTAGTGTTGGATTATGCATTCTTGTGACATAGCCTAAACTATAAGCTCCCATCTTTGTCTCCTATCACACACCCTAATCAAAGCATCTCCATCTCCACCTCAAACACAAACCCTACATCAAAACACATTCTTCAACTTTCTCTCCTCTCCACCTCAACCCACCATGGACCCATTACATGGGACAAAACACATTCTTCAACGCACTCACCCCTTACCGGAGACAACGAGGGGAGCTTGGCCAGTGCCTCCGTCCCCACGAGATCCATTGCTTCCGCCCACGACCAGCGTCCTCCGCGACGACGCACAGGAACCACCAAGAGACATTAGCCCACAAATAGTAGAAGCACCTTTCTCCTCCTTTCGCATAGACAATGCACAACAACAGAAGCTATGGAGCTTCACGATCTCCTCCTTCCAACCCAAAGCAGCAACCACATGAATGGTGGTTGGCGAGCAATACAGAGGCCCGGCAGCCATGGAATTCGTTCTCCTCCTCCAGCCCAAAGCTAATTAAGGCGGCAATGAACTTTCCTCCAACAATGATACAATTCCAAAATTTTCTTTTCCGCAATCCAAATTCAAGAACAACGAAAAGAAAGAAAAAACCAATGGAAATTAAATAGGGAATGAATTTGGGTTTAGGGTTAAGGATTGTGACTATACAAAAGGGTAATTTAGTCCATATAATAATGTATATGAATAGCACATGCCCATTTAATAATGAAATTTGATGTTATGTTGATTGAAGGTGTGTTTTGTACCATTTAAAAAGCTAAGGTCTCACAATGTATATTTTAAAAAATTAAGGTATAAAGTGGATATGATCTAAAATTTAGGAAGATAAATTTTATATTATTATTTAATTATATTTTATTACATTAATAAAGATAATTGAGTTTACACTCATTACTTAAAATAGTAAAATTTAATTTAGTAACAATATAAAACTCAACATGATAAAATTAAACTCAAAATTATAAGCAATACTATTAAAAAATTTAGATTTAAATAATTTAAATGCATGTACAAATATTTTCTGAATCATATAAGATTCTATCTAATGGGAGAGTAGTTAGAGGTTGCTGTATAAATCCTATTCAATGATGATGAGTATATGGATATAAATTACCAATTTTTCATGTAAAGAAAATGTGATAGTATAATTATGAGAATGGTTATTTTAACTCATATTTTATAAAATATCTTGTTAACATATTTAAATTTATTATTAGATTGAATTGAATTTCACTTTATTTGGATCACAGACCAATTACAAATGAAGTATATTAGCATAATATCTTCTAAAGGATGAGTTGAAAGAACATTATACTCTATCCGTTTCATAATAATTATAAAAAACCAAATAATACATATATCAAAAAAAATAAAAAAAATCTTGATAAATATAAAAAAATTGATAAAATTATTATTATCCAATTATTATTATTCATCTTAATAAATATACTAAATATTTAACTGACACGTCTATAGCAAAGGTGTAAATGAAAAAAATTAATATTATTTAAATATTATAAATGAATATATATAAAAGTTAAAATCATCATTTATTGTGGATAAGGGGAAGTACTGGTTATTGAAGGGAAATTATTACAAAACGCACAAAAGAGTTTACGCTGGGAATTGGTACTCCTAGAATTTGTGGCTAGAAAACTTTCCACTCAAAACACGTGCTGCAAATTCCGATCCGCTGGTACTACCATGAGAATGATATTTGCATTCGTAATTTGGATAAAAGAAAAAGTGTATTTAATCATTCTAAATTCCACTATGTCTCTGGTATATGCATCTTGGATTTTAACTTTGTCGTGATTTACACAAAAAATTTATTATTGTTGTAATAAATCCTCCTGTTAAAGATTAATGTTAACAGTAAACTAAGCACAAATTACTTTTATTAAACCAGTGGCCCGAAAAAAATTTCATGGAGAATCTTTCATTGAAATCGTATGAAGTAAAAGGATAAATCTCAAGTAAAATGATAAATTCTCTTAATTTGTGTGTCTAAAAACTTCTAAATTTAAAATTTTACTCACATATATTAAATAATTTTTGGATACTGTCGGTCTTAATTGATCAATTTTTTATATTTAAACTGTGTTTTGTTGAAAAGTAGAAAAAATGATAAAAAAATTTTATAAATAAATTACATTGTAATTTTACAAATAAAATTTATCCATAAAAATTTTTCTCTCAATTTTATTCCTTAATCAAATACACATTTAATATGAATCTAAGAAATTATAAAGAAACGAAGTTGTATCATTGCCAATAATTATTGTTTTGGGCATAATGGTGATAAATGCTTATTCTAACATATGCATAAATTACAATTTATATCATTGTAAATAAAAAATTGAATAAGAAGTTTTTCAAATTGATTGTCAGGAAAATTTATCAACGATCCACGCAAAATGTGATTATTGTAAACCAATAATAGTTCTGATTTATTAACACCCCGCTCATAATTCTTGTATTAAGTCAATTTAAAGACATAGTAGGTCATTCTAGCTAGCAACTTAACTATGGCCGAGAATTCCAATTCTCTAGTATTTTTCGAAAGCAATAGTATATAAGAAATCCACTAATTAATCAAGTACGAGTCTCTTACTACTATTTTTGCTTTTTATCAATTTATATGGATTTAATTTCTATGCATTGATAATATATTAATTTTTTTATACTATTATTTAAACAAATTATTTTATTTATATAATTTTTTAAATAATAAGTGTGAGATCTATTTAATTTTACTTATATGATAAAATTAAACTCCCAAATTCAAATCTTTTTAAAAGATAAATTTTGATCAAATCAAATTTTTTTCAGTTTTGCCATAATAAAATTGGTGATAACTCTATTTTTTAAATTTATTTTTTATAAGAATAAAGTTTTTATTGCCATTTTATTATGGTGTCCTCTGATAATATTGTAACACATGTTTTCATTTACCTGTCTGTAAATTTGTCTGGGTTAGAGACGAAAAAAAAATCCACGTGTGTTCTATGAGTTTCTAGTAGTGTAACATGCTATGCACACAACCCCATCTTTACCCTTTTCACCCTTCGCCTTTTGGCAGAACCCAACACAAAGCCCTGGGAATTGCTAGCATTCTTACTCGGCTAGTCACTCACACTCGATAGCACTTTTGCGTGCCCTCCATGGTGATAGTGATTAAAAATAATTAATATTTATTTATATATTTTAATATTACAATAAATATTTATTTAATTTTTATATCTTATTTTTTAAAAATTCTTATTATTAATTTTTTAATGAAAATAATTATTATTAACCTTTGATATAATTCTTAATTTTATTTATAAATTTAATTTTTATAAACTTACAGTATAAAATAATGTTAATTATGAACTGATAAAATTTTTTAAAAGTGTTAAATTTGTAAAAAGTTATTTGTAAATATTTTATTTTATACAATAAGAGTATAAAAATTAAGTTCATTATTTATTTTATAATATTTTTATTATTTAGTATATATTTATAAAAAATAAATTATAAAAGGAAAAACATAAAAAAAATGAAATTGAGTGTCATTTTTTGATATCTCTTTAGATAAGTATATTTCACTTTTTTTTTAAAAAAAAAGCAAGATTCGGTTGTGTCCTTGAGTTATAAATTTTCTTATTCACTGGAATTTACTATCTAGACATAGTGTTGTGGGTTGAAAGTTGAAACTTACACGGGATGAAATTCGTTTTGGATTCTGGATATGCAGGATAAGCGTTCCTTATCCTTTTCAATGGGGACCACCTTCATTGGATGGTGGCGAAGCCTTTGCCATGATGATGGCATCCTTCGTTTGTTGGCCGATTAAACAATTCGTTTGGCTCATAAATGAAAAATGCAATTTGGCTATGTGTTGGCTGAATTACCGCTTGCGACGCCTGCTGAGCTGCACCACCTGCAAGTGCAGTTTGACTACGGCGCCATGCTAAATCGGCCGACTACTGGCCGTATTTGTGTTGAATCGGCTGATTATTGGCCGTTTATTCCATATTTTGGGAATTATATCTGATAGATACACTAATTTGTTCAATTGTCATCCGTTTTTGTGTTCTAATTTGATTTACTGTTAAACATGCTATAATTTAAAAATTGATATATATAAGTAATTAATCTCTGAACTAATGGAGATTAGTAAATAAGTATTTATTTTATGTTTTTTTTTTAATAGAAAAGCCTACAATCATATATGATGGGTACTGTAACAAACAGCGACCACAAAATTTTCCGCTTAAAAAACGTGCTGCAAACTGTGATTGCATTGTCACTATCATGGAAATCGACTTGTCATGGCCAGTTGCTCATAAAGCATATCGGGCTAAAAGTAGGATGGCAAACATTAAAAAAAAAAAAAGTCTTTAGGCATCTATCCAAATTTAAAAGTAGAGAAAGGTAAATGATATTAAGTAAGGGCCTCATAAAATTTAAAAATAATAAATTAAATATTTATATAAAATACGAAACTGTGGCTGTTAAAAAAATATTTCTCCTTAAAAGAATGCTTAATGGAACAACCACTACGATAAACTTTTGCACGTTCCCAGAATCAGAAGAGGTACTTCCCTTGTTTTTTTTGTTTATCATGTTTATTTTGTCTTTTTTTAATTTAGACTATGAAACATCCGGCGTAGGTTATGTACATTTTTTTTAATGAATTGAAACTTCATTCCTAAAAATTTAAATTATTAAATAGAGACATATAAATAATTTTATATTTTAACATATCTTTTCAAGCAAATAAGAGTTAAAGTTCAAAAATTTTTATCAAAATAGGGATTCAACTCCTAGATCATTTAGTCTAGAGATTTTGATACCATATAATAAAATCATCTCTCTCAAAATGTAAATTAATGAGTAAAATTACATGAATAATTTTATATTATAATATATAGATTTAATTCACATATAAGGCTAATCTTTGTTCGACCATAAGAGCACAAGACTAATGTATTTTTCTTTTCAAAGAATTACCTATTTGGGAGTCAAGGTTATTTTGCCATCATGGATATTATATTTAGGGAAAGGGAAAATGAGACTTAGCGCAATTATATTTGATATTTTTTGTTTTATAAAATTATTACTGAATTCTCTTATGTTCACTAAAATTATAGTGAGATCTCCTACAAATATTTGTTTATTAATTTAAGTGATAAAAAAATAATATGTGACATATCTATAATTATTATTAATGATAAGATTATAATATTTTGGTGATGTTTAACATATTAATTGATTAAAATAGTCTTTTATTATTATATGGAGATGAAACATATAACTATTACTTATGATCAAAAATTGATATTTTAGTAAAATACATATTAAATATTATCAAAATATTACAATTTTGTTATTGATAATTATATATATCACATTAATTTTTTACTACTTATATTAGTGAATTGACATACATAGAAGAGATCTATATAATTTTAAAAAATAGAAGAATGACAAGTGTAATTATACTAAATCTTAAGAAAATTTATCTAAGATATTAACATTTCAAGTTTATTGCCACCTCACAAACGTGATTGTTCCATCAATGTTTCAATAATTACCATACTATTATAAATGAGTTGTTATTGAAACATTTAAGTTCTATTTATGACATTTACTCCATTAGATAATATGTGTAAATTGAATACTATCACATTGAACTTACCTCACTTTAACACTTACTTCTAATATTGAATAATATTTTTTATTATAAATAGGTTACTTCTCTTTCCCTTACTCATGCCAAGCAACATAAACACAACCCACATCAGTCATGGCTTCCATCAAGACTCGAGCATTGATCTTACTTCTCTCCCTCTCCAATCTCCTCCGTCATCACCTCTTCACTCGCCACCGGCGGAATAGCCATCTACTGGGGCCAGAACGGCAACGAGAACACTCTGACAGTAGCATGTGACACCGGAAACTACGAGATAGTGCTCCTCGCCTTCCTCCACAAGTTCGGTGCAGGAAGGACCCCAGAGTGGAACTTCGCAGGCCACTGTGGAAGCTGGAGCCCTTGCACCAAGCTGCAGCCCGAATAGAACACTGCCAATCCAAAGGCATCAAAGTTCTCCTCTCCATCGGAGGAGACCCCAATTATTCCGACTACAGCCTAAGCTCACCGAGGATGCAAAAGAGGTCGCAAATTACCTCTATGACAATTTCCTCAGTGGCAAATCAGGTCCACTTGGAACTGTCACATTGGATGGCATCGACTTCGACATCGAGACAACGGAAAATTATTGGGACGACCTTGCTAGAGAACTCGATGCCCTTAGACAGCCCAACAAGAAATTTTACTTGTCCGCAGCACCACAATGTCCAATTCCAATTTACTACCTCGGAAAAGCCATCGAAACTAAACTCTTTGACTACGTCTTCGTTCAGTTCTACAACAACGATGTTTGTTCCATTGTATCTGGTGTCCCGACGCTGTTAGAGTATTGGGACAAATGGGCCGCATTGCTTCCGTCCAATAACTCGCTGTTCATGGGCCTGCCCGCGGGCCCAGATGCCGGGAACGGTTACATAACACCAGCTGAGCTCAACTCTGAGGTGCTTCCGCATATAAAGCAAACAGCGAATTATGGAGGAGTTATGCTTTGGGACAGATACCGTGATTATCTGAATCATTACAGTGATAACATACTGCCTAATGTTTTGAAATCTGTGTACGAATATGTGACAGCAGTTTCGGACGCACTGTATGAGAGCGTGTCTGTAGCTTTGGGCCGCTTCTTACCGAAATTATCAATCTCATAAAGGAGCGGATATGATGCTGGCACTACAGGTGCTACTATGTAAGGAATAATCAAGTGACTCATGTCACCTTAATTTGTGGTATCTTGTGTGGTGTTATGCAATGACTAAGCAACGTGAATCTAAGCAAGCACGTTTAGTTTGCTTTGGTGTACTGGATTTTGCTTGAATAAAGGCTCCGTGAAATGTTATGCACGCGCGGATTTAACTGTTAATTAGTATTAACTAACGCGAACTTTATTTGCATGATTCATCTCGTATAGAGGATTTTCTGCTTCAATTTGGATAAAGGTTCTATTTTATAGCCTGTACACCTTGGTGATGGTATAAGGGCTACATCAATTGTTTGGTATTTCCACTGCCATGATAAATAATGCAACCTTGTGATCTTTAGGTCATTTGTTGAAGAACGGTTCCTTAATTCTTAGCAATTCTAAGCTATAAATGTCGCTGTGAATACTAAATTTTGTTTGTAAATAAGAAAAATAAAAAATAACAAAACCAAATTTTTTTTCTTTCCATTAGCTTTTTTTAAATTAATTTAATTTTTTTAATTAGCATCAAATCTTTTTAAATTAGTTTAGTCCACATCTTTTTAAATCAGTATTCATTTCCATTTTAATTTTCTTTTTAATATTTTTTTTTGTTTTTAATCAGATCATTTTCTTAATTTCTTACCCAATCAAATCTTTTTTTTTTCCTTTCTTGTTTTTCGACGTCAATCAGCATCATTTTACTTGATCATAATCAATCATTCATTATTGCATTTTTTTGGTAGACATCCATTTTTTAGGGAAGGGGAGCACAATCAGAGAAAAATTCCCGAGGCGGCAAGGACAGACAGGGGCGACACTCTATCCTTTCAGCACAACCCAATCCCAGCATACCTACCATCTCAGCCCTTCACCAGCAGTATCATCATTCACCATTGTTTATCTTCATTACCACAGCAGCCCAACATCACAGCCACCATTGCCTTCGACCACCATCACATAAACCCACCAATCCCAAAACCACCATTGATCGTCTCATTAAGCTCTAACCATCACAAACACATACAACAACCCAACATCACAGCCACCTATCAGAACCTCCACCACCATCATCATAAAGCCATCAAAAAATAAAAGGGAAGGGAAGAAGCCAGGAGCACCATCCACGAACTTTCCCGGGTTGCCTACCTCGCAGTCGCGCCGCTGTAGGTTCCGTCACTGTCGCCGTCTCAGTCCAACACCGGGCCTCGTCACCAGCCCCTTAGCGTCGTCCGCGGACTTGCTCTCCGCGCAAGATCGTTGCGTCCTCCGCCACCAACAACCACCATCACAGCCTCTTCCTTGCCGCACCAAGCTCTGCCTTCTGCCCACCTCCAGCCGCACGCGCCTCCGCCTTCCGCTGCCGCACCCGTCCGCATCTCAGCCATTCCGCCGTGCGAGCAGCTGCGCCTCCCCTTCAGCACCGCCGCCGGTCGCTCCTCCTTCCTGGACTACCGCGACCACAAAGCAGCCAGCCTCCACTCCGCGAAGCCCACGCCGGAGCCATCTCGTAAAACCGCCGTCGCCACGGTAGCCAACCTTAGCGCTGCCCCCCTGCGTCACTGCTTCTTCAAAGCCTTGTTTCTTCCCTGTTTCACATTACAGTAATTGAGTAAAGCAGGTTCAGTTTTCATTTTTATGTTTTAGTTCTATTTTATTTTCTTTATTTCTTTTTGGGTCAGGTCCAGTCTTTTTATTTTGTTTTAGTAAATTTTGTTTGGGTCACTGCCTCTGGGCTTTTAGGAATTTAATATTTTAGGCTAGATTTATTTTGGGTTGGGCTATGCTTGTTTGTCTCTTTTAAAGTTTTGAGTATTTTGACTTTGAGTTTTTTTTCTTTTTATTTAAATAAATAAATAAAAATAAAAAATAAATTTTTTGTCTGTGCAACAATCAATGGTTGTGAATGAGGAGCCATGCTCCCTTCGTCATTTTTAATTGTAAAGAATTTACTGAGTAGTCTTATCCTACCTTGGATCCTGTGCATCAATGGATGTTTTTCTTTTGAATTTTTTTAAATAGTCATTTTCACAAATAAAATTAACCAACACACTTTTATTTCTTTTTTAATTAAAATCCATCAGCATAGAATCATTTTTTACAACAATTAACTTTCGAATTTATTTAAAATTAGAAATTTAATTAAAACGAATAACTACATCAGCTCAAATATTTTTTTATAAAATTTGTCCTTTTTAGTTTAAATTTTGGTTTTTATTTCTTTGTAAATGTTTGATTGTTATGATTTTCTGGAAAAAATAAATATTATTGAAGTTAGAAATTAATTTCTATAATGAATGAATATAATCTATTTAGAGATGGATATTACTTGCAACTGATTAGCTTCTACTATTCCCTAATCATAATTATACTCCTGGACTTAATATTTTTCAGTTAACTTTTTATCAAATCAAAAAAATTTCAATTTAACTCATACTGAAAATTGAGTCTAACTCCTTTTTTTTTAAGCTCTGTTGTTCATTGTTGGCGTCTTCGGTTACGTGACAGTCGTGTTAATTAACAAAGATGGCATCGTCCATGTGGTAATAGGACATCTTTAAATTGCATTGTGGTTGTTGTTGTTGCTGCGTGGAACTTTTGTGTTGAACAACTTGAAATTAGATTATTGTGGCTTGTTGTAGACCTAATGCTACTGGTTGTAATGCATCCCATTGCGGTGATGATGCAGTCACGTTCCTGCCAATTTTTCTGATTTGAAGTAGAACCACAATACTGTGATCCAATGCAATAGTAGTGGTCACTAAAGCATGGGTACTCTGGAAAATAAAGTATCATACCTGGTACATGTTGGGTACGAGTACACGTTGGTTACACACGAGTATGTACCAAAATGTTTTCCAAACCAAAAGTTTTGGGTACGCGTTGGGATACGGGTTTGGGTAGCTGAGTATGGCTGTGTCTCTGTTGTTGAAAAAAAGGTGAATTTTTTAATCTTAAGCTTTCTTTTACCTTGTGCTCATTCAACCAATTCCTATTGATTACCACATCTGAAATGTCAATCCTCCACACTTCTCTACTAATGACTGCTCACCCAGCAACGTCGACGACGATGCCTCGCTAACAGCGATGACCCACAACACTTTTCACCCAGCATGACAGAGGCGGCTGTAGCACTTTTGAGCAACCCACTCTTCAACCAGTTTGTGGCAGCCATTGTTTTTTCCAGTGACCGGCGAATAAGAAGGTAGCAAAAGGGCAACTCTTAGAGTGACTTACTACTGGCTGTGGTGATTTTTGTGTTTTTATATATAGTGAATTATTGATTCTAGTGTTTTGTTGTTGTTGGATAGTGGGGACTGGGGGTGTTTGTTTTATTTTAAATTTTCATTTATTTTATCTCATAAGATGTACTAGAATAGTTTCAAACTTTAGTACTTTACCATTATAGTGCTGTAATTTTTCAAAAAATCCGTTGTAGACTTTCATTAGATGAAGTTTGGGATTTTATATATATATATATATTACGTATCCCGCACCTAACTTTTTATAAAATTTTCGTAGCTCATGCGGTTACCATACCGCTACCTGTGTAACATAGGTACCGATACTCCTTCTACAATATTGCACCACATCACTGCCATCACATGATACATTTCGCAATTTAAATTCTTCCCGTAATAGTCATATATCATTCTGTGGATACAAGGCCACTAAAGGCGGACAGAAAAAGTATGTCACATTGCTTGTCCTGCAAATAAGAATTTGACATGTCAATTAAATTTACACATTAATTATAGAAAAATATTGCATAATCAATGCAAAAAGATAATTTGGTTGGGAAAATGATGTAGCTACTTATTAAACGTTTGCATGAATAAATAGGTCATTCGTGTCTATTCATTTTATCTAATGACTATTGTAATTTTTGTTAAAAAAATGACAATATAATAATATACAAATTTTATTGTGTATTATTATTTTTAGTTATACAAATTTAACATTATTAGCTCTCTTTCCGTAACATCCTCAATTTTTTTTTCCTTTATACATTTTCTTTATCGCACACTTTGCAACATAATGTTCAGTGTTGGTGGGCGGTCTCCCCAATTAACCAAGTTCTTTACTCAATGCAGTCAACTTTTTATTAGTTGACAGTTTAAAAGTTACTGCCAAAAAAAAAACTTAGCTCATTAAAAAAAAGCAATGAAATCTTGTCTAAATAATTAAGCTTATAATCATTGTTGAAGTTACTTAATGTAACAATTATTGTATTGAAATTAATCTTTGGTTGATAATGGTATAGAGCCTAACTGCCGGTAGAACCATTGTTTATGCTTGAAAAGTGCGTTGAACAAAATTGATATGCGTATCAAACAAGATATCCAAATCTAAGAGCACTTTTACTAATGACTTTTTTTTATTATGATGGACAAATTTTGACTTTAAAATTTGTCGTTAGTGGATAATTTTAACCCTAAAAACTATTTTTTTCTGTTTTTTTCTGATAATTCCATAAGAAAAGGCTCAACATTCATTAAAGAGGATCGGAGTACGGAAAAAAAATTTCTTAGTAAAACATGAGATTCTATGGTTGTTTAGAACAAGAAAAAGCAAGAATTATATATTGTTGTCTCACACTTAACACTTTTCTTAATGTAAAAGCTCAGGTGTTGAGTATTGAATAACGATTCAGCATAATTATTTTTTTCTCACCCTAAAGAGCTAAAAACTTTTATAAAAGATTTCTTAACACGCCAAGTAACCTACAAAATTTTAAGAGGGTACTTAGCTAAAGCAGTACATAAATCAATGCTTGAAATTCATGCAAAAAGAGAACGCCAAAGAAGCATGAAGTCAAAATTGATTACCTGGTAATATAAGCATACACACAATGAAAGCCTAAGAAGCAAATTAAAGAATGAAGGATTATTTACTCTCATTTGTTTCGACAACATCATATTTCACAAAAGAAAGACACAATTTGTTTGGTACTGATTATAATTAACTGTCTATCAGTATTATGCGAATATAATTAGTTTGTTTTTCTCTAATAATATAACAGTGTCATATCTCAAAATGAAATGCAAGAATTTAAATCAAAGAGGAGTGATACTCCCTTAATTCTTATTAATATTCGCTCCTGAGAAACGCGTTATTTTGACGTTAAAACTTAATGTATCTGTAAATAGGAGAGTTGTACATCTGCCATTAGTATTATATATGAAAGTGCTCACGTATAGCACTCTATATGTAGGAACAAAGCCTACTGAACGTGCTACTTGTTCCAAACATACAGATTATTTAATTAACCTCAAACTAATTAATTAAACACTGCCCTTAATGGCTTTACTGTAACCGTTTTGGACATCATTGAATCTGTCCCAAAGCATGACTCCACCGTACTTGGGAGAACCCTTGATGGCAGGAAGAACCTTGGAAGTCAGAACATTAGCAGGAATGAAGCCACCCCCAGCAGCTGACTGAGATGCTGGCAGCCCCAAAAACACCTTCTTGGCTTGACTTGAGGTCCACTGTTTCCATGCATTGATGAGGTTGTTAGTGTTCCCATTGGCATATTGGCAAGGAGGGTTGTTGTAGAACTGAACCCACACAAAGTCAAATAGGCCAGTTTTGATGGCAGAATCCAAGTGGGCATCAGGGTATGGACACTGTGGTGCTGCGGACAAGTACACCTTCTTTTGCTGGCTGAAGGCATTGAGTGCTCTTGCAAGTTCATCCCAGTATTGCCCTCCACCAGCTTCAATGTCAAAATCAATGCCATCCAACACAGCATCACCCAATGGCCTTGAATTTGACTTCCCTCCAAGGAAGTTGTTCCATAGGTAGTTTGCAAGCTGTTTGGCATCATCGGCTGAGCTGAGAGAGTAGCTTCCAGCACCACCTCCGAGGGAGAGTAGAACCTTGATGCCTTTGCCTTGGCAGGTCTTGATGTCACTGCTCAACCCTCTACACCCATTGGCGCTGGGATTGCAATGGCCGGCGAGGTTCAATTGCGGGGTTCGGCCACCGCCAAAAGTGGACAAGAAAGCTATGTTCACATATTGGTAGAGGCCAGTGTTGCATGCAGCTGCCAAGGTGCCTTCATTGCCGTTTTGGCCCCAGTAGACTGCAATTCCAGCAGCATGAGAGGACCTGAATAGGGAAATGAGCAGTAGAGGCAGTAATAGGACTGAAAGTTGTTTGTGGGCTGCCATGTTTCTGTGTGATTCGAACTAGTTCTATTGGCTTCTTGGTTTGGCTCATGGAAGGTAGAGAGGGTGCCTTTTTATAGGAAGAGGGAGGGAAGTAGTCAAACGTGAGAATTTACCTAAACTCATTAAGTCTATCCAAACTCAAATTTTAGATCTGTAATACTATACTTTATTTGTTTTAAAAATAATATTAAAAAATAATTATAATAAAATAAATTCATGATAAGATAAAAAAAACATATGTACAAATTTTACTCGCAATGTCGTAATAAAACAATTACGAATCACAAAATATAAACTACAATTATAAAAAATGTAAGAACTTTAATTAGGACATTAAAATTCAAAATAACTAAGTCAATATATCATATCTTTAATTTTAGAATGTTTAATTAGAATTACTTATTGTCAAAAATACGCATTTTGTTGCTTGAGAAATTGAATTGTGTCTAAAATAATAAACTCATGAGTTTACTTGAGTTTATATAAGTTTATTTGAATTTATTTATATTCAAGTTTTCAATCATATATATTAAGTCAACATAGAGAATTAGATTGAAAAAATTAGAAGAGTTTATGGGTTGAATCGAGACTTTGAGAATAACTAGTAAAGGTTTGTAAATACAAAAGTCTGGGAAGAAATCTGAAAATAAAAAATGATTGCCATGAAGAAAAACAAGAAGCGTATGATTTTGTATATCCTAGTCTATAGCCGTCTTGACTAACTAAAGTCTAAAATAGCATTATCAAGTCAAGTTTACAATGGACCGCCAAAACAAAATGTTGTTGTGGATGTATTTATTTCACTTTTTTTTTTACCAAAAAATGGTTTTAAGATTTTGAACCCATTGTCTCTAGGTTATAAGATAGTAATTTTACTGTTGTATGGGACTCATTCTTTGAAAAATAGTGATTATAAAATTTAAATTTTATATATAATTAGAAAGTTAAAAATTGATTTTTTAAAAAAATTATCTTTTTGGCTTATACAAAATGCCAAAAACAAATTTGTTTAGATACTGGTTATTTTTAAAAAAATATCAAAATATGATTATTTTTTATGAAAAAAAGTGATTTCCACCAACAAAAAAAACATCATCAAAACAACCTATATATGTGACACGTTACATGGATATTCTCATTGATGGTCTAGTAGTGGGATATATATATATATATATATATATATGGTGGCTGCTTTCAGAAGTTAATAATTTTTTTTTGTGTGGAAACGTTCCAGGCTGAAAATGATGACAATAGCCACCGATTTTGAAACTTGTGTCATAAATTAAGGCGTAATGTCTGAGGATCTGATCGAGTATTCGAGTTGCCTCATCATCCGCCATAGCCGGAACTTTGTACTTTATAGAGTTTCAGTTGAATGCATCATTCAATGGTGACGAACAAGTCTTGGACGATTTGTTCCTCGGCGTTGAACATGGATCGATCAGCAGACCTAGATAAAATGTTCAAACAAAAGTTTTGACTAAATACTCAGAATGCACTCAGATTACAAATTAGTCTATCATATATTAAGTCCCATATTAATCCACACTTTTTATAAAAAGGCGAATTGATCTTCTTATATAAGTTTGTATGTACATATTTTTAAATTGTAAAGCCTTATATGAAAGAATAAATATGAAACTTTCAAATTTTAAGAGATTAAACTAAGTATTTAGTCAAAAGATATTTTATTTAATAGTTCTCTTACCCAAGCCAATTATTTTTATCATTTAAGATCTTAAGGAATACAACTCTTTCGACCCATTTATTCTATACCCAATGCTCAAATCCAAGATTATTAGTTAATGAAAAATAACATCCGTTAGTTCAACTGATCATGTATATGTTAATAAATCCAAAACATTATTTAAGAAGGCTAGCTGGATATATAATATTGTTGGTTTTGCCAAAACTTTTTTTTATCTGTATTGTTGATTTTATTTGTCTATACTGTAAATTTCAAATACCATATGCATCATTACAAATAATTTTACAGGACGGTTTATAATTTAGAAACCATTTCTCACGCACGCCATTTTAAAGTCATACGTACCAAAAGCATTATATAACCTGATAAAAACATTTTTAGTAACAAATATGGAGATCAACTAAGAATTTCTGTGGTTGAGAAATTCTATAAAAACGAAGCCATCACACATATCAAGTAGAATTTTAAAGTTTATATGCATTGAATACTCTAAAAAAATCTACTTTTCCATGCGATCGTTTTATTTTTTCAATTTTTAGTGCCGTAAAAGCATTTGTTCGTGTAAGATATGAGGCCTTTAACACAGAATGAGAGAGTAAAGCTTGAAGAGCAAGAGAGTTTGAATCTGTGTTTTCGAAAATGAATTCCAATCGATAACTATATGCAAATGAGGTTTATATATGTAGATGGTACTCATCAATGTACATATGGCACACAACACATGATTTAATTATATCTGGAGCTTAACAAATACAACCAACTTTGCCAGGGTGGCGAAAAACAAGCTCAACAAACCAAACCAACTTCCTAAAACTAGCCACTCTTCCCTTATCATCCTCGCAAACTCATGGTCGGTGGAGTAGAGACTCTGAGTTTGGATCTGAAGTGAAGAAAAGGAGAAGTGAAATATGATCACATGCGAAATACACGTGATGAGCAATTCTTCACAGAAAGATTGATCTGAAAATGATGTGCCAATACAGATCTAGTAGCATCAAACGCCAAAAGTGAACAAAGAAGAGCACCTATATCTTTTTTTCATACTTAAGAAAAGCTCAACTCTTCGAGCAGAGGAGCAAATAGAGGAAATCGAATTCTCAAAATATCACAAGAAAATAAAACTCTACAATTTAAAGCATAAAGAAACCTATCACTCAAAAACAAGAAAAAGTGAAACCATACAGGGTTGTTTCTACCAGGGAATAATTTATAGCTTCTAGAAATCACAATATCTAACTCTCATGCCACTCAGTGCATTACTGCATTAACATGAAATGTACTCTCTTTTCTTCTTCTTCTTTTTTAATCTCATTTTCTGCTTGCATAATGTTGAAAATTTCAAAAATTTTATAAGTTTAATTTTGTTGTAATGACATGTAAAATATTTTTATATCATTATCCAATCAAATTCTCATTTACATGAAATTTTAAATAATAGATATGAAAGTGAATAGAATTTGTTAATATTTTATTCCTAATAATATAGGTATCTGACTAGGCTTGAGAGTGAAAGGGAGAGAGAGAGTTGAGAGAAAAGGGATGAGAGAATTTATCTGAAACTTTATGAAATTTTAACTGAATGACTTACAAGGAGAGTTACACTTTATATACTAAGATTCTCAATCAATCATATATCTCATGACAGATACAGCTCATGACTCTTAAGTCTTAACGGTTCTAACCAACTCTAAGTGCCTCCACATGCTTCACCTGAAGGCTCTCCCTTGACAACGAGAGTACATATCAAAACAAAAATGATACTTCGTAACGAGAAACATTTGTGTCATGTATAAATTCCTGAAAGTCGTTTATTTCACCGTCAATATTACACGAGTATATATGAAAGTCTTATTATTAGTATTACATGAGTATATATGAAAGTGTTCATGTGCACTCAATATGTAGGAAAATCTACTGAACGTGCTACTTATTCAAAGATAAAGATCATTATTCAACTGATCACCTCAAACTATATAATTAATTAAACACTGCCCTTAATGGCATCGCTGTACTTATTTTGAAGATCATTGTATCTGTCCCAAATCATGACCCCACCGTACTTGGGAGAACTCTTGATAGCAGGAAGAACCTGAGATTTTAGCACATCAGGAGGAATATAGCCACCACTTGGCGCAGCTGCCTGAGACGCTGGTATCCCCAAAAACACTTGTTTAGCTTGACTTGAAGTCCACTGGTTCCATGCACTAACGAGATTGTTGATATTTCCATTGGCATATTGGCATGGAGGGTTGTTGTAGAACTGAACCCACACATAGTCAAATAGGCCAGTTTTGATGGCAGAGTCCAAGTGGGCATCAGGGTATGGACACTGTGGTGCTGCAGAGAGTACACCTTCTTTTGCTGGCTGAAGCCATTGAGTGCTTTTGCAAGTTCATCCCAGTGTTGCCCTCCACCAGCTTCAATGTCAAAATCAATGCCATCCAACACAGCATCACCCAATGGCCTTGAGTTTGATTGTCCTCCAAGGAAGTTGTTCCATAGGTAGTTTGCAAGCTGTGTGGCCTCATCAGCTGAGTTGAGAGAGTAGCTTCCAGCACCACCTCCAAGGGAGAGTAGCACCTTGATGCCTTTTCCTTGGCAAGTCTTGATGTCAGTGCTAAACTTTGTGCACCCATTTGTGCTGGGATCGCAATGGCCAGCAAGGTTCAATTGCGGGGTTTGGCCGTTGCCAAAAGTGGACAAGAAAGCTATGTTCACATATTGGTAGTTGCCAGTGTTGCAAGCATCAGCCAATGAGCCTTCATTGCCGTTTTGGCCCCAGTAGACTGCAATCCCTGCAGCATGGGAGGATCTGAATAGGGAAATGAGCAGTAGAGGCAATAATAGGACTGAAACTTGTTTGAGGGCTGCCATTTTTCTATGACTCAACAACTTGTTCTATTAGCTTCTTGGTTTTGTTTGGTTCATGGAAGGCAAAGAGAGAGGGTACCATCTTAATATAGGAGCTGGGAGGGTATGTAAGTAAAGAAGTTGGGGGAATTGAAGAAATTTGGAGAAACGTGCCTTGTTGGTATAAAATTGCTCGCGTTTCTCCAACGGAGGAAAAGTATGAAGCGTGTAATGTGGCACATTCTAGTCTATAGTCCTCTTGACTAACTAGAATGAATCAATTATCTATTAAAGTTTACAAGTGACCGGCAAAGCAAACAAAATGCTGTTTTGGCAATAAGTGGGGAAATAAATATATGGGAAACGTTCCAAGCTGATGAAAATTATAGTAGCCGCCAATTTTGAAATTTATGTCATAAATTAAGGCGTAATATGTGGGGAACTGAGCGATTTAGGACCTTCTTGTTCATATGGAAGCTGAATTATCTAATCCTTCATATTTATAAAACAGTATTTGACAAGCCTCAAGGATTATCCAATTGACGGATCAAACCCAGTAAAAGTGAGACCATTTCGGTACTCACATAGCCGACAGAAAATGATTAAGAAAATGGTTCATGAGATGTTATAGGAGGGATTATTCAGCCTAGCTCTAGCCATTTCTTATCACGTATTTTGCTATGGCTAGTTATGAAAAGAATGGAACATGGAGGTTCTAGACTGACTATAGGACCCTAAATACCATCATCAGTAAATTAAGACAGATTTGCAAATGCCAATAGTCATTGTGGATAAACTTCTTGATAAGCTCTATAGAGAGCTAAGTTTTTGCCATTTTTTCCTAAAATAAATTTGAGGTATGACTATCATCAAATATTAGTTAATCCAGAGGATAAATATGAGACCCCTTTTAAAAGTCATCAAGGATCCAAAAGTGGTTCGTGATGCCTTCAGTTAACTAATGTCTCACCATTATTTTTCAGCGTTAATGAATAGGAAAATGTTATTTGGTACCAGAAGTTTACACAAATAGTGTTAAGGATTTAATTTTATCACACTTATATCCTAAAATAATTTATACAATCAGCCAATCATATAATCACATTAATAAATATGAATAATTTTCACTTTATTAATTAAAAAGTCATACAAATGAAAAATTTAATTGGATAACAATGTAAAACTTTTTATACCATTAGTACATTAAAATTAAACTATAGTGTTAATTGAGGACAATTTTTTTGTTTGACTTTTCTTAACCTTCCATGATGGTCTCAGGTGTGTTCGATACTAGGCTAAAACTAAAAATTTCACCCAGTTTTTACTGTCATATCAAATACATCCAACTGTACATATTTGTCGTAGTGGTATTTATACCGGGTAGCTGTGCTATTCGTATAGTATCGCTATTGTGATGGAACTCAAAAACAGTGGCTTTATTGATGGAATGTGTAAAAGAATGAAATGTGACTCTTCTAGTCCCAGCCCTCACAGAACCAGAGAAATCACTGCTACTCTCCCTACTAGAAAATACTACACCTGCCTTCTCAGTTCTCTCACACACCATTAGTTAGTTATAACAGACTCCTCATTTACAACTTATTATCATGCTAACTTACTCTGTAATCCTTGCGCCAGGCTGGAACTCTGCTTTTGCTTTTTGATCATGGGCTGGAATTCTTCTCTTCTGCTTTCCACTGATTCCTCTCCTTTGTTTTTTTTTTTAGTATGGAATCACTCTCCGTATATAAGACTGCTGCTAGTAGCTTGTGGGGACCCAACATTCCCAGTCTCAGTTTCAGCATATGGGCCTGACTCTTCCACTGGCCCAAGGTTTGTCTCATATTGGTAATTTTTGGGTCATGAAGTTTTCTTTCATACCAAAAAGAGTAATGACAAAAAGAGTTTTCATGTTTTTTTGGTACAAATCACCCACGTGTGTTTGATTACAAGCATGTGATGAATTTGGCATTATCCATGTTCAAGAAATACTCTAGTTTTATTATTAGTAGTAATGCTATACCATCACCAAAAGAGGTAATTTTTTTTACATAAATAATGTTAATTATTCTCACTTATTCATTCAAGCATTTTAATATATGAGATATTTTACATAAACATAAGTTTAACAAGTTATATTCAGATATATTCACAATAAAAATGGATATCACTCACTTTATTCAAGGTACAATCACTTATATATTAGTCTTACTAAATTTTATTTATTGTGTCTAAATTTGAGTTGTTAGACTTGTATTTATGAAAGAATTCCTTCTAGCACCCATACAACATTATCCTGATAAATAAATTTAAACAAATTATGGGCTATTTGGTTAAAATTTTGGAAAAAGTACTTATTCAAAAGTAGAAATAGAAGCAAAAAATTTATATATGTTTAAATGTAATTATAGAAGTATAAAGGATACAATTTGTAATTTAAATGAGGCAAATGATGAGAGTGATTTAGTGAAAAGTTATTTTTTGTTTTTTCATAAAATTGGTAAGGATAAAGATAGATTTATAATTGAAATAATTTCAAAAATAACCAACAACATTCTTTGTTCTGTTTCTATCATAAGCATGTCTCTACTTGTTTCAAAAAAATAGAAAAATTGGTTATTTTTTGCTTTTATTTTTTGTAAGCAAAAAGAAATATACAAATAAATTCTAGAAATATTTTTTCAAAAAATATATAAAAAAACGTTTTTTTTCTCCCATAAATTTATCCAGACAAGCTCTGTATCTATGCTTAATTGCTTAGAGGTTAATTACAAGTCCATTTTTGGAAGAACAATAGTTCGTGAATATAATGCACCGCGTGTATGCTTCTGCTATATGAATTGAAAGATATAGTGGAGTATCTCTTAAACAAGGTCAACTAATTGACTTGTTCAAAATTTCCCTTGCTGTTTAAATTCTTGATGTTAACCTGTTCCTCTAAAGTGGTCTCCAGCGATGAAGACCCAAAAATAAAATCAATAAAAAAAAAATGTTCCTCTAAAGTTTAATAATGCATTGCCAGTTCTTTTTAAAATTAAATAATGCATAAGTTGACCAAGCCCCACTTTAACACCAATCGGTAATTGATCGTGGATGAGAACACCGAGAGTTGACTTTCTTTTTCCCACATACGAAGCACACTCTTGCAGACATTCTGGACTGGAATTTCAAGAATTTCATATATTTCATCCAATCAGTTATGTTATTTGGACTCATAATACATAATATTGTCGACTCACATATCATTCATGATTTGTTACCCTTCATTCAAATATCCTGCATATTCATCTAATAGGAAATGATACGAGTTGTACATATTATATTTTATAATACAAATAACATTTTTTTTATTTATTAAGTCACCGGCTTAATTAAGATTCCATTCCCATTTGTTATTATTGTGTTGGCAATATCAGTATCAAATCTTATTTTTAAACTTAGAGTTGGAACAGGAATTAGAGTTGGAACAGGAAAAATCTTGCTTTATTCCCTCGCGAATGAAAATATATTTTTTAACTACGTTTTAATATTACTATAGATTTGCATAACATTATAAATTTGGATTTCATGATCTGCCTTATTCATAAGCGATAATATAATACATACTCTAAACTCTGTAATATAAAGTTACGATACGTACATAATTATTGGTGAAAGATCGATAAATTAACTTTACAAAAGTAAGTAAAAACGTAACTGCCAAATAAACTATATTTTGACAATTCGTTCAGTCGGGAAATACCAGTATTTTCATAATTATAAGGATTTAATTGTAATATATTGACAGTTAAAATCATTCAATCATGGATTACATAATCATGATATTTGATTTTTATACCAAATATTTCAACTAAATTGTTTTCCAATTGAATCACAATATAAAACCATTTTACACTATCAGTTGCATCAAAATCAAACTCTAATTATAATCTTAAATTATCTAAAACAAATAGACATATGTTGCTACATCATTATTAAATCATAAACCCAAATTAATGATAACAAAACTCGATGCTGTAGAACTCGAATCCATTTAATCTGAACGTAGACACAATAATCGGTGGTATCTACGAGTAGATGTGAAGGGACCAAAAATTTTCTGCTATTTTTTTCCGTCTTATTATGGTTGGGGGAAATACTTTTTGATAGGGGCATGGAATGCTTACAGTTTTTTATTCTTCCAACTTGGGCGGTAATTAACTATTTCAAGGAGACCTATGCGTCATGTGAAAGCAATTGAGTCAATACAAACGTATTCCAGAAGAACAAGGAGATTAGTCTTTTTTGAGCGTCAACGATTATCGCTCTTGTAAATTATATTTGTTTGTGAAGAGAGATTAATTTTTATATATATGAGCAAGAGTTTTTCATTATTTGTCAATCATAGCTAATTCTATATAAGATTTTTAAGATATTGAGTATGAGAGCCAAATACTTATATCAATATGATAATACATGGTTATATACCCACATAAAATGCACTAACAATGCATCAACACTAAATTTTAATAAAAATGCTAGCGACTCAACTTTTTTGTTAATTTATTTTGCGCGACATATATGTTAGAATAACTTGATTTACATATTTTTATTTTATTTTGATTTTATTTGGTATCCTTAGGATATGTATTCAACAACTGTATGTAATTTAATTACAAGTTTTATAGATTTTAATAACTGAAGTTAGTGGAATAATATAACCAATTCTTACTCACAAATAATTAAAGGGTATCAAATTTATATGGTACCAAGAACTTTTATTGTTATTTCATCAAACAAATTTTTTTATCAAAAGTTTTGGTGATTTTTGTTTATCGTATAGCATCGTCCGTCATTTATTTGGTTGAGAAATACACGCACAGTGACAATGATAGCAGAACAAGTGAAACCCCACAAATTAATAACTCAAAAAGAGAGTTGTTGGAAGCTATAGAACTTTGACCTTTTCCCCAAGTGGCCAGTGGGACATGCACTCTCTTTTGTCAAACCGCATAATCTCTTTAAAAATATGAAATCTTCATTCCAATCTTCAAATTGCTGGCCACTCGCCCTATATAAGCATCACAAGTACAATCAAACCCCTACACAGCACCAAAACCTGAAACCACCCATTTTCACAAAGATGGCCAAAAACTCTCATGCTTTGTCTCTTCTTCTCTTCCTCACCCTTGTTGGAACCTCTCATGCAGGTGGCATAGCTGTCTACTGGGGCCAAAATGGCAACGAGGGCACTTTATCCGAAGCATGTGCCACAGGCAAATACACACATGTTAACATAGCATTCCTCAACAAGTTTGGCAATGGCCAGACCCCGGAGTTGAACCTTGCTGGCCACTGCAACCCTGCAACAAATTCATGCACCAAGTTCAGTGCAGACATCAAGGACTGCCAGAGCAAAGGGATCAAGGTGTTGCTCTCCATTGGTGGCGGAGTCGGTAGCTACTCCTTGGCTTCCCCCGAGGATGCAAGAAATGTTTCAACTTTCTTGTGGAACACTTTCTTGGGTGGCAAGTCATCTTCAAGGCCATTAGGGGATGCTGTTTTGGATGGTATAGACTTTGACATTGAACTTGGTTCCACAGCAAATTGGGAGCACCTTGCACGGTTCCTTAAAGCATATGGCAGGGTAGGAAGGAGGGTGTACCTTGGTGCTGCCCCTCAGTGTCCAATTCCTGATAAGTTTCTAGGCACTGCCCTTAACACGGGGCTCTTTGACTTTGTTTGGGTTCAGTTCTACAACAATCCTCCTTGTGCGTATTCTAATGGTAACATAACCAACCTTGTCAATTCATGGAACCGTGGACGACCGAGGTGCCGGCAAGGCAGATCTTTTTGGGGCTGCCGGCAGCTCCTGAAGCAGCTGGCAGTGGTTACATCCCACCGGATGTGTTGACAAAACAAATCTTGCCAGTGATCAAGAAGTCGCCCAAGTATGAAGGGGTGATGCTTTGGTCAAGGTTCTACGATGTCCAGAATGGATACAGCGATTCCATTGCTAGCAGCGTGTGAAGAGTAGTTGCATTCAATCAATAATTTGTTTGTCATGTTGTTGTTTTAAATTACTAACAATAATATAATAAAAAGCAATATCTGTTTTCCATCATTTTTTCCCTCTCAAGCTCGTTAAGTGAGTGAAGAAAACAAATAGAAAAACATATCTTAAAGTCCAGGACCATAGTTCAATATTCATGTCCTTTGAATTGCTATCCTTTCTCTCCAACTCAGTTCAAATATGTAATGACTATTTAATTGATGCTTTAAGCTGATAATCAAGTAACTCCTGTCAAGATCAAATTAGTAGAATCATAAGAAAGAGGCTTATTTAATGAAATCATTTCCATAATAAGGAACGAGTGTATTAAAATAAAGAACAGAACCATAAGTACACACAAAGGTTTAGTTAACCACAAATAGCAACAAAGAAATAATAATTAATAGCAGCACAACGACAAAGTGAGTCCTTGAAGAATTTCTCATTCCAATTTCTTATCAAAATTTCAATAACGTGTACTAACATCAGTCCGTGATAAATTTAAAAACATTAAAAAGTTGAACACAAACAAAAATATGTGATAACAACGAGACAGTAAACGATGAAAAGAAGACCTAGGAAGCAAACAGATTGGCATCATCCCACCAAAAGAGGGAATATGCCCTTCTAAAATTAAATGCAGTGTGTCCTAAAGGGCTCAAACTTAAATGCAGTGTGTCCTGAAAGGGTGAAAGTTGATTGGTTGCTACTCTCCACCTTTATTATTTGTTCACACTGTTCGGACCTGTATGTTGTGAGTGGACTGGAACCTCCATATGGGCTGCCTGCCACTTTGTACAAGTGCAACTTCTTCTCCTTCCTTCACCATTCCTTGCTTCTGCATATGGAAACCATATGTATATAATAAGATCATGAAGAAACTTCAAACAAAACGGGAATGGCAAGACTAGTGCCTAGTCTCAAGTAGTAAAGTCAGTGTTTCCTTTGTGTCACGGCTGACAGGACCCTACTAAGTGGCACCCCAATCGACAAAATTAGCCACCAAATGCCAGGTGTACTTCACGAGTTAAAAAGAAAAAAATATCATTTTATAGAGACAAAGTTAACCAGGCATATTTACACGGTCCGACTATACGAGTTTTTCATAATCCCTTCGAAAGCAATGGACGCCCAGTTCTTGCTACTCACTAGTTGCATGGCACAACAATAGGCCAGTAGTAAAGTTATAATGGAATCTGTTGACGCTTCAACTGGTAGGTGTAAGATGAAGCATTTGCGTATAGACCAATGGCTGTAAGTTCGCATGTAAGTCTCTATAGTTAAAGGATCGCGTCCATGAGTGTGACAACGAGAGGAAAACCACACTAGGATTTTAAAACCAGTCTAAACTCTGGACAACCATTTTTTCATCTAGTTAGAAGTACACTGAAGCTGGTTATATTATTCTACACTACAGATAACATCTCAATCACTGAAGTTATCTTCCAAACATTACCTGCAGCAAATCCAAGGCTCTTTTGAATGTTTCTTCAGCATCATCAGAGAATTCCATGTATATAGGACAGACTCCTTGATACAAAGCCAATCTCTGTTGTATTCTCTTCCTGCATGGCCAGCAAAATTAGGCACACAATAAAGTTGTGAAGGTTATGATACAGGCAGGTAAATACAAAATGATTTTCAACTAAATGCCTGCGTCAATAAAAGAAATCAGACTCATCAGTGAAGTGCTACTTTGAACAGCTTTTGGAAAAGCAGAACAATCAGAAACATTTAAAGTAACTGGTTTATTAGATTTACCCAACAACCCTTCAGATTCAGAAATTCATATTGTACAAGATCACTAATCAAGCAGTTTTATATGTTACTAAACACAGAATCCAGAAAACTGAGAACTTCAAGCCAACTGTTAAGGGAAAATATATGTACAATTGACCCAAGAAGAATCTTTTTAAGGCAATTATGCACATTTGCCATTGCCTACTGACTAAATGAGTCTCATGATCATCTTGCATCCACTTTTTTTTTTCTTGGACAGCAATCGTATTTCTTATCAATAAGAGAAAGGGGAGACAAAGAACTCACTGATCTGTGAAAGCAAATATGGTGCCAGTTGGTCGATAGTGGCTCAGAAGGATAGCCATGAAGCCTGATCTGGTGAAGACAACAGTTGAGGTTCCAAGGGTGTTAGACATCATGGTTGCATGGTATGCAAACATCTCGCTCATGTGGTTCTACATAGACCCAATATGAATAAACCACATGTTTCAGCATTGACAGTAAAATGAGTGTGTATATAGACATAGAGAGAGAGAGAGAGAGAGTATAGAGAGAGAGGGAGAAAACGACAGTGCATCGAGTTTGAAGTTTAAACCTTGAATACTTGACCAATATTAGGTGGCATCTGACCACCTGGAATAGTGGCTTCCGTCCGTAATGCTACTGTGTGCATTACTTTCACAGCTTTTAGCGGGAACCTGCATTATAACAAATTTTATCATTATTATCACAGCATTTATCAGATGCTACTATTATGAACTATGAAGCATGGATATGACATAGGATATGGGAACATGGGGATAAAATGAATCTAAAAAATTATAAGACAGATGCTCCTACTATGACCTATGAAGCGCAGACACGAACATAGATACAGGGATACAGCAAATCTCAAAATTTATAAGAGAGAAAGAACCATGATACTACATATAAAACAGTACAAAATTAACATAGAAACACATAAATTAAAAGAGGGGAAAATATTTCAAAGTTAGCACAAGTCAATGTAAATATAATAAAAATGATATTATTAATTTAATTCATTTCACATATTTATCTATTCTGGCATGCTTTAAAAAAAATAAAAGTGAAAAAAGTTTAGATAAAATTAAAGTATCCGAAAGTGTTCATGAAGTGTCCAACATAGACATCAACTATTCTGAAGTGTTAGTACTTCCTGAGTACAGATATTGATACAAGCATGTAATTTTGATGCACAACATTAAGACCCAAATTTTTTTAAAAAGATAACACTCATTAGAATGCTATATTTCCTTTTGTTTTCTTCTCATACTTTTGGGTTGTTAATTATTTGAGTCATTAAGTTCTAAGAACTCATACGCCAAAAAAAAAAAAGTTCTAATAACTCAAATAAGAGAAATATCAAAATACCAAATTATTTTATACTTGTGCTATTTTTGCCTTTTTCAGTTCTAGATAAAAAATTAAGTTTGAACTGAAAGGAAAAAGGATCACTAGTTTCCAACACCCAAGACTAGCCTGTCAAGGTAATTAGACACTTTGAGGCAGGGAAAGTTATGTGCTTACTTTCCGTGAGCAGTTTCTCCAGAAAGCATTATTCCATCAGAACCTTCTCGAACAGCAATTGCAATATCAGATACCTCTGCTCTAGTTGGAGTTGGGTGAACAATCATGCTTTCCAGCATATTTGTCGCCACAATAACAGCCTTTCCCATGCTTCGGCATATCCTGATTATCTCTTCCTACATTATCAGGCATTGTGGATGTTAATATGAGAACAACTTGATTTCCCGATCTGGAAGATGATTATCTAAACCATTGTATATCAGTTCTGTTAAGGACTTCACCTGCAAAAGTGGAACCTCTTCAATAGGAAGCTCTGCACCAAGATCTCCTCTTGCAACCATAGCCTAAAAAGGATGGCAAAAGCAGATGGGTCAAAATCAACAATCGCTGTCGGTAAATACTAATAGTTACTCCTCAAACTTAATCCTTACTAAGCAAAATACATTTAAAATTGAAAACTTCTAGTTTTACAATGTTTGCTAGATCATCCCTATTCCACACTCCACAGAATCAGGCAGTAACCGTGAAATAATGCAAGGATTAGGTTAGCACCCCATCAGACGCTGTAATTATTGAATGTAGGTTTGGTATAGAGTCTGCACTTTCAATCTTTACAATGACATGTATATCAGCACCACAGCCTGCAGTATTGAGTGGGGAATTCATCATATTTCTAATTATAAAGAGAAACTAACCAGATGAGTCATTTATAGATTCGATAAGTATTTTAAATATTTACTCTTCAAATAATTCTTCAGTTCATGAACTACTTGTGCATCCTTAACGAAGGAAACAGCATAGAAGTCCACTTGGTTATCCACTCCAAATTTGATGTCATCCCAGTCCTTCTCTGCAGCAAAGAAATATGAATATTAGGTCCATAGGTAATCATCATAATCTCAATAAATACTCAACACCGCCCATGCATGCGCGCGCGCACACACACACACAAGCATGAAGACAGAGATAGACAATAATAGAAAATTATCAAGAATAGGAATAAACCAAAATCTAACCAGTGATCGAAGGCAGTGTTGCACTTTTTCCTCGAACATTCAAATGTCTTCTTGACTTTAGCTCTCCTCCATCAACAACTTCACATTTCACAGAATCCTCGGTCTTAGACTTAACCGTCAATGACATCATACCACCTGCATCATACATCAAGA
The DNA here is from genome assembly GCA_030441495.1 of Dalbergia oliveri. Taxonomy (NCBI): domain Eukaryota; kingdom Viridiplantae; phylum Streptophyta; class Magnoliopsida; order Fabales; family Fabaceae; genus Dalbergia; species Dalbergia oliveri. Next base: position 29,036,037 of record JAMLFY010000007.1, read on the forward strand.
GTTTAGAAGTTCATTAAAGACAGCATACCACCAATGGCAATAACAATAATATAGCATACATCAAGACTTAGTACCATTGCCTTTATCATCCTAAAGTCATTGACTATTTTCTGAGATAAATATAAATTAGACAAGTGAAAATATCATCCAACAATAAGAAGTCAAATCTGCAAATGCATCATGAAGACCAGTGTCACTATTATACAATATTCTTCTTCAGAGAAACATAAAATATACATCTTCCAACAATTTGGTTTACTTGCAGCTTGACTAAGACTACTGTCAATAAATTATATTTAATGATTCATCATGTTTGATAGTACATGCCAGATTGCAATCACTAACCTACAAGCAACAGCAACACTTAAAATATACATCTTCCAACAATTTGATTTACTTGCAGATTGACTAAAACTACTGTCAATAAATTATAATTAGTGATTCATCATGTTTGATAGTACATTCCAGATTGCAATCACTAGCCTACAAGCAACAGCAAAACTTTCTTCCTTAACCCAGCTGATTGAAGCAGAAAAGCTAGCAGCCTACTCAAATATCAATGGATCAAATTCGCAAACAAGTTATAGTATTTTTGCAACAGAAGATTGTCATGTCACTGCCTCAGGAAATCCATCTATATGATCATGAATTCTGTAGAGACTAAGAGACTACCCGATTGCAGTACCAGAAGAAAATCAATAGAGGTTAAATAAAGCCTACATAAAAGAAATTAATTACTTCCATGTTTGAGTAACACAAAGTTGTAGCTAACTCTAACATTTTACTGTCAGTTGATTGTCCTACCATCAACAAGAAGCATGTCCCCCACTTCCACATCATTAACGAAATCATCATAGTTGACGCTAACACAATCTGCAGTTCCAACACCCCTCCGGATAGTGAAAGTGAACTCTTGCCCAGGTGTTAATGTGATTGGTTGTGGCAAATCCCCGCTCCTAACCTCAGGACCCTACAAACAAAGAAAACCAGCTAAAACAACAACAAAACAGCAACAACAGAAATATTATATGAGCATTAGCAACATAGGCCCCCTTACCTTGGTGTCAAGCATGATTGCAATCACATTGTCCTTGGAGTGTGCATTATACTCCTTAACCAAATCAATAACTTTCTGATGAGAAGCATGGTCTCCATGAGACATATTCAAGCGTGCAACATTCATCCCAGCCTCAGCCAGCTTCCAAATCATCTCCCTTGTATTGGTAGAAGGACCAATGGTGCAAACAATCTTAGTCTTTCTCCTGAACGTGGGCTTTGACCACATCCCAACAGAAGTGTCACCAAGCTGCTGCAAGCCACGCAAGTGCTGCAACTCCTCCTCAATCTAATCACCACAACACAAAAAAAGGGGTCACAACAATTTCCCCACAACAACAATTTCCACCTGCATTATCTTCCATTTTTAGCATCTGGGTCCCTCCCAAACCACCAAATTTACTCACACACGCATCACTATTTTTCTCAGGGACCGAGCAAGGATGCGAAATTGGAGTTAAGGGGCAGAAGAAAGCACGAACCTTTTGATCATCCTCGGGTGAGACTGGTACAACTTCAGCAGGTGCAGATTTCCTTGCATTGACATGGCAGGTTCTGGATGAAGCTCTGAGGTGCTTCTTGTTGCTGTTGTTGCTCATTTGAGATTGGAACACTTTGGAAGAAAAAGTTGGAGGCTTTAGCAATGTCTGAGGCCTTGGGGGTGCAGATCCGGAGGTGGGGCGCGAGAGGGATGTGTGAATAGATCGAGTGGCCACTACCTGAGCCATTGTTGTTGTTGTAGACAGAGGAAGAGAAAGAGGAAGAGAGAATGAGGTATGAAGAACAATAGGAAGAGAGAAGAGAGTGAGGTTAAGAAGAAGTGAGGGAGGTGGAACTTTTTGAGGTTTGGAGAAATCGCCGTTGTACTCGGCGGAGATTCTGAGACAAATACCAAAAAGAAAAGTGAGAGACAGAGAGAGAGAGAGAGACACACACACACACACAAGCGGTCGCAGACACTTCGTTTGTATCGAAAGAATGAATTGTGTTACTATGTTGTCCCAAAGCAGAGGGATACAAAGGCGACGTCGTTTTGGGTCTGGTCTTGTTACTCGTTGGTGTTTTTTGCATCCGTGTTGTTCTTAACGGGCAACCTACTCTTACTATCTCCTTGCGTGTTTGTTGAAGTGAAAAATAGGAATAGACGTTCACTTTATTCAAGAAATTATAAATGTATTTCATTTTAATTTTAAAAATTTTAAAAATATCATTTTAATTCATAAAACTATATGTTATCGATCACTTTAATATATGAGGAAATGGATTTTATTCAACCATTACTATTTTATTCATATATCGCATTAAGTGACATGAGGCATGTTAATATCTATATATTGTCATGTGAATGACATGTCATTAAATTAATAATGATTAACTAATATATTAATTTGAACTGAAGATTAAAGTGAATCAACAAATGTAATTAAAATGGTACTTTTAAAATTTCAGGACCAAAGCAAGTAGCCTTTGATCAAAAGCTAACGTTTGGACAAAAATTATAAGAGAGTATCCTTTCTTCAAACCGTGATCTAGAACTTTTCAAATGAAAAAAAAAATTAAATATGATATTAACTAATTCTGCTATAAAACCCACTGTCAACTCCTCCATTCAAATTCAGTTTCTTTTCTTCCAAATGAGCCATTAGTCGCAGTATACTTCTAATGTTTTAATGAGAGAAGGATATAGTTCAACTATCATTCCCATTACTATCTCCCAATATTTTAATTAAAGAGAAAGAAAAAACTCAATTTCTGCTGCCAGCAAATGGATCCTCTAATGTCCTCTTGTCTAGATGATAAGTGGAAAAGTTTACACATGGTTAATAAGATCACATAAAGCTCTAGCACAAGAGAATGTAGCACTACTATCAATCACGTGTCCTTAGGAAAGAATTATTCTGTCCCATTTTCTCCCGAAAAAAAAATCAAATATTGTGATTTAGTTAAAAAATATTTGATTAGATAAGAAATTATAGGTCATATCTTCATTATACACGGGTCACAATTTAATTGTTGACAGAGTGGGACAAGAGAGGTGGACATGAGCCATCCGTGTTATTAAACGCTATGGCGGAAATTAAAGCTAGAGAACATGTATTCATCAGTTTTTGTTTTATTTTTATATATTTTTGGGTCTGAATATATTAATTAGTTGAAGTGCTGTAATTTGTAAAGGACCCAATGACTCACTGGCAGTGAGCATTGGGCATAGTCAAAGGTCAAAGGCATACTAATTACATGAGACATCTTTGGTGGCAAGCTTTATTGGTTTGTCTTAGTGGGCTACAATTGGGCTTCGTACTTTGATGGACACTAGATTCTTTGCTTGAGTGGGAGCAACCCATATTTTCTCAGGCCCTTCCTTTTATTGGCGATGGATTCAGTGTGCCCTTGAGCCCGTCAAACGGGTGGACGAAGCAGTTTGGTGGAATTATTCAGGGACAGGTACTTTGACAACAAAAAAAAAAATTGGTGTAAAAAACAGGTGTAAGAACTCCTCAAATGGTTGAGTTAGCATAATCCTTGAAGAGCTTGGCAAGATAAAAAGATCACAATAATTATATTTCACCCAAGTTGACGGGTCATTGCTCGGTTCAATCAATGAATTGATGGGTTTAAACATGCACATATGTAATCAGGCAAAAAATAGAAAAGTTTAATCTTGATGCACCTGTAAAATATTTTTTCACTATCATTCAATTAAATAATTTTATTTGGATTACTTTTTAAATAGTAGGTATGAAAAACTCAACCAATTTAATAATGTGACAATAAATTAGATAACACTATAAAAATATGCATACAAATTAAATTAAAAAAAAAAAAGAAGAAGCACATGTATGTGTGCGTGTGTCAGATGTCTTTTCAAGTGTCAATGGAAATCTTGGATTGTGCATGTGAGGAAATATTACATGATATACCAAATCAGCCGAGATTATATTTACTAAACAACTTAACTAATTCAAACTCAATTCAAGTTGTCAAATCCTGCATATCCATATTAGTTCATAGGTAAATCTGGTCCCGCATTCTTCTTCGATGTTTAGTGTTTTGCTTTGTAAGTTGTAACTAAATTCTCTGTTAATCGTTTTGTTTTAATTTTCCGCATGGAGGTGATTTAAACCTTACAAAAGAAAATTCTTTTGAAAAATTGAATCCCTAATAACATGTAGTTGCTGCTAGAATGAGGGACAACAACCTGCTGAAACCAAATAGCAATAAGAGGATCAAGAGGTAAACTTTTAGAATCGAACAAAGAGATTTACTTTAACTTTCAAATATATATAAAATATATTAATGGATATATAGATTTTTTTTATCTCATAGTTTTATTGAGTCTGACAACACTCTAATTATATATATATATATATATATATATATATATATACACACTGAAGTAATAGTTTAGTCCAATAAGATCAAAAGAACCCATGAGGGAAAGGCAACACAAGGGACTAAGAAGACGCTCAGAGAAAGCAAGAGGAGGAGAGATTGAGGAATCAACCGCTCCAAGTCTTGGGTTCCAATAAGTTTTTCATTTTACCTCTAGTCTTGTTGTTGCTGCTGTAAAGATGAGCAGTTAGATTTTTAGCTAGGGGTTGGTGTTTTAAATCCGATATTTGTGTGAATGTATTTTTGGACCTTGTTGTTAGAATTGTTTGGATTGATGGTTGTTGTTATGAATTTCTTTTTTTATAATTTGATTTTGTGATTCATATATGAATTTGGAAATTAGGATATGAATTGGCTTTAAAGTTCAATCACGTAGTTTTCAGAATTCAGAAATAGATTTTGGAAATTATGGACTCATTAATTGAAATTTGCTTTTAATCCTTCTTTCTATTAAAATTAACTTAAGGAAGTGATTAACTTTGAGAAAAAATGACGATTATATCCAACAATTGAAAATTAATGAATTAACATTCAGTCTTAATCCTTTCTTTTGCAGTACAAGTGTTTGAATTCAGGTTTATTTTTAAAGGAAAAAACATATTTACCCCAAATCTCTAATACTATTGGAAATTGTTTTGTTTATTATTTAATTATACCTTTTTGTAATTTATAATTTTTTCTATTATTAAATTTGTTATCTAAATAGAAATTGATTCAGTTAACTATTGGTTAATAATAATATTAAACTTCATAGGACATACTCATTTTTACTATTATATTACTTGAACGATCTTATTAAAAACAAAAAAAATATTACTTAGACAATTTGATGCACTTGGTGATTGATTATCACGTACGTATATGTATATATTTTTTGATAGATCACGTTAATATATATGTGCTATAAATCCGCTGCGCCATATGGTTATGTTATCCTTGCAAAATGTAATTAAAGTCGTTTGCCAATATATGCCCCATTACAGCAGCAAGCAAAGTCGTTGCCATATAATTATCGACTTCTACGGAAAGAGATATTGTTGCTGTCAAAGAAGATTCCTATCCCAAAGCTTCGAAATGTCACTATTTTATCATATATGGCACCCTTTCTAACCACAAAATGTCATCAATTAATTAAAAGATTTTTCTAACTAGTGTTCTATAAGGAAGTAAAAAAGGCAAGTGTTGCAAACAAATAGGAGATTTTCAAATTTCTAATGCATAGGACCCTCTAAAAAATTTAAAATTTTTCTCTTTTTATATCCTTAACCAATCAGAAAAACCCTTAGTTAAGAGTCAATGGAGAATCTTTTATTCTTGCAGTTAAAAAAACACATGCATTAAACCAACATATATTATATCAATCATAAATGATATACATTAATATAACTGCTTGTATTTTCCTCACTGTTATTCTTACAGTATAATAAATTAAATGACTGTATATTAACAAATACAAATGTTTAATGAGTTGATTTTCAGAGCACTACTTATTGGGAACTATTAATACTACACTACTTACTGGAAACTATTGGTCTAATTTCTGTTTTAGAAAATCCTTGAACCAGAAGTGCAGAGCGCTTTTGGTATCTTTGCAAATCATTTTTGTAGTCTAAAAAGTCATTCCAAATCGCACGGTGTAACCTAAATGCCATTCAAAATTGTCCAACAAAGACCATGCAAAATATCCCTTTACATTTGCACCAGCCCTATTTATTGGAAGAAAAAAAAATGGATAAGTGTTAATAATTATTTCAAAGCAACTAAGAGAAAGGTTGTTGGGACATATGAAAATATAAAAATTACTTACTCAATTGCATACTGAAGATAATACAAGTGGCGATAATAATAGTCAATTCTAAAAGTATCAAGAAGAGATTCTTCAACTGATAATGTTGGATCATCATACTCCATTATACCTGTATATATTAAGAGATTATTATACACATTCTACAAGTGATCAAAATAAAATCAGATATAGGCATGTGGGTAATTTTTTAATATATTTCCATTAACTTTATATTCATAATCAATTTATGTACAAATATGATATATAAGTGTATTTACCATTTTCAGTGATATAAATCAAAGGATCGTTGTACTTTTCTCTCGTGTATAATAAAAGGTCTTGGAGTCCTTTAGGATAGACATACAACCAATCTGAAGCAAGCTGCATAATTATGAAAAAATGCTTCTTTATTAGAAAGTCAAAATAGACTAAACTTGTAAAAGAAGCTATAATTTTATATGGCCACACACGTACCCTTAGACCAATGGGTTTGCCGTCCCGCACAACTATTAAATCACAAAAAATAAATGATATAAATTTGTTAGCCATGACTAGGTCAAACATATATATAATCAACTTATGTAACTAATGAATAGGTGGTAGACAAGGTGTTCTTACATGACAAATCAGTGAGAGAATCTGTTGTATAGCTAGGTTTACCATTGCTTTGTTGAGGTGCATCTGAAGCATAGCTAGCAGAGTAATAGTTCAGGCCAATAAAATCATATGAGCCGTGGACTAGCCTGGCTTGCTCTTTAGTGAACCTCGGTAGCCTTGTTCTCACCAATGATCTCATGCTTTGTGGATAATCCCCTCTTGTAAGTGGTTCCATAAACCTGCAATTTAATTTTATGGGCCATTGAATAAAAAATAGAAAATGTTTTAGCACCACATATATATATATAGTGTGAGTGTGTGTGTGAGAGAGAGAGAGGGAGAGAGAGCTAGAGAGAAAGACTTACCATCCATACATGAAGTCAATAGCTCTTTCTGTAGCCTTTTGATCGAGTTTGCTATCTGAGAAAGACACGAACCAGGTAGCTATTAAGGTTATGCCTATCACCCCTTTTTGAGATGCCTGCATTCATATTTTCAGCTTTTTAATAACCTATTATCCAAATTAATAATCTTATTTAAAAGTTTTCAAATGCAATTGTAATTAATAACTTTCCCTTGTCTTATAATTTTCTTGAGCCTGTATGCCCCACACATAAATCAAACAACAACTAATATGTTATATATTATGCAAGAAATTTAGATCTATATGGCTGTTAACAAAGAAAGTAACAAACCTGATACTTGGTCTTATACACATGAACCGCTGCTGCATGTGCAAGAAGTTGGTGGTGCGAAACCAAGTAGGGCTCAGTTGCAGAATCACCACCAGTGCAATTTGGATTCAACCAAGCAGAACATCGACCTGGTGCCATGTTCCCAATTGCATATCCATTTTGGCTGTAACTCCATGGCTCATTTAAGGTTATCCAATGTTTTACTCTATCTCCAAATTCTTTGAAGCAAAGCTCCGCATAGTCTCGAAAATCATTCCTAAATATCAAGATATATGCATGGTCTTTTAGAAATAATGTTTCCATAAATATTTCAGTTTATGGTGACCTTTTCATTTAAAAAATTTAAATTTTGTGTCACTTACACAATGAAAGGGCTTAAGAAGCCACTATATTCATCTTCTAATGATTGGGGAAGATCCCAATGAAATAAAGTTACAAACGGTTGTATACCTGCAATAGGTATGATATGATTGTTGATTAGTATTTAATTTATCAACATCATGACCACCATGAGAAAATTCTAAGTGAAAAAGAATAAAAAAAGAAATTGAACAGACAAATTGTATTCTAACCATTTGCCACAAGCTCGTTGATTAGATTATTGTAGTAGTCGATTCCTTCTTGATTTATACCACCACTTAGTTTTCCTTCTGTGGATATGTAATTTATTGAGGAAAAAAATGGTTAGTGTGAAACATCCATCCAGATAAAATTCAGTCTATAATAGACTTTGATCATTATTTGACTTACTTGGTAATATCCTAGACCAAGAGATGGAGAATCTAAAAGCATCTAAATTCATATCCTTCATGATTCCAACATCTTCCTGTAATGTATAGTCAACAATAACGCACTATAAGTAACTTGTCACACGCTCATACCTTATCTTCCAATTATTTTATAAAATATGTTTTTTTTTCAGTAATAAGTATGAGTCAATTTGGAATAATCAAATATATTTTGAATATCATATATACCTTATAGCGGTGGTATGAGTCAATGGCTACGTCTCCACTCCCTCTATCCTTTACCTTATCTGCATTTGAGACATAGGTGAATTAAAGGTGTAAATCAAGCATGTTTGAAGGTGTCCCATATACGTAAGTATTAAGCGACGAGGAGAGAAAAAAAAAAAAGAGAGAACCTTATGATATATACGTACCTGGATATTTATGGGTAAAGGTATCCCATATACTTGGGCCTCTCCCCCCTTCGCTTGCTGCACCTTCAAACTACATTACAGAAAAAAAAAAGTCTAGACATTAATTTGTACCGTACAAAGATGTTTCAAATTGGGTTTGGCATTAGTTTTGGTTACTACATATGTCATGCAAGTAAGAAGAATTAAAATTTTTAAATGCAATCGTTGCTGCAATTTTGTAGTTTTGATAGTGCCTACAATCACAAGTGACCACAATTGCGGTTGTATTATACATTTGCAATTTTTCACAAATGTTATGTTATTTATATATAATGTGAGGTGAGATCCACTCACACCCTATTTATTATTGAAGAAGATATACCAACTTAAATGAAATTTATATCCTATTAAATAGTTGACATATTATTATCTTATACACAAATAACATTCATACCGTTCTTGCAATGCATCCTCATCTTTAAAACAATGTTTGTAAGAGCTAAATACCTGGTACGCCGAGGATGCAGTACCAAAGATGAAGTCATTGGGGAAATGTGTTCGATTCAGCGAAGCTACTTGGGCTGAAGGTGCAAGAAAACCTTTAGTGAAAGTGGTAATGGATGAGCCAATTAGAGGGAGGAGACAAAGAATGAGAAATCTGTTGAACGCCATATGTGCTAGCTTATTCTGCTTAGTCGCTTTTTCACGTTTTTGTTTTAGCAAATGCGTGCACCCTTATATAGCAGAAGAGCTACGTGCTCTACCCACAACTTGATTTAATAATATAATAAATTAATAATTGAATGATTAAGACTAAAAAATGGACGTGGGCCGGTAGCAGGCCTCAATCTTTTGTTTGTTATCCTCAAATTGAATTATCAAATTTGACGGCAGTTTTTATTATAAGATACAGTAGGAATTTTAGTATGTAGCTAGTCTCCATGATCCTCGTCGGTCAATAGATTATTGAAAGTTTCATGATAGATTTATTGTACGTTAATTCAAAGCTCTAAGTATATATTAGATATTCGTTTTGAAGTCAAATATGCATTAGATATTTATACATTAAATAAAACTGTATCATTATCGATCTAATTATATTTTTCCTACCACAATGGATTTTTATGTTTAGACCACAATCGTTTTGAATTAGAAATTACATGACTCTCATGGGTGAATCCGTAGTTTATTTGGTCCAACCTTTAATCAAATTTGGAATCTGGTCAAACCTGTATTTTGATCGATACTTGTTAAAGGATCACCAAAATAAACTCCCATAGGTTCATAGGTGCTATAACTGCTAATAACGCACGATGAAAATGCAATACATGTAAGACAATGAAATTAGTTTAGTGATTTGCAGAAATTTAAATCTCTCTTGGTGGTTTGCATCATTTTGTCAAAGGATCATAAAAACTATCAATTAACTAATGTTTAGATAATTAAATAAGTGTGTTAAATTCAATTGATTATTAGGCAATTAAATAGAGGCGATTAATTTGAAGGAGACTTTTCCTTCTTTTATTAAAAAATCTTAGCTTTTCATGAAACACACACTATCGTTAAAAATAATTAATATTATAAGCTTACTAATTAAATTTAGGGTTCGCTTGGATGTTGGAATTGAAATTGTAATATAAAATTTTAAATTTAATTCCAATTCCTTCATAATTGAAATTTTGACTTAGATTCTTAGATTCTTGCTTGGATTATTTACTAAAGAATGATAATTATTAGAAAATAAATGAGAAAAATAAAGAATTATATAAACTTTATTTAGCAACGAAATATTTAATAAATTTTAAAATTAACAATTTATAAAGTATGTGTTATAAAATAAAAATTAAGAATAATTCATTTTATTGCCTTTAAATGCTGAAAGTATGATTTATCAGTGCATGTAATTGCACCATGTTATCAAGAGGCCTCAATGGTGACTACGGACGGATCTAGGTGTATGAGTGTGAGGGCCTATGCCCCCATAATAATGTTGAAACTTTATTAATAATTATACATATATTTATATTTTTGACCCACTATTGTATTAAATTTGACCTCATGTTAACTTTAAATTGAACAAAATAATAAAATCCAATGTAACCATGTTATTTTCATGGAAATGTATTATTCTTACCCATACTGCTAAAATTTTATGAATCTATCACTGTATCGGTCATTAATTAGTAAGTCATAGTTCATTATACAGAATTCATATTCGAACACTCTTTATCTAGCATCATAAGCTTTAGCTTCTGCATCCAAAAAATAAAAAAAAAGCTTTACCTTCACTTGTGTGATCTTGTCTTAGCCCTGCAAGTCTATAACTAAACAAACTAACAAAGTGATTTACTAAGGTTTACTAAAAAAGAAATATTGCATGTCACTCTTTCAATTTAATTTAGTAAGTTTTTTCAAACATGGAGTTTTAATTCATATTCACTTACTTAAGGGACAAGATATTATTTATATTATATACTATAAAGTTAATTTTCAGCAAATGCATGGCATAAAAGACAAGGCATAAATCTATAACACTAATATTTAAACTATATCGGAAATTTTATAGGTGTCATTCATAGGATAATTTAGGGCCCACAATTTCATAACTTTAATCTATAATTATTTTTTAAAAAAGTCACAATGATAATTATTATATATCATTAAAATCTCATTGTAGATTATCAACATTTAATGAAATATCTCTTTTATTATTTAAATAATACATATGATGATCTATTTATTTTGAATGTCACTAAACCCTTCCTTTTTATTATTTTTTATAATCCTTTTCTATTATTAAAGATAGATATTTGAACAAATATTATCATATTTTATTTGCATGTTCTTAAACTGTATTTTGTCAACTTAATATACTATATCTTGAATTAATTTATTATGCATATAAGACTATTAAAAAATAAATAATAAATAAAGGAGACAATAACACATGCCAACATGAAGATCCAAAAACAAATAAAATATCAAAACACAAATAAATAAGAGAGAAAAACTAAGAGTTAAAAAATAATCCTAATTATTAATTATTTTAAAAAAATCACCTTCATATCTCTCTATCATCAATGCAACCTAAATACCCTATATGAAATATTAGGGCATTAATTGTAAGCGGCAATTGAAATAAGACTAAATAAAATATTATAATTGAAAAAATTAAACTTTAAAATGATAAAAAAAGAAGATAAAGGAAATGATAGTCAAACATATTATTATAGTATTAAAATGCTATAGTTATAAGATTAATAATTAATAACAACAAATAATTAGATAAATGAAACAACTATTATAAAAAAAGTTATTATAATAGATTTTTTGAAATTGTTTCATCACGTGTCATTTTCTCATAATTTTATTGTTTAGAAAATTATTTTTACTTCTTAAATAAAGGGTACTCTTTATGTAAAATAAAAGGTATATTTAACATATTATATAATATGAATACAAAATTAGAAAAATTTGAATTTTGAATTGAAAATCATATTCAATTAATACATATATTTTCACATTACAATAAATATCAATTACAAAATTCACAATCATATTTAAATCTATAATACTAATATTTCAGACTTTTATGAGGGAAAGTTTTCCAAGTGTCACATTGAGAATGATTTAGGGCCCATAATTTTTAAGAAGTTAATTATTACTTATTTTTTTGAAAAAATAAAAACTGTAATTATGATAAATTATTATAATATCATTGACAATCATAAGTATTTAATAACAGGATTATACTATAAAAATTAAATATATTTAAAACAAAACTTATCAACATTTAATTAGATATATAATACTAATATTCAACACTCCTTTAGGTTTTTTAGGTATAACTTCCAAGTAATTGAGTTCACAAATTTTATAACTTTAATGATTAATATTTTTTAAAAAAAGTGTAATCATAATTATTATATATCATTAGTTTACTATTGTTAATTTATACAATTTCAATATTCATAATAATCATTACATATCAATTTATATAATTTACTATAATGAATGTACTAATATATCCCTATATATTAATTAATATAGCATACTAATATTAAATGAAATGTTTTGAAAATATGAAATTAATTAGGATTAGTATTCGAAGAAAAATTAATGCTTTATTGAAATATGAAGTTGTAAAAGTAAGCAGTATTTTTGAAGGAATGAGTATTGTGCATATTTATATTTTGAATATCAAAATACTTTTCAATTCTTTTGGAATTATTTTAATAAATCCATAAAGACTCTTGGAATTTTTAATCCTTGTAGAGAAATAGGAAATAAGGATCATGTAAGGGGTGGGAAAGGAATGGGGACAAAATTCTAAATGGGGATAGGGTGTAGGAGACATATCTCAACTCTCATAGATACTTATTGTCATACATATTAATGATATATAATATTGTAAATATATCCACTTATTTTATTTCATTATTCATCAATTTCAACTATTGAAACGTGCAAAATTTTCATAAAATAGATTTTTTATTATTATTTAAAGGCTATCTATCGATATTTTGTCAACCTTATAAACATGATATTCAAAATAAGATATAAAATAGAAACTCATCTATAATCTATAATAATACTAATATTTTAGAATCTATGAGGAAAAATTTTCTAGGTATCGTAACGAGAATTTAGCCAATACTTTAAGAAGTTAATCAATCATTATTTTTTTGAAATAAATTAAACTTATTCAACACTCCTTTGGGTTTTCTAGGTGTAGCTTCTAGAGTAATTTAGAGCCCACAAATTTCATAAATTTAATAATTAGTATTTTTTAAAAAAATTATAATCATATTTATTATATATCATTAGTTTACTATCATTAATTTATATAATTTTAATATTCATAATAATCATTTTAATATCTGGCCAATTTATGCTTAAACCTACATAACGAAAAATGTTGTACATTATTTTGATAACCTTATATATTGGAGTTATTTAAATAATTAGTGATAAATAAAATAAATAAATAATCAAAAGTAATTTTAAATTATATAGTTTATTTTTTAAAATATAAATGTTTGAAAAAAGTTTAAATCAAATAAGTTATATTGCTTTACTTATATACTCCAAATTATCAATTAATTAATTAATATATAATATTGATTAATTACTGTATAATATTTGAACCTATTGATAAAATGATAACACACACATATATATTAATACGATCCATTATATTTAAATCAATATATTTGTTAATTTATAGTATTTGGTATAAACTATAAATTCAGCCTTGATATACTAAAATGAGGTAAGTGACTCATTATATAATAAAAGTATTAACTATGATTATTTATTAGTTTTATCTTATAACTATTTTACTATCTTATTTGCTTTTTTGTTTTAGCTTTTTTTAAAAAAATTTTTAACCTTTTTTTAGTATTATATTTATGGTTTACCCTTACTTATCACTTTTACATAATGACATTTATAAAAATAAAAAAAGAAATTTAAAAATATTTATAAAGATAAAAACTAAATTTTTTAATATTCATAAAAGTCAAATACATATTTTAATATATTTATATAGGGTTTAAATTCAAAATGAAAGAGACCAAATAGTTTATGAAATTATAATTTCCTTATTTAATATAAAATTGAGCTTATTTATCAAGCTAACATGATTTTATGTTTTTTCAAATTATGCTTAAAAAAATGATAAATTCATGTGCTAAGGTTATTGAAAACTATTGTTTTTTCATTTTGGAAGCTTAATATATGAATAGAATTTATCAAAAATTTCTCATACATTTCCTAAACAATAGATTTATTGAAAGTATAAAGGAAATTGTCAGGTTAGCACTTGAAAATTAATTAAAGAAACTCTTTGTTACATTATTAGTAATAAACACAATGAGTATGCCACAATTTGTGGAACCATGTTTGAAAATTTTAAGAAGATGAAATCTTATATGAGTAAAAAAGTATATTAAGGAAATAATGTAGGTTTAAAATTATAATTTAAATTTTTTATCAATGATTTTAATATTATATTTCCAAATTTTAGAGATAAATATTGTATTTTTTAGAATAAGTTGAGAGTTTCATATTATCATAAAAAAAACTTTTGTTTTTTATATATCTTTCTATCCCAAGTTCATAGCTAAAGAATTTATCTTTAATTGAAATTGAAAAGTTATTTAATTCAAATGGAAGATCTTTGAAAAAGTTTACGTTCATGTCATACTCAAATGATTATCCACTCAATTAATTTCAAAGTCATTTTAGCTGAAGAGTTAGAATATGACAGAGTAATTGTCTAATGATCTTATAGAGTACTTATCTTTAATGAATGAAATTCAAAGGATAATTTATGATAATATAATGGACTCAATAACCATTGGGAAATGAGGTTTTTTTTTGTATATGGTTATGGAGGAACTTGAAAATATTTATTTGGAGAATATTTACTAAAATGATGTAGAAGGAAATGAGGTGTAATTGAAATTATATAAATTAAATTTATTCATTATTTTTTATTAATTAAAAAGTATAATTTTATATTTTTTATAAATTAAATATTTTAATTTACTAAAAATATGTAAATGGCTAGGATGATTAAAAAATATTCGAAACAGGTACCTACAAGGATTACTTGAAAAAAAGGATGAGAATGGTAATATATTTAGTCTTCATGAGGATGGGAGCGGAGTCACCGTTTGTTAAATGAGATAAGGCCAACGAATAAGGCTTACGTTATGGAGATCTAACAATTCATTATTTATATAAATTATATATATATATAATAGAAAATTTTAGTACGCATTCATTTTTTAATTATCTTTATTGAATTTATATTATGTATGCATTTTCATTTTTAATTTGGATTATATTGCATTTAGTAGTATTTGTTACTCTCCTTTTCAAATATCTGTTAATTTTTGACAAACACAAATATTAAGAAAGATAATAAATGACATTGGTAATTGAGTAAAATATAGTAAATGTTCTAATATGTCCCTAAATATTAATTAATATACCACACTAATATTAAATGGAATGCTTTGAAAGCGTGAAATTAATTACGAGTATATTCAAAGAAAAAAATGAATGCTTCATTAAAATGTGAAATTAACAGATATTTTAAAATATGAAGTTGTTTAAAAGTGGATAAATATTCTAAAAAGAATGAGTATTATGCATATTTATGTTTCGAATATCAAAATATTTTTCAATTTTTTTGGAATTATTTTAATAAATCCGTAAATATTGGTACGATTTAAATCTCTGAGAAATAGGAAATATGGACTTGATGAGGAGGATAGGAACGATGGACAAAATTTTAAATAACAGGGTGTGGAGACATATCCCTTCTGTTAGAGATGCTAATTGTCATCCACATTAATGGTATATGATATTGTAAATATATTCATTTATTTTATTTTATTTTATTATTCATCAATTTCAACTAACGAAACGTACAAAATTTTCATAAAATAGGTTTTTTATTATTAGTTAAATGACATCTATCAAGATTTTCTTAACCTTATAAACATGATATTCAAAATAAGATATAAAACAGAATACGACTCATTTTAGATCCATACTCTTTTATATTTTATTTATTTATTTAACTGTTAATTTATTTTCAAAATAAGTTCATATACTTAATTTTCTATAAGATGTATTTAAATGAACTATTATTTATTTTCAATAATGAACAATAAATGATTTTTCATTATTATCCCGTATATCAATCTTAAAATGACTAGTTTTGAAATAATTATAATGACGAAATATAATATAAATAATAAAAAAAGTGGGTCAATTCTCTATTTGCTCAATTATTTAAATCTCTAGACTCTAGTATTACTCTTAGAATATGTTTAGAATCATAAAAAAATCTGAATGATTCAATTTATAAATCAAATCTTGTGTTTGGATTTCTAAAAATAAGAATGATTTCATTTTCAAATTTTTGTGATTTCTCTCTTTGTTTTTCAAAACCTATCAAATTTGATAGAATTTTAGTTAAATTGATTTGATTTTAAAATTTAAATGTAAATTAAATCAAACCATTTCACATCTTAATTATTCTAAACACAATCCATTATATTTTTTAAATATAAAAACCATTTCCAAATCAATTTGATTTCATTTCCTATTTAAATAATTTCAAATTGAATCAAATTATTTTCAATTTTAATCATTCAAAACACTACCTATTTTAAATAGAGGAAATCTCTTTTATCAATTTTTTTCATAGTATTTGTTATTGCAATATTACATACCTAATCTTATTTTGATCGGAGAAAATGAGTAGGTATCTTAATCCCTTAACAAGGATTTGGATAGGGTGGTTCCATTGAGACAAAATTATAAAAACAAAAAAGGAGAATAAGAGTATTAAGTATTAGGCCATATAAAATCAACTTTTTTTGCACAATCCAAACAAAATAGATTATCTTAAAATCATTTTTCAACTAAAGTATCCAAATATAAATCAATTTTAACTTAAAAATAATATTCAAACAAGTGATTATTGAAATAAATTTAGGGTGAGCTTGTATTAGATTTTGAAAAAATGGATTATAAAATTTAAATTTTATATTCAAATGAAAAAGGGGAAAAATAATTTTTTTTCATAAGCTACTATTTTTAGCTTTCACAAAAAATAAAAAAACTATTTTTCTGATCATTTTTAAAAATTATTTAAATATGCTAAAATGATTTTTTTTATTGAAAAAATTAATTCTGAAATAAAAAAAAACTCAACAAGTCGCAATTTTAACTTTAGTTTTTTTCAATTTTTAGTTTTTTAACTTTTAAAATTTGAAAAACTGAAAATTCTAAAAATTATAAATTTCAAATTTTAGAATTTTCAATTTTTTCTTTATAAATTCTTAAAACTTAAAATAAAAACTTAAAACTCAAACAAATAAATCATTAATTTTTCAATTTTCCCAAACACACCCTGAGCGTGTTCACTTGACAACAAACCCAAACCCATGAAGAAAACGGTGCCGTTTCCAGCTGAAGCCTTTCGCCATGCGCGCCCTCAAAAGCGCGGGAAAATTTCCGCCACTCTTCAACTCAACTCAATCTCTCAGATCCCCAAATTTCCCCGCCCTACTCTCTGCAACTCCCAAACCAAAACTCCCCCATTCCTTTCTTTCTACTTCCCACAAAACCCTAATCCTCGGCAACAGCAACAACAACATCAACAAGCATGGACACGGAAGGGTTATCTCTAATCTGCGCCGGTCGGAACCCTCGAGGAGGACGACCAAGGCAACCGAATCGGCTACTCCAAGGGCGAATACTGTCTCGGTATGTATGAGTCTCTTCCATTCCCCATTGTTCGATTCGATTCTGTGAAATATTTTCGGTTGTTCCTCATTGTTCAATTTTCGGTACCAACGCTTCCAGATCACCTGAAAGACTTGTTGAGGTTTATGAGGCGCGACGATCCGCAAAACCGCGACGTGTTCAAGCAGGTGTGCAAATGGAACACCGTTTCCAAGGATTTGGTTCCGATCATCGAGTACTGCCAGGAGGATCGAAACTTGCTCTTAAATGCAGGTTTTTAATTTTTTTTTTTAATTTCATTAACTTTTTTAATTATTTGAATTTGCATGACTGATATTGATGTAAGCTTGTTAGGGATTTGATTGGTCGGTTGGCGGTTGTTGATTTTTTTTTATCTCTGATTTTCAGTGAAGGTTTTGGTGTTCCTTACGATGCCGATCGAGCCTGGTTCAACGGATATTCCGCAGCAGTTGGAGTATCTGTGGGGATTGAAGTCTGCGGTGACAAGCAGTGATGTAGTTGCAGTGATAGTGTCGATTCTGGAAAGGCCACTTGAGAATTTGGAACGGTGATATTTATTAAATTGAAATGATTGGAAAGAATGAAATTGGAAATCACTAATATATGTGTTGGTATGTTTCTTACTTATTTTTTGATTTGGTTTACAGTGATGCGTTCAGTGAGGATGATTGGAAATTGGTGCAGCTAGTGCTTACATTGTTTAGAAATATCCTAGCTGTTCAGGAAATCCCGTTGCAGCACAAGTCAGTGGGGTTTGCTACTGAGTTCTTATCTCTAAGAGATAGGTTTCTGGAACTTTTGTTCCGCGAGAATGTAATGGATATAATCTTGGTTATGTCCCAATATGTTGGTTCTAATGTTTATCTCCAGCAGGATAACTTGCTTGTGATGGAGATTTTCCATTATATATTTATGGGTCAGGATCCAGAGTTGATAGTTAGGGCCCATTTGAATGGATTAAAGGTTAGCCCTCTCAACTTGACCTGCCTCTTTTCTTTTATTTTTTTAAGCATCAGTACATTGTTAATTAAAATACTTGTCTGGTAATGTTGTTTCTTGTTCTTCGGCTGTGTTATGTTTGGTCACTAACATGTTGCTAAGCTTATTTTTAGGAGGATGAAAATTTAAGCTTCTCTTAACAGTCTCCAATCCATTATGGAGGAAGAAAAGAAGAAAAAGAATATTTGTGGTCTCAGCAATATGAGTCGGCATTCACAATTTAGTGGAACATTTGCATGCTTACTATGGTACCATATTTCTGCCTTCAATGATTAGGCTTTTATTATTGTGGACTTCAATTGATACCAGTTGGCTCTTTTTGGTAGGATGGTTCTAAGGCAGTAGTTAAGGGAAATCCTAATTTCTCGCGATGTAATGCTTAAATCAAAAAACGTTACTCGGGGTTCTGCCAAAAAAATTGCATGGGATCATCCAAGGTTGCCTTTGACAAAGGAAAAGATGTTGGAGTTGCTTCACGGATTTGTGGAACAGTTTCTTTGGGGATACAATGGTATGCCTTCTTAGAAGAAGTTGTTTCGTTCCCAACTAATTTATTCTTTAGGTTTCCAATTTTAAAGCAGAAAATAATCTCACCGCAATTTAAACCTGTGTTAGTTTTGACCCGATCCATTCGTGAAGATATTGAAAAGGAACATCCTGCAGTTCAAAAAAGTGATGTTGCTGTTTTCTTTGAAGTGGCTGAATTTGTTACTTCATTTCAGTTTTACAAGTATTCAGCTTCTAAGGTGAGAATACTATTCCGAAATCTGCATAGCATTTCCCCTTGATCAGTGGTTTTAAATGCTTATTTTTAGTTATTTTTGGTTCTGAATCAAGCAGGATTTCTGATTTATCTAAACGTTATAATTTGATGTAGATTCTCCGCTCATAGTTGTTTTCTAATTACGTAGGGCCTAACAGTATGTTCGAGACCTGTTAAGTAAATTATGCAACTGTAAGGATTTGATTTAGTTGAATGTGAAATAAGTCATTATTCACTTGCCGAATGATATGGTCATGAAAGCAGAAATTTGGCTAAACGATTGTAAGCCAAAAAATATAAAATTAGAAAGAAAATCACACCATCTATTGTGCTTATCTAGTTTGAGCCCGTGAGGTATCACTTGCTGCTTTGTTTTTAAATAGCATACCTTTCCTTTGTCAATCTAAATTTGTGACAAGATGTGATCGCCAATTTTTGGTTTAAATATTATGTACTAATTATTTTAACTTCCAATTAATTTGAATTTTTATAATATGCTGAATCACATAAAATACTTTACTATAGTGTTGATACATAGCTTCTCTTCTTTAATAGACCAAGGAGGGAGGAGACACATTTGAGACGTTGGATGACAGAGATGCTGATTCCTCAGATTTCAATGGTCAAATATGTGGCCCAATTGCAGCATCCTTGAATGAGTCTATGTTTCAATTAGTCATTTCAAAGTGGCGCCAGGCCTATGATGGTCTAAAGGAAACAAATGACTACAAGTTTCTATCTGCAGCTGGTTCTCTTTTGAAAAACATGGTAATGTGCAGTACCAAATCTTAATAATATGTTTAGCGATTAACTTTCAGAGTTCAATATGCTCTGCGATGTTTCCCGTTTTATTTAGCTTTATGCATATATTCTATGTCGGTAATGCAGGGATTGATATTTCCGGCTTTTCTTCTTTTTATCTGCTCTGTCATTTTGAACTAGGGGGTCTAGGTTAGCATAAATTATATCTTACAGCTACTTCACTTTTGTAAAAACTTTTGCTTGGTCAATTCCATATTCCTTACCCTCGAGTTTGTTTTGTTATTATTTGGGTTTACTAACTAGTGCCCTGAAAAAGGAAAGTTTTTGGAAAATGCACTCAATGGATTAAAGCTTACATAAAGCTTGGTCTCTTTTGGTTGGAGTTTTCAATTTTCAGTTTTATTCCAGTTTTTTCTTCACAAATTTTGGAAAACTGGAAAATTGAAAACTCAAATCTAGCGGGCCTTAATTTTCGGTCAAAGCTTTTTCTTTTCCTCTACACCTTAGTCAGTGTCTTCTGCTACGGACATGCTAGAAAAACCCCTATTCAGTTGGTTAATTTCACAATTCAGGTCATTCCACCACAGTAATAGGAATATGAACAATAATAGCACCTTTGTTCATAACATCATTTTAGTCTACTAGTCCTAATTGGCCATTTCTTGGTTTTGCAGATTCGCATGCTGGATTTGGTATTTAAATTGTTGCCAGAAGACTCCAAGCAACCACAAACAGCTCGCATCCTTCTTTACAAGTTATTTTATGATCAGACTGAGGAAGGGATGACTCAGTTCCTCTTGAATTTGATCAAAACGTTTGACACCCACAAACAGCCCAAAAGGTTTCACCTCTGTTTAAACAAAACCTTCACGTTCTCTAACCATGAACATATGTGGAATGGCTTTTTAATCTGTTAAACTCATATCTAGCAGCTTTCCAGGCCTAGGATAATCGGAAAGCTGTTCAAAGGACATCTATCGATTGTTTACTAGTTACGTGTTTTTTTTTAATTATATAATTATATAATTTAAACAGAAAATAAATTGCAGCATAACATATTAACATGCTCTGCTGCAAGGCTGCAGTATGACAGAGGGCAGGGGGGTTTTTTTTTACAATCCAATAATTTTTCTCCTTTTTAGTCAACTTATCTAATTGACATTTATCAATTTTTTGCACAATTATCTGTGATGGAAGCTACGATAATGGTGGTTTCTACAGAATTTTTTTATGCACAATTTTTTCTCCTTTTCTTTCCTTGCTTCCACTGCCATACTTATTATTGTTGTTTCTTGTCAGTGATCTCAGATTTGGTAGAAATCTTTCACAAGGTTCTAAAGCTAATGGATAACCTTCAGTCTTGAGGAGCATTGAGGGTAAGCTGAGATTGTGTATTTGTGTGTTTGTTTATAACTGTTGAGTGATGATTAAAATCTGTGAATATAAAAAGAAATTGGATCTATAACAAGGGAAAGATACCTGATACCACTACGTCGCATGCAATGCACTGCTTGTTCAGATTTATTTCAACTTTGCTTTCGAAGTAATAACCTTGCTTTCGGAGAAGCTGAAGGCAATGAATGAATCACGAGGAATCCCAGCACTTAATGAGACCAAATCTTGACACTAGTGTGATGCAGAATCGTCGTCCACCCAATCAACCTTTCCTAGCCCTTTCACAATGACCTGACTTTCTAATGAGCGTAAATTATACTGAAATCCCCGGCAGTTTGGTAAAATTTAAACCAGCTATTTTTGCGGGCAATGCTAACTTCTCTTGTATGCATTATAGGGGAGGTTGTTGGCATTATAGGGGAGGTTGTTGTAACTATTGATAAATTTAGGGAGGTAGATATAATAATTTTATAAATTCAGGACCTTCTGAGTAATTTTACATAAGAAAGATGTTTGAGGAAGGTGAGCGCAGTTTACTTTTTTAATAATTTTTTTTGTTGGGGAGCGATCCGTTGGTCACTACATTGTTTGGGCTCAACTTTAGTCTACCCATAATTTTACCAAATATCCCTAATCAATGGACTACAATTATTTTGCTTCTTTAGCAACTGGCTATGCCACCCTGACAGCCGTGACCACCACTGCATACCCACGTTCACTGCCGGAAACCATACTCTCTTATCAACAACCACTGCAACCACCCTGGTAGTCCCGTTCATCACCTAGTTGCCGTTCTCCATTGCACTGCCTTCCTCGCGTTGTCGACCACCTCTGTCGCGAACAATCGCTGCACCGCCACGCACCAACAATCGCTCTCAAGCTCTGCGCTTTGCTTGCTGTTCTCAACCAAAGATGACGGCAAGGATGGGACCTGGACCGGCGCTGGCATCAGGGAGCAAAGGCATAGTGCGGTGGAGAGCAGTGGCGCGGCGATTGGGGAAGGAGTAGAGGGATAGATATGGAATCCTACAAACTCATTTTAAGTTTTTAAAAATAAATTATTTATCTTTTAAATCAAATCTGGACCATTTATGGATTTTAATATTAAATCTGGCGGCTATTAAAGGGTGGACCAAACGTTGTTGTACAACATAAGGGAGACCAACGGATCCGTCCCCTCGTGTCGCTTCCTACGGTGTCCCGTCTGTCTTGTCAGTTAGGAACCGCCGAAAGAAAGAAAGAAAGAAAGAATGGATACTGGCATGTCCTGTCCTTATTGAACAGTGACACGTCATGGATACCGGAAGTGGGAAGAAGTAAGCGGATCTGCCTGCCTTAATGTCGTCACGTATTTCATTCTTGAGTGTGTCATGTGTGTATGTATGAAATGCATTTTTAAAAATTAACTAAAAAATTATGTTAGCCTCCAGCTCAAAAAAAATGTTAATATCAAAATCTGTATATGATCTGATGGTCGAAACAGTCGAAGCTCGAGTATTCACCAGCAACTTCCTTTTTTGTAAAGGTTTTTTTTTCCCATTTTTGTGCGAATTCAATTTCCTTTCTTTTTAAAGAGTTTAGTGAGGTGTGAATTAGTAATTAAGTATTTTCAAATCCAAGTTAAATTTTAAAATATAAATATAATGAAATATTAATAAAAATTCAAAATTATAAATGTACACCAAATTATTCAGATATAATTATTTTTAAATTATGATACACATGTGTATAATTAATTGAAAAATTTAAGCCTAGTGAAATGGGTTAGTGGTAAGGGACTTGAATAGTTTGCATATGTTTAAATTAAACTTTATTGTCGGCAATACACCATAAAAGTTAAAAAATTTGAATGTAAAACCAAAAAATGGTAACATTACCATATGTGAAAATAAATGTTAAACTACTCTTAAAAATAAACAAGTTATTTTTTCAATTATCGCCTTTGAAATTTATGTGCATATGGTGTTGGCAGCTTTTAATCCTTTTCTTTACTTTTTATCTTACTAATTCAAGGTGTCAAGAAAATCAAGGAAAGTGAAAAAGAAGAAACTTGCAGTGGGAACAGAATCAGGTGACAAACCCACTGAAGATCATTCTTGCGATAAAAACGAAGGTGGCATCTCTATTGACAATCAGGTAGCTGAAAATGAGCCACTGCTGAAGGAACACCTACCGAATGCAAATTCCACTGGGGAAGAAGACGTTGTTGCTGTCCCTGATGATAATGAGCATGAAAAAGATGTTGAGGAAGTTGGTAACTCCAAAGAGGGTTTGGAGCCAACGGAAGACACTATTTCTGAGCATGCTAATGAGGATATGTTGGATGGAACCGGTGATTTTTCTGAAGATGAGCAATTAAATGCAATTAATGAAGTTGATTTCAAGGTTTCAACACTGGTCTCCGCCTTTGTAAATCACAATATCATTCAGAAACTATGTTGGTTGCTCAAGTTTTATAAGAGCAATTCCCTTGCTACAAATCATTACATAATAAGCATGTTGCGGAGAATAAGCGATGATCTTGAACTCCATCCTATGCTCTACCAGGTTATGTCTGTAAAGCATTTCACCTTCATTGAGATTGTGTAGTTGTTTATGAATGGGAATAACATTTCTTACTGTTAATATATTCTTGCAGTTGTCGCTGCTTATGACTTTTTATGACATCCTGGTTGAACAAAGGTCATGTCCCTGCAACGAATATGCAGATATAGTTGATTTCTTGACCAGTTTGGTCAGAAAGATGCTGAAGAAAATGAAAAAGCAACCCCTCCTGTTTGTGGAAGTCCTTTTTTGGAAGAGCCGAAAGGAATGCCATTACATCAATGCTGAGTACTTGTTGGGTGAGCTTGGTCATTTGAAGAAAGAAAGTAGAAAATGGAATAGTACTGAGGGGATGGAGATGTTGGTTCATCCCCAGCGAAGGTATGGACACGCAGAAGTATAGGTGATGCACTTGGTGAGGATGAAGCTGATGTTGTTATCACTCATAACTCAAGATATCAACAGTAAGATATTCTAAAACTCTGCGTGTAAGCTTTTCTACAATTTTACTTAGGGCCTTTGGGAAAGTTATAGAGACAGTGGGACAATCAATTTGACTTTGGGAACAATCATTGTTGACTTAAATTTGAGCAAAGATTATGTTTCTCCAATTCTCTGTTTATGCTTGATTGATTCATAGTGCTCTTTTTGCTTTCTTTCAGCAATGGAGAAATGCTTGATGATGATATTGAAGGCTTTGCTTCTGCCTCAGGCAGCAAGAATGACAAAGATGATAATAGGTACATTTACTACTCTTGATCGGAGTTGAGTCGAGATATTCTTATTTCTGATGCTTGGTTTGTTTGGCCATAACAGTGGGGAGCAATTGATGGAAGATGAATCTGGAATACCTCCAAGGAGAAAGAAAAAACTTATTCTTGATGGTGAATTGGAGAGAAAAATCAAGGATCTGTTTGAGAAGTAGGTTTAACCTTATCAAATCCCATTTTCTGAACTTTGATGCATGGTTCAATTTCTAGCCTTGACTATTAGCAATTTTTATTTTTTGACACTGTTGGTTTGAACATACTTCAAGGACATAGCATGATAAATGGGTTTTGTAGCTCTACAAACTTTTTGTTTTGTCTTGCTTATAAGATTAGTGCTCATTTTTTGATACTGATTCTTCCTTACAATGGATATTTTAGATTTAAAGAAGATCGGCATTGCAGTCGTCGTATCGCTGAAGTGCTAGATCCAGATGGTAAAATTTCACCGGCTCAAGTTTCAAATATGTTGAAAAAATTAGGCCTAAAAGTTGGGCTTAGGAAAAAGATTGGTGATGCTGGTGAAGCCTTTTCAACTAGCCCTACTCAATTAGATGGTGATGGAACAGCAGGAGGTGCTAATCAGAAATCAGTGAATTTGGAGGGTAGCCTGTTCGTTCAGCACCTGTAAGTGTATACTGAATGCTTGCTAAGTATTACTGGTATTTTTCCTTAAAATTTATGTTTACAGGATAAAAATATTTTTCTCATCATTGTTCATCTCACTTCAACAAATTTTCTGTAACTAATGCAATAAATATTTTTACATCTTCTGAGGTTGTGTTCAATTGCATATTTATAAATTTTACAGGCAGAAAAGAAAAAGAATCCGAGCTTTCAATGAAGATCAAGAAGCTCAGATCAGAGTTCTTTATGAGCAGTGAGTGTCACTTAACTTGGTTGCTTGATGCAAGATTACATTTGATCTCTCTCCCTCTCCCCTCTCTTCTCAATGAATGCTGAATTGATAGTTTCTGATGCATATAGTTTTGATCACCAGATGACAATTAAAGAATTTGCTTTGTATTTTGCTTTAATATCCAGGCTTTGTTATTGTTTCAGATTCAAAGATCATAAAAGATGTAGTTTCATGATAGCAAATGCACTGGATGCCGATGGTAAATACACACCTGCTCAAGTCTCTCGGAAACTCAAGCAACTTGGCTTATCTCTTCCTCAGAAGAAGAGTTCTGGAGGCAAAATGCACCTAAAGGGTGAGAATCTTATGAACAGTACAGAAGATGGAATGGATGTATCTGATGATGAGACATTGATATCATGGAAAGAAAGGTAATGTGCTGATTGGTACTTCTGCAGGAAGTTTAGATATTAATGCTTCTGTTTATTTGCGGTATTGTATTCACTAATTGTCATGCGTAACTTTTAAAACACCATACAAACAGTTTTTAACAGAGACAGTTATTTCAAGGTTTGTACGTTTTGAACATATGCTTCAGCTGAATTCCATGACATGGCCACATACAACTTTGTGGTGCTGCTTAGATGAATGAGTCTCTCCTTTTATCTTCTCTTTCTAACTATTATTATTTAATTTTAGGAGCAAACCAGAGAATACCAAAGTATCAAGTGAACAAACACATGAACAGACCAGTAAGGATAACTCTTCAAAAGATGATTCTGATGATGAAATGCTCAGCTCTATTCTCAAGTAAATGTCCTTTTCACTTTCCTTCCCTAGGAGTAGGAATTTACTGATCTTTGGTAGATGATAGTATCATAAATGTTTATTTCAGGAATTTAGTTTGAGATGTTGATTCTACCTGCCCCTGCTTGTATTTGCTTTGACTTGAAAATATGATGGACTTGTCTCATTCACACAGGCTTATTCTATTCAAAATTAACTATTTTTATTTAATTTAGGAAAAAATGAAGAATAGGAGAGTATCAAGTGAACAGTTTCATGAACATACCGGTGAGGATACATTGTCAAGACATGATTCTGATGATGAAATGTTCAGCTCTGTTCTCAAGTAAATATCCCATTCTCACTTTCCTTTTCTAGGAATTTACTGATCAATGATATGACAATAAGTATCTATATCAGGAATTTAGTTTAAGCTGTTAATTCTTCCTGCTTCTCCTTCTATCTGTTCTGACTTGAAAATTTGACAGTTTTTCATGTATGACCACAGATGCTTCCTTTCTACATGTTTATTCTATTGGCAATTAAACTAATCATGTTCTTCTATGTTCACTCCCTTCTCTACTCAGAACCAGCATATATGCTCATATTATGTTTTTTTAGCCTTCTTCATGTTACAATTTTATATTTAAGTGTCAATTGTTTATACGGATGGTTGATTTATCACTGATCCGTTCAGAATTCTTGAGAGTGCATCATGGTTTACTGGAGATGTATGTCTTGTCAGAGATTTTCTATTTATGATATGGAAGATGTAAAGAATAAGGCGGAATGTGGTGCAATAAATCTGATCACGTGGCATTATAAGACGTGAATCTGATTATTTCATCGCTCTCATCTGAGTGTATGTGAAGTGGTTTGATATGCTTTAACAGTCAAGCTTAGTTGATGTTTCTAAAGGATTTGTTGTTAAATATCTAGTTCTTAAATTTAGAAATTTGGCTCTTCCAAAGTGAGGAGATTGGTAACGTGTGAAAGTGAGAGGCTAATTACCCTCAGATTATTCAGTGGGACCAATACATAATGAAAGTTATAATTCAAAGGTGATTAGCTTCTTATTTTTTCAATTTACAAACTCCTCACTTTAGAGGAGTTAAATCCTAAATTTAGATTTCAAATTTGACTATAGTACGAGATATCATCTTGAAGAATGTTGCATTAGGATGAGTGAGGAAATCAGGCATAGTGTATAGTTTATGCATAACTGTATGTGTTTATATCAATGTTGAAATGTAGTTGACGTAAATTGTAATTCTTACAATGCATCAAGCCTTTATGATTGAGTATAACTTTTGATGTGAAACCTGGTTATAATGTTACTTAAGCTCATATGCAAGGGATTTTTTTTCTCAAAAGTAATAATACGTTGTCTTTGAATCTAATCACTTGTGATTTGAGTTGGACTCATTGTGTGATGGGCATTGTTCGTTTCAACTTACATTTCAGATTTAAATCTTCTTATAATTCCTTTTTGTCTTCTTTTTTAAATGTTTGTTCAATTTCTGGATGTAGAAAAACTAGGAGGTCCCTTCTTAAATCAAAGCATGAAAACCTTGAAGCTATCCAAATTGAGGAGAGAATAATGGACGGTGATTCTTTTGATGGAGGCATAAAAGATTTTTCAGAAAGGTATGCCATTTGTGCAATATCATTTCTCATTTTGGTAATTGCACAGCTTCTAGTTTTGGTTATTTAGGCTGACAATCATGAGTTAATTCAGTTTTAACCTTAAGATTCCTGGATATTTCTTCTGTTTAGCACAACTACTAGCTTTATAGAACTGAAAACCAATCTACTTATTTACTATTCAACTATGCAACAGTTTGCCTTACTAGTCAAAAAAGTTATTGCTGCCTTCTTTTGTTTAATTGTACTGCGGTCAAGTAGGTTGGGTCTGGATTAGAGATGGCAAAGTTTGATGTAGTATTTTCTGTCAGTGTTTTCCTGGATGACATAAGGCAATATTATCTGTAAAGCAATGTGGAATTAATAATATTCATATGCAGTTTGGGTGTTTTTTTACGAGTTAAGCTGATTTAGTGGTTGAATTGAATGGCACTGGCAGTGGAAAGGTGGTAGGTTTCATGACTTCCAAGCAAGTAGAAAATCAGCAAGTGGATCATGACTTAGTAGATTCAGAGGATGAAGTGGCTGGTAGTGCACTTCCTGATAATACTGTATCCAGAAGGAAGCTGAGAATGGTGATTGATCCTGAGGATGACGACTGAGGACAATAACTGCTTGCTGCAAGTTAGAGGTTAGTTATGAATCAGTGTATATAGTAATCTTGTTATCAAAGAAAAGGCATTTTGTTGCATATACATATTTAGACATGCGTTGATTGGCTAGAACCTGGAAAGCCTTGAAGTTCTACGGAAAGTGGTCCGTGTTTTGGTTGTGTAAATTAGAATAATATGGGGTAGTTCAGGCAACCTTTTATTACGAAATATGTACCGGGGTACTGAGGATTTAAAATGGCTGCATGCCCTTGAATGAGCTCACTTAAATTTTACGTTCAACGGTAACAATAACTATTGACATTCTGGCAAAGTAATAGTAAATAATAATAATAAAATTATTTTCTCTGGCTTGTTGGCTTCCATGTTTATCCTTTAGAGAGAGTACTGTAATGGCAATACTTGGGATGTAGTAGGTGGGAGTGCGGAACATGAAACTACTCTAGCTTAATATGATATTAGGATCTTTGAAACTAACTAGTTAAAATAAAGCGAATTGTATGGATTTGTGCCGCACTATTCAATATGGACTTGAAATATGGAGAATACTATTGACTCATGTCACAATTTTAACTAAAATTTTATGGCTTACTCGATAACTGAATCGTGAATATGTAATGTGAATTTGGTTCAGAATTTTAATTTGACCAGTTTAGAGGTCGAGTTGCCGGTTGTTTTTACTTTACCGACTAAACCGGTTAGTCATATATATACAACTATGCTCCTACGAACATGGATTTATTATAAATCCCGTTTTTCTTATGTCTTTCGAAGAAAAATAGTTTGTAAATATTTGGTATAGATAAATAAATGAGAGATACCTTATTTGAGGCTCAACCTAAGCGAGCCAACAATGAGGGTTTCCCTCTACTTACCTGTATCCGGTGTACTTTAGAAGTGAGAACTCTTCCTCGTCTCCAGTTGTAGTCAGTCATACTCATAACTAATTCACATACATGGCTCTCAGATTTCTTCATGCATTTCTTGTCCTTGTTTTGGCGCACATCTCAGTGGTAGTGGGCTTGCAATGCAAAGTGAGGGAGAGAGAAGCACGGTTGTGGCTGAAACATGGTTTTGTGGATCACTATGGTA